>JAJIBD010002844.1:0-99284 GCA_021461705.1 Cryptotis parvus
TTTAAATTGTTATAAAAAGAAAATGAAACTAAGATAGTCAATAGACATATAATCCCTAAGTATTAGTACAATTTATCTCTGTCTAGTAAAAGCAAGTCTTAGGTTGACAGACTACAGTTACAGAAAGATGGAGAGGTTTTACTGCCCGTTCAACCACAGACTCTTAAAACAAATTCTGCCTCAGAATTTATAAGAAATGGGCTGTAAGAACTAATATTTTAACAACTTGTCTAGATGAAACTTTATATGTTGAAGTTTATGAATACAGGGCTAATTTTATCACTTGGTTCCAGTTATTCTACTAGAAAGTAGTAACCCAGAGTACATGAATACATGTTGAGTAAGCTGGAGGTAGTCTGCTGGCCTATGTGGAGAGCAAAGAGCCAAGACCAGGAAGAGTAGCCAATCTAGGGAACAGCAAATCACAGGTAAAAGAGCCCTATAAAGGACGTTGTGTCCTTTCTCCAATAGTAATGAATCTCTTTATCATTGCTCTCAACTCTAGTCTCCAAATAAAACATATTTACCAACATTATTTTATGTACTCACTTATTTGTGAGTTTACTTAAGTATTTATGGAGCTCATGTTGGGGAATCAGCACTAAGAGCTGGGGATAAAATGAAATTTTCTTGGCACCTTTTACAGGAGCTATTTTCAACTTTTAAAAGAATATCAAGCACCATTGGGTGTGGTGTCAAAGTCCAAAATGAAACAAACATAAATCCATGGACTTTATCCTATAAAACTGTATAGGTTGCTGCCATGAAATGTTAAGGAGAAATGGAAATATATAAGTTGACTTAAAAATATGATGTCAGCATTTTGTCAAGCCTGGTGGCCCCGCCCAGGAGCTGCCTGGGGGCCATCGGCCATAGAATGCAGAGCCTCACAAGCGGCTGGGGAGGCTGGAACTCGGCTCGCGCTGGGCCCAGCTGACCATGGGGCCCCGAGGAGGGCAGCAGATGGGTTTTGGGAGTGGGCCCATCGCCTCTGGGGGTCCCCGGAAGCAGCCGGATGAGACTCGCCCATCACACTAGCCACCATTTTCGCTGTCCGGACGCTGGGAAACTGCCTCACACGACCAGATTAACAGAGCAAAACCAGTTCAAGCCCACTAAAATAGTGAAACAGTAATGTCTTTTAATGCACTGCATTCCCACGTAGAGCAGGAAAGTTTGGTGGGAAGGAGATATAAAGAGGAAAGAAATGACATACAGAACCCGCCAAGTACTTGAGTGCAGGGGGGGGAGAGGTGGGGGACATTGGTGATGGGAGATGGGTTTGGGTGGTCGGATGCGTGTTGGAACACTGTGGAACCAAAACTCTACATGAGCATCTTTCAATTGTATGTCTAAAATGGTATAATAATATTTGGGGGAAACAGTAAAATTAAATTTAAAAAACCTATAATAAAGAACACTATCCAATTGCAAAAAAATATGATGTCATTTGTCTTTTGCCTTTTCTCTGTGCTTTGCATATTATCTGAGATTAATGACTCAGTTAAACATGAAATGTATGGAAAGTATAGAGTGGACACAACATCTAATTTTAAGGGTGCGAGCAAAAAAATGAACTCTCCAGATAAGACAAAACCGGAGCATGTTTGGCAAATGAAATAAAATACAAGGACCATAGGGTAGAAATGCAAAAATGTGGCTTCTAGTTAAACACCACCGGTCACTAACTAGGGCTCAGATACAATATATTTAACTTTTCTACCTTCCACAATGTTTTTGTAAGAATGAGGTTATCCCCCAAAACAACTCCATTTTTGTAAGAATGAGGTTATCCCCAAAACATCAGCAAGAGACAAAGAGAAAATGTTGTACACAGGTACTATCTAATTTCAGTACCATTCTCTCCTAGATATTTATTTCAGTTCTTTTCAATTCCCCAGAGTTGGGATTATATGAAAGAAACATAATGAACCATGGGAGGAACTTTATAATAAATGGAGCCAACTGGTTTGGGTTTGATCATCTTCTGGGCTTTATCATTGGAGTTTTCCCAGTTTCCATTGGTTACGGGGGTAATAGGATGCTGACATGAATCTCCAGAGAGCAGGTAACTTCCCACTCTCTCTGCCACTCGTCCAGGCAGTTCCAAGGCCCGTGGGATGGGGAGAGAGAAACGGTATGGCTCTTGGGAAATTTTAAGCCCTCATACAAGTATAATTTCCTCAAGTCTACAAAATTTCAAATACTAAAAGAGAGGGGAAGGAGAGAGGATAATATATCCGCAGGAAATAATTTTCTTTCCAGATCAAAAGAATTAATTGCAGTCTCTCAGCCTGCTGTTCTCACAGTGTGAGGATGAGGTGGGAGGGAGAGGCCATTTCTACAAGAAAAGGACAGTGCTTTCTCGCCAACTTTTTACTTGCTTAGATCTGGAATTTAAAACTAAACAGAAAAGGCAAATTTCAAGCTCCATTTGCTTTTAGCATATCTGCACTTCTCGTCTCATTCAGAACACAGACTGCTCAAGGGCCCTTGTTTACACCATGGCCCGTTTCTACCAAATAACTGGGTCAGTAGAATTTGGTTTCCAGCCTCAATAAAAATGTCAGCATCATCATAGCCACAGCATCATAGCCACAGCTTCAAAGAAGGCGGGAAAATCAAAATAAAAAGCAGGGGAAAAAAAAGACATTGATATCTCTGTTCATGCTCATATTTCTCAATGATCCTGTCTTAATGCTACTTGATCTACCGGAAATGCCAGACCTCATAGGGCAAAAAAAAGGGAATCTCTCAAACAAACAGCTTGAGTTTTAAACTTACAGATCACAGTAATTACAGATCACAGAAAGGAATTGGAGTTTACCTTATAAACGACCAATCTAGCAGTGGGAACTATCTCCTGAAGCAGCAGAGGGTTGGGTGCCTGACTTCCTGCTTCTTTCTCAGTGATCTGGGCCAGCCAAGTTCTGCCTAGGGCAGAATGACCCTACATTAGCAAATCACTATCAGGGAAGTCACTGGAGAGCCCAGGCTGTGGGAATCTTGACTAGAGCTGTAGGCAACGTTTTAAATCACCACATTATTTTTATTTATTTAAGGTTTTAATTTTTGCTGACGCCTAAGGTAATTTTGTTAAAAATGCTCTTCAATCTTTACTTCTTTTTCCCCTCCTGAGAAAGCACACATTGCTATTTGCAGGTCACCCTTCTGATTTGGGGAAGAAAAAGAAGACAACAAAGAAGAATGCATCCCACAGGTTCCACTGGGCTTTAAGCCAGAATCACAAATTCTGCAGGGCTAAGAAGCAATAGATTTTAATTGTGCCTAGGGGTAAAGGTCAGCTTTCTGGGAACAATGGGCATCTATGGTGGTAATGGACTGAGCTCTCCGTGGAGTCTGTAAATGTCAGTAATGTACTTTCAAATGGAAACACAAAAGACTTGGTCTCACAGAACAAAAAAACAGCATTAACCAGCAGAGAAAATATGTAAATTGGCTAGTTAAGTAATGCATTCATGAAACATAGCAGTGGACTCACACAAACATAATAGGGAGGACCATAAGTTCAAAGGAAAACAGACAACTTCCAATATGAGACCAATGCCTTGCTAAGACCCAGCAACTTTCTTTCCCCCCAACACCCCCACCCCCCGCCGGAAGTTCAGATATTTTTTCCTCATCACCCTCTGGAAATCAAACATAATTATTTGAGTCAGGCTGGAGGGTTTGGCTCAGAAAGCTTCATCCATTCTGTCACAATTTGGTTTGGTTTGAAGAATACATCATTTTTTAAAGAAATTGTAGTTGTTCTCTTTTAAGGAACTATGGACAACTTTTATAAATCAGTATGGAAAATGATCGACTAGCCATGACTAGCATAGCAGAGGCACTTCTTAATACCTACAAAGATTTGACCACTTATTTTATTAACATATTTTACTCAATACCTCTCACTTAGTCTTGGTCCCAGATATTCATCTCCTCCCATTTTCTTTGTGCTCTCTTAGACAAGCAAAATGTTTGAGGTGCCTAGAGATTGTATAGGAATTAAGGTCAATACCCTAGCATTTCATGCAGTCCCACAAGCACCACCAGTGGTCACTCCTCAGCACAGTCAGAAACAGTACCTGAGTACCACAGAGCCCACCCCTGAAAAAAAAATTAAGGAGACTAAATTTTCTAAATAATAGAAATTAAGATGCATAATCTGTTAAGAGACCACTTTAGAAACAAGCTTAAAAGATTCGGTACTTAGAGCAATTGAATCTAAATGTTCTCATTCCGTCCATCTACATATATATTTATTTTTAAGTTGAGATAACATTTGAAAGAGACCTTATTTTTACATGTTTGTAGTTCTACTGCCTAGCTCTCTCACTATATGTAGGCTGAACTAAATTACATTTTCCTGTGTGGGTATCAGAACTTTGTGTTGTATGAGTCAGCTACATTGGAAAAGTAAGTCTTCTCAGGCTGCATTCCTGTCTGAAACTTTAGCCCTCTCCAGCTCTTAAAACCATTCTCATTACTGCAAAGCAATCCATCATCTTCTGCCTTATACTGCTCATTAACCGCATCCCTACAAGGAAGATGGTAAACTCCATAAGCGCAATAAAGGAACACTTACTATATTTTTAGTATTCAACTAATGTGTTTGCAAAGAGCTGGGCATAATTGGGTAGCTAATAAAATGCATGTCAATTTATTTCTTTTTGAAGAGGGAATAAAGCCATATTTGGCAGAGCTCATGGGATACTCATAACTCTGTGCTCAAGGATAACCCTGGTGCTTCTAAAAGGGAAAATAGATCAAACTTGGGTTGGGAGCATACAGAGCAAGTACCTTAACCCCTATAATGCCCCTGACCCTGATTTCTTCTTAAAATTTCTTAACTATCACTCGATTCATTGATTGAATGATAGTGACTTAAGGTATATATAAGGTATACTTAAGGAATATAGCAAATCTTTAGTAACATTTTAATTTCATTTATTCTATCTTTTTGGAGGGGCCACACCTAGTGGTGTTCAGGGAGTTTTCCAGGTTCTATTCTCAGGGTTTTCTGTAGTCAGCATTCTTTAGACCATAATGCTGCATGCAAGGGAATTTCCTTGCCTTCTATACTATATTTCTGAACTACTGATTAAATCTTAATAATGTTATGACTGTTCATTTGTTTAAATTATAAAAAAGACAGAGAAAAAGATTATTAGAAAGCAAAAATAAAACGTCATGTTAATGAGGCTGGAGCTACAGTACAGCAGTAAGGTACTTGCTTGTACACAGCCAACCAGGGCTCAATCCTCAACATCCCTTATGATTCCCGAGCAATGCCAGGAGTAATTTCTGAGTGCAGAGCTGGGCATAAACACTAGCATCACTGGGTGTGACCCAAAAAGCAAAAAAAAAAAACAAACAAACAAACAAAAAAGTCATGTTAAATCTATTATTCAGTTGGGTCAGGAATACTATTTTTACTCAGTTTATCCAATGGAATAAAAAAATGCCAAGCTTTAAGAGTCAACGTATACACAAATTTATCTGTTTCATACATGTGAATCAATCAAAGCTCTGTGTGCACTATTGTCTCTGAACAAAGATTTCTAACAACAAAAAAATGACAGTTTTCATTCTTCTTCCCCCTTCTCCCTTGACAAATATTTGCTCCTCTGTGAAGTCTTCCTTGGGTCCCCAAAGATACAGCTCTATGTACAGAGCTATCAAATAAGTAAATTCTGAGCTGTAGTTAACTGCCTGTGCATTGGTCTCTTCCTCCAGACTGCAAAATTCTTAAAAGAAAGGACACACATTTTTCCCTTATTGCAGTTACTTAACAATTTTGGCTGAGCTGACAAATGACAGCATTTAAATTATGCTCATATAATCTTGGACAGATTACAACAATAACAGATTATAACAGAAGCACTTTTAAAATTTGTTGTCAGGTAGTTTTCTGCTTTGCTTATTTTGACTCTTATTACCTTATTATAACTATTGCACACCAATTGCCTTTTACTTTAAAAATGAAGTGAGCAAATAAGACCTGATTTTAGGGTATATAACTAGTGTCTGACTTAACTTAAAGCCAAGCAGACAATCTACAGAATTCATTGTATTAATTATTTCACAGCTAATGACTTCACCAGACAGAATTTCACAAAGCCCACCTTCAAATAGCAAAAGGTAGCTTCGCTGTGTCTTCAAATAGTGCTGAATTATTACATCAACAAATATAGAAATGAACGGTGCACACATCAGTCCCACAGAGGGCTGGGGCACAGTCAGGACAGTCGCCTAAAGATTGTACTCATTACATTAAGTGCAGCAGCAACAACGACTTTTGAATCTGCTGCTGGGGAGTTGGGGTGCAGAGGTCTAGCTTGCCACTTTTCCACACTTGAGACATAATTGCGTTTTCCTTCATGGCAAAACCAATTTCAGCCATAGCCATTACCATCTTTTACCTCCTTAGAAACTCCCAGGAAGAAACAGAGAGATAAGAGTAAATTGGACTCCCTTGAAAATCTTAATAAGTAACCTGATAAATTATCCCTTCTCTGTCAGCAAAAGCTCAAGAGATTCTTGATCTACTGCTGAAAATGTTTATGCTTTACCTCAGCTTCATTGCAACCTTTTTGATTAACTTTCCCTCATTACTATTTTCTAACTTCAAATTCTTCGATGAAACTTCTGATGTTATCAGATATCAGATGTTATCCTTCCTGGTTTAACATCTGTGTCTTTTCTCCTATTCTCTTATCTGCGAGACTGTATTCAGGGTGTTTGATTGCACCCCCATTCTTTGTTTTTGGGGATTTTTCCACATGGCCCTTTTATCTAAAACAGACATACTCATTTCCTGGTAAAAAAAAAAGATGTCAATCATAGCAATATTCAGTATTCTAGTCCCCAAACAAACACACAAGCACCAAGCAGATTAAGAACGATGGCACTCTTTCCTGGCCATTAAACTGTATTACCCATATGTCAAGCATTTTTACCTGGAAAGGTCTAAGCCCAACTTATTACCTACAAGCTAAAGAGATTTTTGTGTTGCTGTTAAGTAAAAGGTATTGATAGGTAGCTGAGGTGGAGACTTATGGAATGAGTGAGAAGCTGGACTCCAAATAAATCTGGAAGCTGATGCCTAGAGAAATAGAGGGAAAATACCATCTATGGTCTTGGGCTAGAGAAGGCCAAGTCAGAAAACAGAATGGCAAAATGGGAATGCTGTCGTTCCTGAGGCTGGTGCCATTCTTTCTATTTCTCCAGAGGAAGAAAGCGTAGTTTTATTAAAGATTCATCAGCACTGACTTTTTGTTGACAGCACAATGAGAAAGCTGGGTCCGATCTGATATATGGGAATGAAACATCAGCACCCTAGTAAATATGGCAAATCTCCTATAGCACCAGGCATCCATCACCATCCATCACAAGAGCAGTATGGGCTATTCACTGGAAACAAATGTTCTAGATACAGTATGTCAAACACCGGATGATGGAAACCTCTGAGAAACCACAGGGAGCATGTTGGAAGCTAACAGACCAGAATGTTGAAAAGACCTCTGACCATTTTCCACAGCAGACAGTAACTAGTAACCAACCTGAAATAATGCATCTGACCTTCATGAAAGGGCAATGGATGGGCCTTTAACATTAGGCCAGGCACACTTAGAGAACAGTCACTCTAATAAAGAGAGGAGAAGAGGCAAAGATAAATAAGTGGACAACTACAATTTTAAAAATTCAGTTTACCAAAGCTGAAGGCCTCGTACAGTGGTTAGGGCTTAATGCACCAGGCTGACCTGGGTTCAAACTCTGGGCATAATGTAGAGTAGCCTAAACCACACTAAATGTGACCCCTAAGCACAAAACTAGGAGTTATCCTGAGCACTGTTGGATGTGGCCCCCAAACCAAAAGGAAATAAACTAATTAGTTAAAATCTGTTTCTAAGATCACTTGTATCACTTGTCTTCCCGTTGTTCATTGATTTACTCAAGCGGGCACCAGTAACATCTCCATTCGTTGGAAATGAAGTCTATAATTGTTACTGCTTTTGGCATATCAAATACACCATGGGTAGCTTGCCAGGGTCTGCTGTGGCTCTGGGTTCATCCTTAAGATGAAGCAAATGGTTTCCTGTGCACCTTTGAAAGATTATCCTTCTCTTGTGAACTTCCTTGCCTTTCTGGGCTTATCTATCCACCTCACCATTGGAGCAACCTACCTTGGAGACCCAGTCAGGGGTGAGAAATTCAGCTTCTAGATTGGTCTTCATATTTGGATACTCATTTAGGCTTTTTCTCTCGTGCACCGACTAAATTTGTTTCTTTAAGAGGAATAAAACCAAAAAGCAGTGTTCTAGTTACTTCCCTTTGCTAGACAATAGCCCACCAAATGCTAATGTCAAAACTTAAAAATAATGTCATGTAAACATAGAAAAGCATGATGGTCTTGACAGCTACTATCATTATTTGACTAGCTTCTTTTTTTTCTTCTAAACAAAAATATGACTAATGTAATAGACTTATAACATCGATACACTATAAATTGATCTGCATAGTCTGCATGTTCTCAATTAGGTTTGTAATCAGAAATTTGTGATTAATACATAATGCATTCAATATCTATTATATGTGACAGACATATCTTACAAATGATCGAATAACAAATTCTGTGAACTTTGGAAAGTTTTTTTTCCAACAGGGAAAAAATAGTTCTACACAAAGTTACACAAAATTTAACAGTAGACTAATTTAATCTGATACACTCTATATTGTTCTTTTTCTTTAATTGGTGTCAGAGAGATTTTGATAAGTTTCAGTAAAATCAACTAACCACTAGTACATTGATATATTATTATAAAAGACTGGTATTTCATCATTTATTTATTCACATACGTTATTATAGGGTGCTTTAATTTAAACTGCAAGAAGCACAGAGCATTCCAGCATAGTTCTGTATACTGAGGGGGAAATACCAAAAATCAGGTTTGACCCAACTATGCTCCCTGAAATCTAGGAGTCGAGAAGGTCTCCAGACCTATGTAGGAGTGATGAAGGAGTTTTAAGGGCATTGCTTCTGGCATCTTGAAACCAAACCTCTCTTTGGCTTCAAAGAGAACATTTACTCTTATTATTCTGTAGTTTGTCTAAAACAAGGACTTAGAAAATTGTTGTAAAAGTCTCCCAGAGGGAGTGAAAATGTAGATGTGACATACTTTCAGTGGATCTGATGTGCTTGATGAACATTCACAAAGAGTATAAAACAATGCTTGATGAATTGAAATAGTATAGATACGCCACAGTACACAGGTGGCTCCACAGCCTATATCTTATTCTTCAGCCAACACGGCCTGAAGAAAAGTAAGTATCAGGTCACCAAAATATGCTAATTTAATTGAAATTTGGAAAATGCCACTTTGACAATATTGTTTGTTAATATGATTAATTTATGAATAAAATATACATTATTTTTTTAAAGATTAGAGGCGCATGCAGGAACTTGTGTACAGAGGGACAGATAAAAGAGCTAGGCCGGATGAGAAAGTGTTGAGAGTCTGCCAAAGGAAATGTCATGCACCCCTTTGATGTATTATACAATAAGCTTGTTCCCCTTTGCCTCGCCAGATAATGTTGAGTGAATGTTATGCAAAGTCCTGGCACTTTAAATATTAATCATGCTCTTCTTGGTTAGGAAAGATAAAATTATACATTAGGACCTAGAAATGACTAAAACCTATGGGGATTTTCTTTTCTTATTACCCTTGTTTATTTATTTAAAAGAACTGATTTCATAATTTAACAGAATAAATGAGTCAAAACTGTGTTCATACTCTCCTTTTCTTTTCAAGTTTTGCTTCAGAGTGCAAACCTCAATTAAGTTCTGTACAAAATCTCAAGTAGTAAACTTTAAACTTGTATATATCACAAGTCTGTATTTGGGCATGCGAAAGTGTCTACTAAGCTGATTAATGCACTTTTTTCTGACAAGGACCCTGAATTCTAAAGAGTAAATTAGACATGGTCAAAAGAACCATAATAAGAAGAGAGGGGCAGGAGCAATAGTCAGGCGGGTAGGGCATTTGCCTTGCACACAGCAGGCCCATGCCTGCCCGGGTTCGATCCCCGGCATCCCATATGGTCCCCGAGCACCGCCAGGAGTAATTCCTGAGTGCAGAGCAGGAGAAACCCCTGAGCATTGCCGGGTGTGACCCAAAAAAGAAAAAAAAGAGAGAAGAAAACATTCTAGGAAGGAGAAGCATATGCTTCAGCAATCAGAGGCAGTGGAAAATATCACTCATAGAACCGATATAAATAGGCAGCATTTGAGGTTTACTTCAACATGGTGAAATCTTTACACATCAGTTGTATGAATCTTCAGGCAAGTCATTAAACTGTTGGAGATTCAGGAGCCAGAGCTATTGCACAGCAGGGAGTGCATTTGTCTTGCACGCGGCAGACCTGGGTTGATACCGGGCATCCCATATGGTATTGCAAACACTGCCAGGAGTAATTCCTGAGTACAGAGCCAGAGATACCCCTGAGCATCGCCAGGTGTGACCCAAAAAGCAAAAAAATGAAAACTGTTGGGGATTCAGCTCTGAAATAATAAAAAAGAAAAGTATAACCTGAACTCTTCCCATTTTGATATAGGTTTTGGATTATTCCATTATTCCATATTATTTTTCCCAAAGAGAACTTGGCAGTCAGCATGCTGCTTCCCTTCCACCAACTGTAACATACCCGAGAGAACAACCAAACAGGTTACGGGAGGAATGAAGCCTGCCCTGCTAATATAAAATGAACAGGTAAGACGTTGATATTCAAATACATTTTGTAGAAAGCAGCATATCCACTGTGGTAATTAAAACCTAAACATCTGGCAAAATGCAGTGTTTATTCAATGTTGGTATGTACCTGGAGACCTGCAAGAATGATCCATGTGTTCTGAGGTCGGAGATTCTTATTTATAGGATGGAAGTTGTGGGAGACCTTGTCAGCAGGAATGATACTAAATAAGTGTTGTGTACACAGAAATGAGCAGGAACCAAGGTTGAGGTGGTCACAGAAAACAGAAAGAATAAACACTATCTAGCTTTTTCATGACAGGAACAACAGTCTGCCGATAAAAGTAAAAAACAATCAAATGAACTTGCTGTTCCAAACAACAAAACCCTGTTTTTTTTTCTCCTTTCTCACTAAAGAACTGCACTTGTAAACTTATCTTTGTAGAGTTTACACAATATCTTGGGAAGGGAGAACAGCTAAAGTTGGTTGGGGGTAATGAGGTAGGGATTACAGAAAGACACATATGGGGTATAATGGTATTTCCTTTTTAGGAAGAATACAAACTCACTGAGAATATAAGAGTAATATTGAGCTTTCAGCATTGATGTTCTTTTCCTTCAAAATGTTCATATTAGTTCTTTCCATTATGATTTACATCTTAACTGTGCCAACTACTGGTTAAGTCATCCCAGTACTTACTTTGTCTTGCAAGCAGTAGACAAAGTAATAGTTTGTTTACTTTTTAAATCATCTTTTCTCACAGCATATTATATGTATGCAGCCAATAAACTACCTCTGACAAGAACAGCCTTTGGGATTTCTCTGGAACTGCGGGTGGTTGAGTGACTTGGTGACAGTTGCTAGGACCTCATTCCTCGGCACTAGGAACCTCTCATCCCTGTCTTTAGGATTTACATCATATACATGAGACCAGGGACAGGGATCCTTTTGAAAGAGAATGAGCTGAGCTCTAGTAATACCTAGAAGCATCCTTCTCCAATTCTTACTTAGTTAAGATTTCCTAGAGGGCCATAATGAGATCATAGTGTTTTACTGCAAAAGACATATCCGCAGAAAGCTGCTATGACTGACATCGGCTTGCAGAAAAACAGCCAATGGTTGCTCATCAATCTATTTATTTATTTATTTATTTATTTATTTATTGCTTTTTGGTCACACCCGGCTATGCTCAGGGGTTTCTCCTGGCTCTGCACTCAGGAATTACTCCTGGCGGTGTTCTGTGGACCATATGGGATACCGGGGATCAAACCCGGGCCACCATGGGCCAGCCGTGAGCAAGGCAAATGCCCTACCTGCTGGGCTATCGCTCGCCCCTGTTGATCATCAATTTAATCTCCAAGGAAGGACTCACTTTGTTTTGGACACTGATTCTCAGTAATACTCCTAACAAGCTGCCTGCAAAGCCAGGGCATGGTGCCTGCACTGGAGGCACGTTGATCGAACAACTGCACTTGTCCTCACAGCAGCTAAAATAGCAATAACAAGAAGGCAAAATAGGTTTCTGGGAATGCAAGACAGTTATCCTGACACGAGTTTTATTCCCGTTGTTCCCACTGATGTGAAAAGCAAAGAAAAGTATCTGGTACAAAAGACGTTAACTTGCTAGATAGCACCCTAGAGACGAACATAATTAATACAACCATTTAAAGGAGCAGCCTGACTTTTATGAGAATGCAGAAATCCTGTGAGAATCGAGGCAAACTTGAGTCTGCTCTGCCTAATTAACAGAGCCTGATATTTCTTTTGTTCTTCTTTCCCTAGTTATAAGTTATTATAAGCTATCAATGATTGGAGGAAACAGATCCACATTTTAAAATGTAGTGCAAGTATTATCTATTTGGCTCAAATATGTCCCTTTGTTGGGGGAATATAAATATTTCATGGTGATAAATTAACCACTTAAATAGAATAAAAAAAACTATACCCAAATATACTGCTCTGTCAACTTTATCGATTTATATACCATTGTAAAGACCTTCATTGTCCTTCAACATTTCTTAAATCTACCAGTAACTCACAAAATGGCCCTGAAGGCCTCATTTATCTGTGGAGGAAATATCCTTCCTCCTAGGTTCACCCATAAGTAGAGTGATTTAAACAGTGATCTGCTGCTGATTCTAGAAGATAGCCAGTTCAGAGAAAATCAACCTCATAGTCACGGGTAGCATGAAGACTCCTCTTTCTCTGGAAATGAGATCTTCCAAGTCTTCACTATAGTTTAAAGTCCATGCCCATAGCCCCAAACCCCTTTTAATATCCTCCACAGATTACGAATGCAGCCTGACCTATGCTGCTTTGCTGAGGAGGAGGTGGGATGACTGGGTGTCTTGTAGTATTCCTCTGACTCATTCCTTTTAAGCCTTTCAACCTCTAGACTTGAGAGACCCACTTTTCAAACTACATAAGTAACATGCTCAGAATCTCCAAATTGCCACTACATACTCTGCAACAAAAGGACAGTTTATGTTGCACTCAATATTTGGGTCTTATCCCTTTTTCATCTCTATTCTCTCTGTCTCTGTCTCTCTGTCTCTGTCTTTCTCTCTCTTAATCTCTCTCTCTCATGGTTACTTGTCATTTGTCTTCCCATTCATCATCGATTTACTTGAGCATGCACCAGTAACATCTCCATATGTCCTGTCACATGCTAGTAGAGTGCAAGGGCATCTACTTGCTCCAGGGAAATAAAGAGCTTCAAATTATTCCATCAGGTCATGGGAATGAGGTCCATAGTTGTTACTGGTATTTGGCATATCAAATACAACACGGGTAGCTTGCCAGGCTCTGCCTTGCCGGTGGGATACTCTTGTATGTCATCTCTGGTCTCCAGCATTTATTGATGAGCAGGGCTGTGATCAGCTCTTCTGCTGGGTGGAGTTCTGACGAGAGGGTTGTCTGGAAGTGGAAAATGGTGGCTCTCCTGGTGTGGGGGTCCTCTGGCTTCTTGCAAGGCTCTGCTGGGGAGCAGGCCAGGGCTAGAAGCTGCCATCCCCTCCCGGGCACCTCTCTGATCACTGTATCACTGTCTTCCCGTTCATCATCGGTTTGCTCGAGCGGCACCAGTAACATCTACATATGACCTGTCTCATGTAAGTAGAGCCCAAGGGCACCTGCTTGCTCCAGGAACATAAAGAGACTCAAACTATTCCGTAAGGTCATGGGAATGAGGTCAATAATTGTTACTGGTATTTGGCATATCAAATATGACACGGGTAGCTTGCCAGGCTCTGCCATGCGGGTAGCATATTCTTGTAGTCATCTCAAAATCCAGCATTTATTGATGAACCGAGCCGGGCTGTGATAGGCTGGTCTGCTGGGTGGAGTTCTGACGAGGGGGAAGTCCGGATGTGGAAAATGGAGGTCCTCATGGAGTGGGGGCTCGTCTGGCTTGTTGTGAGGCTCTGCTGTGGTGGCAGGCCAGGGCTAGAACCTGCCATCCCTCCTGGGGCACCTCTCTGATGGTATCAATTAAAATAGAACAATTCTAAGGTCTCCTTATTTGTTTCTTCTATTACTTTTCTATGAAAAAATGTCATGACTCCCCAGAAGCCATTATCTATGTTTAAAATAAAGAAAATGACAAAGCAGCTTCCACAGAACTTTTTGATTATAACTGATCATATCGGTCATATTAGGAACATAGGATCATACTGATCATATTAGTCAATTTGACCATTAGAACAAAGGGCTTTTGGGGCATAGTGCTGCTTTATTTCTCTTTGCATCTGAAGTTGCACAGCACTTTCCCTAATGTAGACTTTGCTGATTGCTGAGCAAAATTTAGTGCAATTTCAACAATGAGAAATTCAGAAGATAGGAACTTACTGAGAGTTAAAATGACAAGGAATAAAATTGGTCTTATATAAAGTAAAGTGAGTTCCTTGATTTCATGCCACATACCTAATCACAATCATTTACACTGGTGGGTTTTAACCCTACTATGTAGATTAGTAGCAGTCTATAGAAATTTCTGCCAGGCCATGGAAAAATTAACACTGCTATGCTGACAGTGGGTTTTCAAAAACTAGTATGGAGATGTTATTGGTACCCGCTCGAGCAAATCGATGATCAACAGGAAGACAAGTGATACAAGTGATACAAGTGTGAAAACTGGTAGTAGTCCATAGTTGGAAAAATACTAAAAGCCACTGACTTAGATGTTATTGATGATACACCAGTGGACCGGTCAATGGAGAAAACAGAAATTTTATGAGGTTAACATTATTGAGCCATATGTTATTCTGCGGCCATCAGCCATTTGGGCTATTTATATTAAATAAAATAAAGTAAAAAAATATATATGGCTCATCAGTAATTTTACTTCTATATTAAATACTCAGTAGCCACAATAGTCAGTATCAATAGCATTGAACAGCTTAAATATATTTCTATCATTGTATTTAATTCCACTATCACTCCTATTTATGGAAGTTCATCATACAACTATTTCTCCTAAGTATATAAATGAGGATAAGGAGAGAAAATAATAATAAAAATAAAATAATAATAAAATAAAAATAAAGCATTCAACTTTACCTATTATGTGCTTAATACTTGAAACGAATACTTGAAACGCCTTATCTCAGACTAATGGTACATGAATTTCCCCCATGAGATAAATACTATCACTAATCACTAACCTTCTATTGATCATCTATTTGCTAGAGGGGGCACCAATAATACCTCCATATGTTTTGTCTCATGCTAGCAGAGCCCAAGGGCATCTATTCGCTCCAGGAATATAAAGAGCCTCAAGCCATTATATTAGGTCATGGGAATGAACTAATATAATTGTTATAGACATGGGGCAGAGCTGCTACTTGCTCTCACTGTGCCCAGACACTCACGAGGAGCCCGGGAGGGATGGCGGGTTCTAGCCCTGGCCCACCACCCCAGCAGAGCCGCACAACAAGCCAGATGACCCCCCCAGTCCATCAGGCCACTATTTTCCACATCTGGACTTCACTCTCATCAGACCTCCACCCAGCGACAGCCTATCACAGCCCGTCTCATCGAAGTTCCACCCTGCAGCAGTTTTTTTTTTCAATCCGGCCCAGGTATGCTGAACCAGAGACTTACAGACATGGGGCAGAGCTGCTACTTGCTCTCCCTGTGCCCAGCTGCTCACGAGGCACTCGGGAGGGATGGTGGGTTCCAGCCCTGGCCTACCACCCCAGCAGAGCCGCAGAACAAGCCAGATGACCCCCCACACTCCATCGGGCCGCCATTTTCCACATCTGGACTTCACTGTCGTCAGAATTCCACCCAGCAACAGCCTATCACATCCCGTCTCCGCGTGGTTCATCTATAAATGCTATATTTAGAGGTGACTACAAGGTATGCCACCTGCATGGCAAGCCTGGCAAGCTGCCCTGTTTTATTTGATATGCCAAATACCAGTAACAATTATATATATCATATTATATTATATTAAATAGTGATTATTATAGCATAGTATTTATCTTTAATATAATATAATACAATGTAATATAATATAATATAATATAATATAATATAATACACTATAATATAATATAATATAATATAATATAATATAATATAATATAATATAATATAATATAATATAATATAATATAATATAATATAATATAATATAATATAATATAATATAATATATAATTACACATATTATATAATTATTATATATTATATAATTATATATTATATAATTATTATATTATATTATATTATATTATATTATATTATATTATATTATATTAAAGATAAATACTATGCTATAATAATCACTATTTAAATTTAGTGATATTGCACTTAGAAAATTAAATAAACTTAACATTTTAATGCTTATATTTTAGTTTAGTTGGGGGTTTTGTCAAATTATCTGACAAAGCCTTTACTCAATTGGAAAATTATGCTAAAGTACTTGAAAAACATAGTCAGAAAGAATATTACACTTTATACATATGGTTCTCAATAGATACCGAGCATCTGGGAGGCTTTCTTAGGACACTCTGACCTGAGTCCTAATCCAGAGCCAATGGGTTGAAGTCGGGGCTTAAATACTTGAGGATCAAGTAGTGCTCTGAATGACTACACTGAAGATGACTGTTGAGAGATGTTCTATGCATACTCTACAGCCAGATAAGAAAATACAGAATATACCCAAACTTACTAAGAGTTACTACTCACAGATCTGAAATGAAGAATAGATCCATGTTGCCATCACAACAGAATTTTTATAAGAACCATACTAGTAATTATGGGGAGTCTGAAACCCTCTCCATGATCTCAGCTTGATGGTATGTATCTGCTAGTTTAGTGGCCCAGTAATTTGGGCTAAGGCTCAGCAGTGCTCAGGAAGCAGGAGGCAAGTGGAGTAGAACCTAGGGACCTTGAGCATGACAATTTTCCTCACAGTGGGAGCCAAGCAACTGGGAATTTAACTCAGAGTCCCACACAGGAAGGTGTGTGCTCCACCACTTACATTCTCCCTAGTTCCGAGAATATGTCTCGAGTTATATTCATAAAGTTCATTTTCTTATTTCCTGATGAATACTGTTATATAGTTTACATAATAAAATTTAGAATTCATATTTGGATAATTCAGGAAGTCACTTGTCACTTCTCTTCCTGTTGTTCATCGATTTGCTCGAGTGGGAGACAGTAATGTCTCCATTCATTAGGAATTAGGTCCATTATTGTTACTGTTTTTGGCATATCAAATATACCACGGGTAGCTTGCCAGGCTCTGCTGTGTCTCTGGGTTCATCCCAGGAGACCCAGTCTTTTTCTGTGTCAGACCATCAACTATCCACCAACCAGGGCCCACAGGGCAGAGCCCTGACTATAGACACGCCTGTCTCCTGTCTGCCACAGGCCAACACAGTTGGGCACCACAGCCACACCTGCAACACTTCGAGAGGCAGATTAATTCAGGATAATTTGGATAATTCAAAAGCAAACTAAGGATGTACCACCAATCACCTCCTGAGGTGATCTTTCTCACTTGAAAATAGAGCTCATGGAGAGCACTTGGAATTCAGAACACAAACACTTTGCATGTGCAATGACCAACATTTAATCACCTGCTCTATATTCCATTAGTCAAGTGGCCTAGTCCCGGAAGTCCTTAAGCACCGCATGTCCTTAAGCACCTGCATGTTATCCAGCTTTGTTATACCTGAGCAGTGCAGGCTTCATCCTCAGGCCCTAACACTGAAATTTCTGATCTGGTGAGCAGAGTATTCCCAGGAGTGGCTTCAGTGTTCCTTAGTATCACTGGGAAGTCCTCCCCATATTAGTAAATAAATGATTTCCTTACTCAGAAAATAACATCTCTTATTAGCTGCAACACATGTAGTAGAAATAGTATGATTGTCAGCCAAGAAGTCTGAATTATTGTTTTAGCTGTAACCATAACTCTGTGTTGGGGGAAAATTATTTCCCTTACATGAACCTGAATTATATCATCTATAAAACTTGTGCATGGTATATAACAGTCTCAAGAATCTCTTTCTGGCAGTGCATTCGTTCTGAAGTTCGGAACTGAAAGAGTCCGACCTGTCACAGAACTCAACTTAGTTTGAGCTGATTTTCCTAGTTCACATTCAGGGTAAATAGGGGAAGATCAGTCCAAAAACTGGTCTGCCCTTCCGTCTTGTCAAGGCTTCTATGATTCTCGTGACTGGGTCAACAGAGCTTTCACAAGAGTCGCAGCATGCACTCTACGGCACTCATTTCCTGCAGCTGCTTTCAGAAATGGTAACGACAGAGCTACCCCCTTGCTCTTCTCCATTCACAACTGCTGATCTAAAAATTATGATGTGTCAGACACTTTAACATCATTCAAACTTGTCTTTTTTATCTATAATTCCAATGTACTATAATGGAATTTTAGGGTGGCTAGAGGTGAACTACCAAGGCAGGAGTCACATGGTGAATAAGTAGCAAGATGAATATACATTTCTTACCTTGCGCTTATTGGTAGGACACACGTAGAGATAGCTCAAAATTGTTTTCAGCCCAACTTTATCATTTAGCTTCTCATAGGTTGTTCCATAATCAGTTGACCTGTAATTCAAAAAAGAGCATTAATGAGGACAAGACTATATGCCATTCAGGTGCTTGTTGGTATAATTTATGTTTTACTTAGAATGACTCTTGGGGAAGTTTCTAAATGATTCATGCAGTATATAATGATGCTTAATTATGTACACAGTAGCATCATGTGAGTGTTTAACATTTGCATTTAAATTGAATTGGTAAAAATTAAAACTCCATCTCTCTCTACTGCTCCTTAATGCGTGCACACAGTGCATACAGAATGTGGTTAATTTTGAAAGGGACTAGGAGATTCCTTGAACTGACCAAATAAACAAGGAGCTGTTACTAAGATTTGACATTTCCAAGTTTTGGCTTTATTTTTCTCCTGCATAGGGAAGAAGAGGGTTCTTTCTGATTTGTCCACAAATAGTTTTTTTTCATGATTCACAGAGCAGAAGTTGGATCAATTGCATGAAAGGTTATTCAGTCTCTTTCTTCTATTTAAAAGAAAAACCATGTTCTAAAATTCCACAGTCTTGTGGAATTTACTAATGGCCTTTACTAATGTTAAGCAGTGTGGAATATGTGGTACATTACTTTTTGACATTGACTATATTTTTCCAGGATTCTCATTTTGCCTAGTCTCTGGTTAATAATTTATTAATTCAGAGTGAATAAATAAGACTTTCTTCAACTTTACCAAGGAAAACTATTATATGCTTCATAACTATAATTTTATTAGTTAATCTTTACACCATCAGTATTATTTCTTAATTTGAAGACTACAATTGAGAGACTGTAAGTGATCTATCCTAAACTGTGGGCTGTGACTACATGTGGCGTGATATATCTGAAGTGGGAGTCGTGACATCTTTTAAAATAAATTTATGATTTATTATCAATAAATGCTTGATTTATATGCAGGTTAGGTATACCTGGGGTCATGTAAACAATTTGAACCTAGGAGCTGGAGAAATAGTAGAGGGGTAGAGTGTGTAGGGTGCTTGCTTTGTATGCAGTCTGTCTGGGTTTGATTTCCCAGTATCACATATGATTTTTTGAGAACAAAGCCATGAGTGGCCCAGGTGGGCTACACTACCAGGTGTGGCCCATAAGAAAAACAAAAAAAAAAAATCAATCAATCAATCAATCAAACAAAAAAAGTTTAAAGGGGTTGTAAATGAAAACAGTTTGATGATCTTTTCTCTCCAAATTTTTATTTGGCCACTGTGGATTTAAAACAATAAATGCTGTTAATAAATAGAGTTTCATACCGAACACCCACCACCACAGTGACCCTCCACTAACATTTCAGGGTCCTCTTCCAACCCACCACCTCAATATGTAACAAACTTCAATTTTAAATTTAATTATTATAGTTTATGTTACAACTTAAATAGTGCTTATGTTTATAGATCTGGTGGACATATTTACCTCACCTCAAGACAAATAAAATTAGAATTCAGGTATATCTATCCTGAGCTTTGTGTTAACTATATTAAAGTGGATTTATGCCTGACAAACATTTTCAGCTCTCTTGAAACATACCAAACGGTGATTAGGACTAGGATACAACACATTGTCCCTAATGGGAAGTATCGGTTTGAGAGATGGTGATATAAATTAAAATTGTGTTAAATGTGACAGAGATACTGGTTGTGCTTAGAAAATAAAATGTGTTTAATTAAGTTAAATATGTAATCATTTGTTGCAGGACTCCTCTAAGAGCCTCTACATCTGCTCTGGATTGCCTCCTGCAAATCACTTCATAGATAAGGGGTAATCTAAATGTGGCAGTTTATCTGACTATGTATTCTGTACTAGCTGGTATAAATATTCTCTCATGCTACCACAATCATCGTGGACTAGCTAGATCTTACCAGCATATTTGCCTGGCCACGTTGGATCCCTAAGTAATTAGACCAGAGAGAAATGCTGTTTGCCGCCAAGCAAGCAATCATGGCTCCCTGATAACTCAAAGGCAACTAAAATACAAAACTACCGTGAAGTAGACGAGACTTGTGAAGGCTTGGAGAAATATTTAACTGGCATTAGTATTAGACTTTGGTACAGAGGCATGCCATCTCAGAAACCCCCTTCTCTACCCTATAAAGGCTTCTACAGGCAGATCTTGACTCAAAACATTAGCATATAAAAGGGCCTAGGTGAGGTGCTGGGAGAAATTACCAGAGGGGCATTTGACCCTCCCTGCTTCCTATAATAGTGGGAGGGAGGTCTGAGTTGCAGGGGTATAAAACTAGCCTGCTTCCTCTCTCGCACTCTCTTTTGGGCTCTCTCATTGTGAGCTCGCACCCTTCTTGGGAGTCTTGTCTCCGTCTCCTCTTTACAGGGCCTTAACATGTGGTGGCCGCCATTTTGCCTACATGTGGCTGGGGTTCTAGCCAGGAATCCGAAGCATAGGGTTTTTCCTATTGTTGATTTGTATGCCGTGGCAAACGAGACAATATCCCTGATTCTGGAATAGCGACGGAGGTCAGAACTCCACAGAATCAAAGGCTTTCTGTAAATCAATGAATGTGACACAGAGCGGCATCTTGTACTCCCTACAAACTTCAATGAGCTTGGTTACTGTGTGGATGATTGTGCTGAATCCTTTTTGGAAGCCTGTTTGCTCACATGGTTGTCCTTCATCTAGTGTTCTGCTAATCCTGTTCAGTATGACTTGTGTAAACAGCTTGTAGATGACAGACAACAGGCAGATGGGGTGATAATTGCCGATGTCGTGAATGTCTCCCTTCTTGAACAGTAGAACTGTCCTGCTGGTTTTCCATTGGGAGGGCACCTTGCATTCGGACAGGTAGCGTGTGAAGAGCCGAGCTAGTGTATTGATGAGTACCGATGGCAGATTCTTCAGGTGTTCGGGTCTGACTTTGTCTGGGCCTGGTGCTGTTCCCTTCTTTACCAATGAGATGGCATGTCGGATTTCAGAAGGGAGAACGTTGGGAATGACATATCCATCCTGTGGAATTTGATACGTGGGTGGATGTGGCTATCAAAGAGATTTGAGTAGAAGTCATGGATAATCTTCTCCATTGTCTTTCTGGAAGATGTGATAGATCCATTAGGGCATCGAAGGGCAGTCATCTTGGTCTTATAGTTGACGAAGGGCAGGCAGGCGGTGCAAATGCTTTTCCCGGCTTCTGCTGCATCATCCAGTATTTCTGCTCTTCTGTCTTTGAGGTCTTCTTTTATCGCTTCTCTGCACCGCTTAGGAAGCTTGGACATTAGCATTTGGTCTGCTGAGGCTTGCGCCTTGCCACATTGGCGAATGAGCTCAAGAGTTTCTGAAGACAAGCGCCCTTTTGTGTCTTTCTCTCTCTCAGCATTCTTCGCACTATCATGGAGGTGCTGAACCAGTTGGTTGTAGTCTTCATCGATGTTGTCAATGATGGTATCTTCCCATGTTGCTGCAATGGTGCCAAAGAGTTCCCAGTTGGTGGTCATTCTGGGAGTTCTCTTCTTAAACTTTGCAGCCTTTTCTCCCCGTTGTGGGAAGTAGAATTTTGCATGTGTTATGCAATATTTTCAAAAACTATCTGATTATAGGATTTGTTCTTGAAGCATGGCTCAATGCTCTGTGTAACATACAATGGAAAAAACTACATTAAAAATAAAACAAAAGAAAAAGAAAGATTAAATATCTGATTTCATTTTTTTTTTTTTGCCTTTTTGGTTCACACCCGGCAATGCTCAGGGGTTAATCCTGGCTCTGCACTCAGGAATCACTCCTGGCGGTGCTCAGGGGACCATATAGGATGCAGGGGATCGAACCTCGGCTGGCACAGGCCGGACACGAGCAGGGCAAACGCCCTACCTGCTGGGCTATCGCCCGCCCTGATTTCATTTTTTAAAAGGAGGAAATAAAAATATTTTGCAAGAAGAACTGTTAGTGTATGCTAAATCTAAAGTAATACCTGTTATAAACATAAAAAATAAAGCCATCTTTTAAAATATATGTATTATACATAGATATTATCATGTGGAATATAAGCTTCCTTGAATTGTCAGTTTATTCCATTTTATACAACATTTCAAAGTGAGCACTTCTTCTAGGTTTTTAGAGGTTAACTTATAGAAGAAAAACAGCTTCTGTCAACACCCACAATTTTCTAGAAAACATCAGAAGCTTAATAAGTAAGCACTCCTGAAAAGAAATGACTGGTTACATCAAGGTTCACATATTTTGCTTTTGATACTTAATCCTCATACTATCATTTAAAAACTATCTTAGTGATAGTTTTAAAACCTGCAGGCATGTCTTAATTTTAGTACATACTATATGTGCAGAGACAAAACAATATAATATGAGGGTGTAGAAAATCAAATTCAAGGCATGGCACCTGTCTTCCACTACCATAAATGGTCTTGTAGTGATGGCAAAGTTTCCCCTCATGTCTCCAGCAAAGGTCAATATAGGACTCAACAAGTTTCCACTAAAAATAGAAAAAAATCAAATATGTGATTTGACTTACTGTTACAATCTATAACCATAAAGTGACAGAAACCAAAACAGACAAAGAATAGGGGAGAGCAGGTGAGTGTGGGGGGCCCTCTTGCCGAGGGTGCTACTTTGGAATATTCTGTGCAGAAAATCCTATCATTAACATTACTGAAAATCACGGTGCCTAAAAGTAAAAATTGAAATAGGAGACAAAATAACAAGGGGAAAAGATTGAAAGATAAGTATTAGAATTTGAGTTAAGGATCTTGAAATTTGCTCGTATAATAATTGTACTAGGATGCTACTGTAATAGGTCATTTTAATTTTTTGCTTTAAAATTGTTATATATTAATGAATTCAAGCAGGTAAAGAGGTTAGCACTGTCTGTCTGTCTTGTCTGTCTTCCCATTCATCATCGATTTGCTCAAGCGGGCCCCAGTAACATCTCCATATGTCCTGTCTCATGCTAGTAGAGCCCAAGGCATCTGCTTGCTCCAGGAACATAAAGAGCCTCAATCCATTCCGGAATGAGGTCTATAATTGTTACTGGTATTTGGCATATATATCAAATACAACACGGGTAGCTTGCCAGGCTCTGCCGTGCAGGTACCATACTCTTGTAGGCATCTCTAAGTCCAGCATTTATTGATGAACCGGCGCAGCGCCGGGCGCTGATAGGCTGGTCTGCTGGGTGGAGGTCTGAGGAGAGAGAAGTCCGGATGTGGAAAATGGAGGCCCTCATGGAGTGGGGGGGGGTCGTCTGGCTTGTTGTGAGGCTCTGCTGGGATGGTGGGCCAGGGCTAGAACCCACCATCCCTCCTGGGCGCCTCGTGAGCGGCTGGTCACAGGGGAGAGCCAGTAGCAGCTCTGCCCCATGTCTGCGAGTCTCTGGACCGGCATACCAGAGCCCGATTTTAGAAAGACTGCTGTAGGGTGGAACTCGATGAGCCGGGCGCTGATAGGCTGGTCTGCTGGGTGGAAATCTGACGGGAGAGAAGTCCGGATGTGGAAAATGGAGGCCCTCATGGAGTAGGGGGTCGTCTGGCTTGTTGCGAGGCTCTGCTGGGATGGTGGGCCAGGCCTAGAACCCACCATCCCTCCCGGGCACCTCGTGAGTGGCTGGTCACAGGAAGAGCCAGTAGCAGCTCTGCCCCATGTCTGCGAGATATATAATTGTTATATATTAATGAATTCAAGCTGGTAAAGAGGTTAGCACATCAATATTAATAAGGTACATGATATTGTACACAGAAAAGCCTAAAGACTGTAAAAATTCCTAGAAATTATAAACCTGCACAGCAAAGTTTACCTAAATATTAGGGCATATAATCAATGCTATTCAGAAAATAGAAATTGTTTGCATTGCTTCATGTAATTATGATATAGAAGAGAAAATCTTAATACTAATCCACTTATTAATTTATCACAAAGAAAAAATCAAGTATATCTGGAATAAGTTTAACAAATGAGATAAGGACTTATTAGTGATACCTATTAAAAAACCTCTAAAGTGAAGAAACAATGAAATAGAAATATTCCTTACTCGTAGATTGAAACAATTAACATTGGTAAAATAAACATCTCACCTAAAATAATTTAAATATTCTATAAAATCCCAATAAAACTCATATCTTTTATTGATATAGAAAATTAATTCTAACATTTATATAGAGCCAAAAATACTCCCAGAATATGCAAAGTAATTCCTAAAAAAAAAAAAAGAAATGAGCCTTTACATTTCCAGACTTTAGTCTTTACTACAGAGCTATATTGATCAAAACCAACTGCTAGTAGATATATGACGTAGTCTTAGATCAACGGAATAAAACTGATAGTCAAATATATAAACCCACAAATAAAAACACATTTAATATAAGACAAAGATGGGCCCGTCGCCTCCGGGGGGTCCCGGAAGCAGCCGGATGGGACTCGCCCACCACACTAGCCACCATTTTCGTTGTCCAGACGCTGGGAAAATGTCCCACGACCAGAGGACCAGCAAAGCCGGTTCGAGCCCAGGTAGGCGGCTCCAAGAGGCGGGAAGCACTGGGAAGTCGTCAGACGGAGGCGTGGTCACCCCTTCCCCTCCATCGTGACTAGCCCGGTTTCCCCGCCCAGGAGCCGCTGACGGGCCCGGCATCCAGAGTCTTGCAGACGGCTTGGGAGGCGGGAGCCTGGCTCGCGCCGGGCCTCAGCTGACTATGGAACCCCGAGGAGGGCAGATGGGCTTTGGGAGTGGGCCCGTCGCCTCCGGGGGGTCCCGGAAGCAGCCGGATGGGACTCGCCCACCACACTAGCCACCATTTTCGTTGTCCAGACGCTGGGAAAATGTCCCACGACCAGAGGACCAGCAAAGCCGGTTCGATCGGCCGCGCGGGCCACTAGGGGTGGTGAAACAATGATGTTTTTTGGTACACTGCATTCCGCGAACAGCAGGAGGGTTTGCTGAGAGGGAGATATACAGAGGAAGGAGATGACATATAGAGCCCGCCGGGTGGTTGGGATTCGAGAGGGGGAGGGAGACAAGACGTTGGTGATGGGAGATGGGTTCGGGTGGAGGGTGCATCTTGGAACCCTGTGGAGCCAGGACTCCACATGAGCATCCTTCAATTAAAAAAAAAAGGAGAAAAGGTGGAATAAATAAATAAATAAATAAATATCTGCAGGGCTAGCCACAATGTGTAAAAGAAGAGGGAGAGAGATGCAGAGATAGAGAGAAAGAGAGGAAGCAGGGCTACCTGCTATTAAGGCAGCCTGGGGGTGAGTGGGGGGTGGGGTACATTGGTGGTGGAAATGGGGTACTGGTGGAGGGATGGGTGCTGGAATACTGTATTACCAAGAACCAATTGCACCTTTGTAATTGTATGTCTCACGGTGGTATAATAAAGAATAAAAAAATTAAAAAAAATATATAAGACAAAGAGGCTACGATATGAAAAAGGAGAGAAGAGTATCTTCAACAAATCATGTGGGGGAAACTAGTTACTCATGTGCAAAATAAAGAATATTGACCCCTAGCTCACACTATATATTAAAGTCATATCAAAATGTATTAAAAATCTTGATATGGATCCTGCCTGTATGAGTTACACTGAGGGAAACAAAGGCATGGAACTCCATGATCGTCACCTTAGAGAAGTCTTCAACATAGTAGCATCTCATTGAAAAGGAAACAAAAGCAGAGATAAACAAATGGCACTCTACCAAATTAAAAATCTTCTGTACTGCATATGAAGTGAGACATTTATAAAAACCACCCTATGAGAGGGAAAATATCTGTTCACATCACACATCAGACAAAGGACTACTTTCCAAGACATATAAAGCTCAGCAACAAAATAAATCCCATCAAAAAATTTGGAGAGAAGATAGAGAGATAAAGATGGCTAAAAGAGACAGGATAAAAACATGCATCTTCACTGTTATCAGGGAATTGAAAATCAAAATGAGATACCACTTCACACCAGGAAGAATGGTTTCTATGGAAAAGACAGTAAATAAGTAAGTGCGGTCAGGGATGTTGAAAGAGAAACTCTTATTCACAAGGAACTGTTGCTTGATTTAGCGAATTTGCCAAGCCATTAAGAAACTTCTTACAGCAGTTACAAAGACAATTTCCACTGGGTCTAGTGCTTCTGCTCCTGAGTATCTAATATACAACCTATTAATATTAAATATATATACATATATATACATGTATATATACATATATATATGCGTATATGTATATATATGTATATATATACATGTGTACATGTATATATATATGTATATATATGTATATGTATATATGTATATATATATATATACACACATATATATGAATGGATGATCTTAACAATGAGAGACTCACAGACATGGGGCAGAGCTGCTACTGTCTCTCCCTGTGCCCAGCCGCTCAAGAGGCGCCGGGAGAGATGGCGGTTTCTAGCCCTGGCCCGCCACCCCAGCAGAGCCTAGCAACAAGCCAAACGACCCCCCCAACTCCATGAGGGCCTCCATTTTCCACATCTGGACTTCCCCTCATCAGAACTCCACACAGCAGACCAGCCTATCACAGCCCGGCTTGTGCGCCACGCGGTTCATCAATAAATGCTGGATTTAGAGATGACAACAAGAGTATGCTACCTGCACGGCATAGCCTGGCAAGCTACCTGTGTTGTATTTGATATGCCAAATACCAGTAACAATTATAGACCTCATTCCCATGGCCTGATGGAATGGTTTGAGGCTCTTTATGTTCCTGGAGCAAGCAGGCGCCCTTGGGCTCTACTAGCATGAGACAGGACATATGGAGATATTACTGGTGCCTGCTGAAGCAAATTGATGATGAAGGGGAAGACAGTGATACAGTGACCATAGCAATGCTATTAAAGTAACTAAGATCTATATACAATCCAATGTCTAATATCAGATGAGTGGCTAGAGAAATTGTTGTAGGGATACACCATGAACAATATATTAGAGAAAAGATAAAATTTAGAGTTTGCTGCAACTGGGATGAAACTAATTTGCTAACTGAAATGAGTTAGAAAGTAAAAACAATAAGGGGTTAGAAAATCCCTGTGCAAAGAAACTGAGGCATAATCAAAAGAACTGGGAAAAGAGGTGAATAAAAGGTGTCAAGAGGAAAAGTCCATGAGACAAGGTGAAGAGACCCTAAAACTCTGGTGAAGAGACTGACGTAATAACTCCGCAAGTATAAAATTGTAACTTCAACAGTATTTTAGACTATGATGCCCCATAAAAAATATCAAAAGAGGGACCTGCGTGATAGCACAGCAGGGAGGGTGTTAGTCTTGCATGCAGCCAACCCGGGTTAGATCCCCAGCAGCACATATGGTCACCGAACACCACCAGGACTAAGTCCTGAGTGCAGAGCCAGGAATAAGCCATGAGCATTGCTGGGTGTGATCCAAAAAATAAAAAAAAATCAAAAGAATTATGTTATAATAAAACCAAATGAATAAATCTAAATTTTTATAAAGAAAAATTCCTATCAGATAACAAATAAATGAATGTTTATTGAGGGTTTACAACATGATCCCCATTCTTCAGCGCAAAGCTGGGCACAGATCCTGCATTGGAGGGGACAGTGGACCCACCCAAAGCCACAGCACCAGCATGGGACAGCCGCCATGCAGGCTTCTAAGAGCCTAAAGCCTGCTGTGCAACCTTCGCCAAAACCAATTAGGAATTGGAGAAATATTCTTAACTCAGAGCTTAGTGAAATCCCTCTGAGTTAAAACCAACATTCTATAACCTCAGAACAAAATGTGGTTGTTCCTCATGCAAGTCCCATTCAAGTATAAAGGACAGAGGGCCTGTCAGAGAGAATTAGCTTAAAGAAAATTACAAATGAAGATCCGTATTCTACTCAAGTAGAAGAAGAATTTTAAAAAAAAGCAATTTCACCTCCCTTCCTGGGATATGGTCAAAAGAAGTAACATCAACATGCTAGTGATTTGTTGTGTTATGCTAGGTACCAAGACATTACAGTGCAGTAATGTATGAGCTTGCAGTCAGAGTTTATGCCTGGGAAGCCCTGTACAACCCATCTATGTCCCGATTTCCTTAACATCCAGTTCCCCATTTATTTTAGCCACATAGAGAGGCTTTGAAATTTAATTGTGAGGTGCCTGGTCTATACACCAACTTATTTCTCTAAGTCTTACATTCATGAGAATACTCCTCTCCTCTGCCCTTTCCAGGCTTGCCATTCCCTTCACTAGGAAGCTCTAGCTAGTGACTGCCCACCTATTACAGGCCACAGGTCATCCTGTTTGGAAAACACCCACCCCGAACCCCAGCACACTTGATCTTCTTTAGCCTCGTTTCTGCCCACCTTCTCATTATAGCATGTTTCCCCCTTCAGAGTGAATATTGTGGACTTTTCATTGTCCTTCTTTCTCCAACAAATTGTCTGTTCTAGGAGAGCAGAGAAAGAATTCTTCTGGTCACCTTGTTCCATCCTAGCTTGCAGAAGATAAGACTGAAGAGCCATCCCATTTGTGTCTGAGTCCCTAGCTGAAGTGATGGCCGCCTGGTCTTACGTGTGGCTCATAAGTTTTGAATGAAGGTCAAGATTAAGAAATTTACAAAGTCCAACATGGACTGTAGCATTTGTCAGGAGACACCAGCGGTGGTGTTGAGCCAGGTGGAACTTTTACAGGGGAACATTCAATCTCATCTCTAAGATACCTTTGCTTATCATTCATTTCTTGACTGTTCTAAGAGCCATAAAGGCTGTGAGTGCCTCTTGATTTATATCCCTTATTCCCAATTCCTGTGAGAGTGCTGGCACACCGCAAGCCCTTTTCCATTGGAATGATGACATGAAGCCAGAAGTTCTTTGAATCAAGCAGACTGCGACACCAAAAGGGCTTTAGGAAGTATGTAAATGACCTGATCCCATCCTTCCCTGCTTCCAGAAAGGGAAGTACCTTCTACACATGAGGATCAGAATGTCAATGCCAGTGAACAAAGATTTGAGTCACAGATGCAAACTCAAGGTCAAAAAACATGCGACATCATTCAAATCTGTGCCTTTGCTGTCCAGGAAGTGGAATAACGCTCACCTCTAAATCAAGCAGCACTGACTTCTGTGTTTTGTTTCTTTCCTAAATCCATTAAGAGTAGCCACTTCCATTGCTCCAGCACATTCAATGGGATAAAAATAGCTTCCAAAGCCAAAGTTGTGGTGGCTGCACTACGGACTCTGCTCTTGAATAACTTAGGATGCATGAGGTTAAAGCACTGAGAATAATTTAAGGCTTAGAAAATGTTTGTGAGTCGACATTTAAATAACTTCATTATCATGCATTGGCAGATTTTTTTCCCCAAGCTGTCAGTGCAATTGATATTTCTATTACCACATTATAACAAACCCCTGCAATTTTAAATACAGTCACCAGATTCTATTAGTCTATCCTCTGTCAAGGAAATATCTCCAAATCCATTTTTCATAATACCTCAAGAATATAATAGGCAATCTACATCAAACGATGACGTGGAGCTGAAGGAAACTGTCTCCTGCTTTCTAAGGATTGTGTCTTGAAATACGCTTGCCTGTCAGCCTAAACGTATAATTTAAATGTGCTGCTCGTCTCACACTAGGGTGAGATCTGAACTGAGCAAGCTTCCTTCCGTTCCGGATGCCCAGAACTTTTCAAGTTAACTTGCAGGATTATGGCAAAGGGAGTTAAAGACAGAGTTTAGGGGGTAGCTCATCAATATTATATAAAGACATTCCCACGCTGCCATATGGCTCACACTCTTAACTTAATTTGCAGTTGGAAAGGCTCAATTTTGTATATGTAAAGAGGAACTTAGGTATTAAATATTCTTTTTCTTTCCTGTAGTCTTCTGTGACATGGTTTTTACCCTGTGGCAGTATACTTTATCAAATAATGATCCTAATATTCCAATCAAACAATACAGTAAAGAAACATGTACATATCTGTACATTACTGCAAGCATATTTCTCTAAGAAAAATACAATATATGACATATTTTCAAATGTTTCATGTATTTCTACTACCAGTAAAATTGTCAGTTTATGATATAGGAAATAATAAAGATAGGGCCTACCTGTTGTGAAATACTTGCTAATTCTTCTTTGTGTATATGTGAAAATATCAAAATTGGCATTGATACCTGGATCTCTGGACCATTTTTATTTAAGACAAGAAGTAATTCAAGTAAAAAGCCCCTGTTCAGAAGTTGGGACAGAAAAGAACGTGATCCTTTACTAGTTTGTGTTGCTGAGTTCCTCTTTACATTCTCTGTATCTTTGTATGTGTGTGTGTGTGTGTGTGTGTGTGTGTATTGGTGTCTGTGGCTATCTGTCTCTCTCCATCTCTCTCAAAAAACACATACTCACAACACACACAAACACACACACACACACACAATGTCTCTTATTCTTACCCTCCAACTTAGTTCTAGTTCAAACCGAGGAGAGATCTTCAAAATCTCTGCCAGAGCTAGAACTGGTTGAGTAGTTAGTTGCAACTCGGTCTCTTCAGTGATGCAGACTTTCTCTTGACTCCAAAACGCAATAGCTGAGGCCAGAGCGGTAGTTCAGCAGGGAGGGTGTTTGCCTTGTATGCACCTGACCCATGTTCAATTCCCAGCATCCCATTTGATGCCCTGAGCACTGTTAGGAGTAATTCCTGAGTGTAGAGCTAGGAGTAATTTGAGTATCACCGGTCTGACCCAAAAGCAAAAAAAAAAAAAAAAAAACTTTGCAAAAAGCAATATCAATTGGTAAACAGGTGAGCGGTTAATCTTAGTGGGAGGACAGAGGGCACAGACTCCCTCTCCTCTTTCAAGACTTCTTTCCACAGTCATATTCCCTGCATGTATTCCCAAGAAAGCCAGGCTACTAGTGGATTTCTACTTTCTTTCACCACAGCCCAGGTCCCTAGACATTTTATTGAAATTGTCAATATTCAAAACCTTCTGTACTAAGAGACCATGATCTCTGAAGATGAACCTATTTCAAATATATCCCATCAACCTCTTTGTGACCATAAAATTCACCTGTATGCTTCAACGGTGGATTCCAATATCTCTTAATTCATTAACTTTCCTACTTCCCCCTAAAGACTCTCCTTTATAATCTATGTAATTCGTCTGACCCCGTCTATATAGCTTTGTGTAGTCATGTGTTTTCTTTTATGAGCCTAATTTATTTTGTTAACTATGGTCTTCTAGAGACAAGTTGGATTTATGCTTTTATTGCATCTTTCTCTTTGTCATTCTAGCTTCTCTGTAAAATCTGGGAACTGCTCAAACAAGGCCGTGTTGCTGTTTGAACTGTGCATGTTATACTGAAAGTTCTCCTCTAGAACAAAAAAAATACAATTTCAGGAAAAAGCACAACATTGAGTTTTAACATTTCTTTTCGAGGTATTGGCAGGATGACTTTTCAATTTTAAAAGCTGGACTGTCTTTTGGTATGATCCAAGCCTTCAAGCATTTCTAATCAAAGTACAATAATTCAACCTCATGCTAATATCATATCTTCATAGTCTACATTACCACATCCTTTGAATAACTGACTGCAAAAATTGTAGATAATAGGGGCTGGAGCAATAGCACAGGGGTAGGGCATTTGCCTCGCATGCGGCCGAACTGGGTTCGATTCCCGGCATCCCATATGGACCCCGAGCACCGCAAGGAGCAATTCCTTAGTGAAGAGCCAGGAGTAACCTCTGAGCATTGCTGGGTGTGAACCAAAAAGCAAAAAAAAATGTAGATAATAATGATGAAATTTCATTAAATACTGAAAATATATTATAGGTTAGACTAACTACTTTATGTGAATCACATCACTTCATTATCAAAATTCCCTATAAGCTAAGTGCTGGTATGAACCATAGTTTAGAGATGAGGGATTGGAACTTAAAACTAACTGATAACTAAAGTTCGCAGATAATACAGCTACAAAGGACCATACCTGAATTAATTGAAAACTCAGGTAGTGACGTGCCCAAAGTCTAAATTCTTAATATAAAGTCATAGTGGCTCATCAGTTCAATTCCTACATTATTTAGAAAAGTATGTGTGAGTTTCGGGGTTTTGGGTACCAGAGGGAACTCTGGTGCTCCCAGATCACCAGATCTTAGATCATCTGCCCATAAGCAACAAATTACTATGGTTTAGGAATATCAACAAATTATCTTTTAATTTATGTTTTGAATGAGGTCCCTTTTTTTGTGGGGGGACCTCATTCAAAACACAAATAAAAAGATAAGCATTCGCACTGTCCAATTGTCCTTCGCCAACTATAAGACCAGGTTGACTGCCCTCTGACGCCCTAATGGATCTATCACATCTTCCAGAAAGGCAACGGAGAAGATTATCCATGACTTCTACTCAAATCTCTTTGATAGCCACATCCATCTGCCCACGTACCAAATTCCACAGGATGGATATGTCATTCCCAATGTTCTCCCTTCTGAAATCCGACATGCCATCTCGTTGGTAAAGAAGGGAACAGCACCAGGCCCAGACAAAGTCAGACCCGAACACCTGAAGAATCTGCCATCGGTACTCATCAATACACTAGCTCGGCTCTTCACACGCTACCTGTCCGAATGCAAGGCACCCTCCCAATGGAAAACCAGCAGGACAGTTCTACTGTTCAAGAAGGGAGACACTCACAACATCAGCAACTATTGCCCCATCTGCCTGTTGTCCGTCATATACAAGCTGTTTACACGAGTCATCCTGAACAGGATTAGCAGAACACTAGATGAGGACAACCATGCGAGCAAGCAGGCTTCAGGAAAGGATTCAGCACAATCGACCATATCCACACGGTAACCAAGCTCATTGAGGTTTGTAGGGAGTACAAGATGCTACTCTGTCTCATGTTCATTGATGTACAGAAAGCCTTTGATTCTGTGGAGACTAAAGCAGTCATCGAAGACCTAGCCAAACAGGGTGTTCAAACCCAATACATCAAGATCCTTTGTGAGCTGTATTACGGATTCACCACCAAGATCTCACCATTCTATAAAAAAGAAGTGATCATTGATGTCAAAAGAGGGGCTCGACAGGGTGATACCATTTCACCAAAACTCTTTAGTGCCACCCTTGAGAACATCATGCAACAATTAGAATGGGAAGGAATGGGAGTGAAGATAGATGGTCGGCAACTACACCACCTCCGCTTCGCTGATGACATCGTTCTAATAACACCAAACATTAGCCAAGAGGCACAAATGCTGGCTGACTTTGACCGAGAATGTGGAAAGATAGGTCTACAGCTGAATCTAAAGAAAACCATGTTTATGAAAAATGAACTATTTCCAGAGGCCCCATTCACTCTCAATGGAACAACATCTCTGAATGCAGCAGTTATGTGTACCACGTCGAGAAATCAACATGATGAACGACCTAAAACCTGAGCTGCGCAGGAGGAAGAGAGCAGCATGGGATGCCTTCAAAGGCATTGAAGAAATTGCTAAAAGGACAAAGAACCTCCGGCTCCGGGCACATCTCTTTGACTCCAACGTTCTCCCTGCATTAACATATGCCTCAGAGACCTGGGCCCTACGGAAGCAGGATGAGAATGCTATTCGGGTCTCCCAGAGAGGAATCAAAAAGTTATGCTTAGAATATCACGACTCACTCAAGTTAGAGAAGGAATCCGGAGTTCTGACCTCTGTCGATATTCCAGAATCAGGGATCTTGTCTCGTTTGCCAAGGCATCGAAAATCAGATGGGCTGGACATGTAATGCGATTTGGAGACAACCGCTGGACTAGAGCCATTACTGACTGGATCCCACAGGATGTCAAAAGATCACGTGGCCGCCCACCTACAAGATGGCCAGACTTCCTTGTCAAGACCCTGAAGGAACGGTTTGAGGCTCTTCATATTCCTGAATCAACCAGATACCATTGGGCTACATTGGCACGTTGTAGGGTCCAATGGAAATGTTACTGGTACCCATTTTAGCAAATCGATGAATAATGGGATTCAGGTGAAGTGATCAAGTGATGAGGTCCCTTAGCTAAAAAATTTTAATAAGTCAAAACTCCAGTGGCACTAGACACTCTACAGAATCCTCCTTATTGTGACAAATGCACTGTACTAGGCACAGAATACCATACATAAATAGGAATGTGCATATATATGTATTTGCACATCTATACATGTCACTTAAGATTCCCAGTCAAAAATGATTGTGATCCACAATTGCTGTCTTGTCATTTCTCTAAAGTGTTTCTGTCTCCATTCTATGTTATGTCTGTTTGCTGGTTTCTGTCCTTATATCTCTATCTCTGTCTCTCTCTCAATCTCTCTCTTTCTTTCTCTCTCTCTCTCTCTCTCTGTCACACACACACACACACACACAACTCTGTTTCTTATTTGTATCCTCCAACTCAATACTGGGACAGTACTTTAGAACCTCTTCCAAGGCTAGAACTGGCTGAGATGTTCCAGAGAAAACTTAACTGATACTGTAAGTAAAATTATTGAAGTAACCAAAATCTTAGAGTTATTCTTTGGGTGCCCAGTCTAAGCTTCACTCGTAAGAGTTTTTCTATAGATTTTGGAAGCCTACAACTTCTTAGGAGTCTATAATAGTTAAAACTTGATTTCTTTTGTTTTCTAAAAGTTAAATGAAAAGTGAAACAGAATATGAGAAAATGACTTTATCATAAATAATCTGGAGGAACTGAACCAGATGGCTTGTAGTTCGGTGGTAGCATTTCAAGTGCCCCTGTCACGGAGTTTTCTGAAACTTTATAGTAATAGTAAATCCTACAACCTAGATCTGCGAAGCAAGCTTAAGGGTAAATATCATCCCAAAATGATAGAGGACAACTGAGGTCCGGGATGTCCAGATGGAGACAGTCGTCTGTAACATCTGGTCTGTTTTCTACATAGCTTCTTAAGAGTGAAAGAACTAATCCTGGTTAGAAACATTTTTTTTCTGCATATAACTGAAATTTCTTAAATTATTAACTTTTGTAAGAGAAGGTACTATTGCTCTGAGGAAAACAAAACTTTTGAGATGTCGAGTTTTAGGTCTTAAAACTTTATTTGTTTCATATTTTGCTTTTTTGCATTTTTAAGCACTAAAAGATTGCAAGATCCAGTGCAATTCTGTATTAGATAGATATGGAGTTAACCTCACTGAAATGTAGTCTATCACCTAACACAGCACATACACTAGTTTTTACTCTTTAAGTTACTCTAGAAGTATTGTCAACCTTGTAGTATACTTAGTTAAAACTTTTGAACCCTATGCTGGGGTCCTTCCACATGGTCAACTGAGTTTGATCTCCAGCATCTCATTGGTCCCACAAGCACCACCAGGAGTAATTTCTAAGTGAAGAGCCAGAAATAGCTCCTGAGCATCACTTAATGCTCCCCCAAACAAATAAACAAAAAAACTTTATTGAATCTACAGATAAAGATGCTGTGACTCAGAGGTAAATGTGAGCAAGTAAGCGAAGCATTGTGCTTACAAGAAACTCATAAAGATAACCAGATTTTCATTCTAAGTAACATACTTCTTAGAATTATAGATTATCAATTATGTAACAGAACCTGTGTATCTCAATCACACACACAGACACACAAACACACACATACTGCTTAGCCAGTTAGAATAATTTAACATCACACTGATTTTTTTTTCTTTGTTGGGTCATATCCAGAAGTGCTCTGGGTTCAATCACAGACCTGTGAGGGAGTAAACCTAGGCCTTGTGCAGTCGAAGTACATACTTAGACTCTTGACTCATCTTTCGAGTCACGTGGAAAAATTATGGTCACATCTGGAAAGGAATAGATTAAGAAAAGGGCTCAGTTAATGCTTTGGGAATACAAAGTTATGGTACCTCTATCATATCAAAGTGCCAGGTTTTTAAATAAACATAATGTTCAGGAAGCATATTCCAATATTCCCTCAGAGACTAGAAATGGAGAGGCCCATAAAGTCTTTAGTCATTGATAATTATCATTATCCACTCTAATGCAGCAATATCTAATTAATCTACAGGCTATCATGAGTTCACAAAGCCAGAATGGTGCAGTGAACTGTAGATAGTGATATGACCTAGACTATTATTCATCATTCTCTGCCACACTAGCGGTGTACATATTTTAGATCCTATTTTTTTTTTTTTGCCTTTCTGGGTCACACCCGGCAATGCTCAGGGGTTTCTCCTGGTTCTGCACTCAGGAATTACTCCTGGTGGTGCTCGGGGGACCATATGGGATGCTGGGGATAGAACCCAGGCCGGCTTGGGCCGGCCACGTGCAAGGCAACGCCCTACCTGCTGGACTATCTCTCCAGCCCCTTTATTTCATTTTTATCCTCAGTTTTACAATTTCATTGCAAAACAAAAACCCCAAACACCCCAACACAAAGCCAGTTCCATCTATGATTTTACTAGAGATTCTTATACGATAGCTTCTTAAAAGTTTCAAAATGAACATAAGCCAAAACATTCAACTCCTTTTTCATAGCTTTCTGAGGGACTGAAGCATCGAGATACTTGAAGAATCAGAACACTTAGTAACTGAACCAAAAACAGACACTTGGTAACCAGACTTAAATTGCTGTAAATAAACCAAATATTTCAACAAAAAATTCAAGACTTTTGATTCTTCATAAACTAGTATAAAGCCATTGTGGAGTTGATCTAATTATTAGAAAGACATACATTCATATAGAATAACGGTTGACTTATTCATTTAGAAAATACTTAGCATGTATCTCCCAAGTTCTGGGCCTTGCTCTTTACACTGGACCTGTCTATTTACAATGCAGAAAGGAGGGCAAATATTTGCTGTTCTCTGGATCTTAAATTCTAGTAGGAGAATTTAAGAAAAAATAGACTGTAAATGATATGGGGATAGTACCCTAAGAAACAGGAAAGAGAGAGTAAGATAGAGTCTAGCTCAGGTGGGCTATTGAGAAGTCAAAGAAGGCCTCTCAGGGAAGGGCTTGAGAATAAGTCTAAATAGTGAAAACGCATCAGTTAACTATGTGGAAGAGTGCTACAGGCAGAGAAAAATGCTACAGTTATGATCCAAGCCCAAGTGTTTGATTTATGGAAAGGAAGTGAGCATGCCTGATCTAAAGGCTATAAATAAGGAGGAATGTGATAAAAGGCTGGTGAGTTGAAAAAGGGAGAGCACAAAGACCAAATTGATTCCTTTTACCCATGTTAGTTTTAGCAAGGTTCAGAAGACAAAAAGTATAACTGTATTAATGTTTCAATAGTTGAAAATTCTGAATTTTCATGTGAAAGTTTAGATTTCCTATGTGTAAAATGGGAATAAGAATGGGTAAGTCTTTTATAAGACCGATGGATGGGTAAATGAGATGGATGCTCCCAGAAAGCTCCTCATGTGTAGTAAACATTGTAGTTATCAGTTGATTAAGGAAAATTGCTTCCTAGGATGACAGTCAAGAGATAGAACTGGAAGGTTCAAAACCAATATTTCATAGGAAACAATGGAACATTACTTGGAACTGCTGGGATTAAATCCCAAAAGGAAAATAATAAATGGGATCTGAGATGCAACAGGATTTCTTAAAACTGAGCATTTTCCTTTATATGTATTCCAAGGGGATATAGAATAGAACGTGTTTGTACCAGGCTGGGCTCCACAGACTGAAAGAATATATACTTGAAAATAAGGTTCCATTTTCACAAAATATCAAAAAGGTTCGCTTGATGGAAGTGAGTAGGTAGCGTATTATTTTGGAGAGTTGGAATTATTTCTGAATAGAACTTATTTTTATACCAAAAATCCAGGCACTTCCTGAAAGATTTTGGCCCCAGAATCATCAAATTAATTTTATATCCATACTCATTGATTTTACCATCCTAAGTTTTAAACTACATCCCTTCATTTCTCTCAAAAAATTTGTCCTCCAATTCACCTCCTTTAAGCAGCATTTTTAATTTTCAATTTTCAGTTGGCACCATGTCTAATTGCACCAATAATTCCTTCAACTCAAAGACTTTACACTTTTTCTCACTTCAGAACATTTAGTGTTTATATGCCCACCTTACAAGAAAAGTGATTAGGGGTCACCCTTCCAGTTGGAATTGATGCCAAGGTTTGTCACAGTAATGGGCTCTGAAGTTGCCAATGCAGACTTTGCCGATGACCTGCTGAGTGACCGTGGGCAAGTTGCCCAACCTCTCTGGGCTGTTCTATATATTTAATAATGCTGATTGACCTCACAAGGTCGCTGGGAGGAATCACTAATCATCCTGATAGTGAAACACTTAGTCAATACATAGCACATTACAAATATTTACTAATATACAATGAGCTCACTGCATCTGAAAGCCAAAAGATTTGCATAATCACAAACAATCTGTCTGTATCCTCAAAATATCAGTCAACACCATACCTAAAGTGGTCATTTTCTCTTATAAATTAAGAGCACTCTCTTTCTCAGATTTAGGTGTCTTAACCTATATGTGGTTATGGATCAATGAATCAAATCAGTGAAATATTAGTTACCTAGCAAATAAAAAAAGAAACAACAGTTCTAGTATCTAAGTGGCAAAGCTCTATCAGGGAAGAGTATATATAATACTAAAATTAATTTATGACTCCACTAAACAAATGAATTGAGCAAGACAATTATCTCACCAAAACTGCCTGTGATCTAGGGATAAAATAATCAATAAAACAATCGAGAATTCTACTCTAAAAAAACTCTGAGGATTTTTAGATAAGATATCAGCTTTGTTTCCAATAAGACTAGCTGATATATGCTGCTAACATACGTATTAGATGAAAACAGCACAAGTGGTTTGATAGATAAAGCCTCATATTTTGCTACTTCTTGGATGGAGATAGAGAAATTCATATTTAGTTAAATACATCAGAAAAGAAAGACTAACACTATATGCTCTTACTGATATGTGAATGAAAGAAACAAAGCAAGGGAACAGATAGGTCTCACTGAAAATAAATCCTCTGATGTGCCAGCAAAGCTGTATTTACTAGCATTTGCCCCTCAAATGCAGTGATTTATAATTATATGAAAATTCTTAACATTTTTGCATTTATTATTTATAAATCTTTATAATTTACAATTACTTTCTCAACTCAGTCTCTTCTTTAGCATAATCTGACTCAGTGCCTGGTGCTGCCTTTTCGTTTTGGACCAGGCAGTGGCTGAGCATTTCTGGCTCTAGATACACAGTTCACAGTGTGGCTTCTTTGACATTGAGGCTGCTGGTTTTATAATCAACATGAATAATTCAGGAGTATATTAGTTGTTCTTTATTATTATCATTTACTTCAATGAGAACCATAGTTGGAGAATTATGGGCTTTTTGTTTTTATTTTCAATCAGCAGAACTCATCCATCATTTTGCATCCAAGGGATCTGCCAGGTTACTCAGTTGGCTATTGATAGCAACAATTGTGATTCTAAATGAGAATCAGTATTTTGTTCCCTTGACATCTCACCTGAGGTCAAGCACAGGATCCACAGATGGATTTTTTACAGGAAATGAAATGAAAGCATCTTGCCGGAGATTAATGCCAGTGCGAGTGCTCAAGGGAATATGTTCTCTGGCTGCTTCCCAGAAGAAAAATAGTCAGAAATGTAGATTTTGTGTCAAAGCTCCACTGAGGAGAAGCACCAAAATGGCAGGCAGGGTGGCTTGGCTTTTCTATATCAGGGAGCATGAGCCTAATTCTCTTCAAATGAAGTATGAATTTCAAAGTCTTATTCACAGAGGGCCTTGAGAAAAGTGTATCTGAGAAGCAATGTTTATAAGTCATATCATCTTCGGATGTTTACTCTGGACCATGTATGTGGCGAAATTTGAGCTAAATTCCCTCCCACTTTACATTATAACTTCTGTGCTTGCAGATACCATCACTAAACCCCTGATATCATCAATCATCTGTCCTGGTACCCAAGACTTGCTGGCTTATTGTTCAGAGTCTAGAGTGAGAGTCTCAGGGATAAAGACTGAGCCTACACAGTTTTGTCTATATAGTATATGGCTTCAGTTACTCAAAACTGTAAGTAATTCAGTATTTATCTCAGGTATCTGATAATGGTGAGGCTAATAAGAGTCAGCTTCTATATTCATACCTCTGAAGGCCTTTCAACTACTGTTTGCTTTAAATATGTCTAAAAATCCTGAAGGAGAACTTTTGTTTTTGTCACAGATGGTTTATTATGCAAATTATGTATAATAAATGGAATTAAAAACAATTTCAGGAAACTAAACTAAAACAAATTAACCAAGGAGTAGAAGGACCAGAACCAAGGAGTAGAAGGGCGAGAACATGAGAGACTCAGTTTCAGCCAGTACCACATAGCTCCTCAGAATTGCCAGGAGTGAACCACAAAGAGTGAATCCACTAGGAGCAAGAGTCTCCCTTCTGCTAGCATGCTGAGGAATAAATATATTGGAAGCACTTAGCCTGGAATATCCCCTGAGTGCTGCTGAGTGTTCCCCACAAATAATTAAGTCAATAAAATGTACTAGATAAAATAGACTTCAGAAAACAAAAACAAAGTCGGTTTAGTGAACTTTGGGAGAAAATTTAGGCATCAGCCTAGATTCGAAAATGTAAAACTCTAATAAAATAATACATACAGTCTCCAATAAGAACCCTTCACTGGACAAAGTTTGATGAACAGTGAGAAATTAACACCTGGTGTACTTATAATGACAGACTTTAATGACCTGTAGGATTAGCATTTGGAGAAACAGCCAGGGACACACGGGTTTAGCAAAGAGACCAATGTACACATTTACCAAGGCTCTCTACCCTTAAGATGAATCATTTGATATCTGCAGAATGTGTGTTGGTGTTGGGGTATGGTGAAGGATGTATGACTATGCCTGTAAACAACAGACATTAAAACAAAACAGGCATCTACAGCATTGAAGTAATGTATTATAGTTACTTTTCTATGGCGTAGATGTGAAAACCAACCACCTAGAACTGAAGGAACTTGTCTCTGCTCACATAACTGATAATGGGCAGAATCTTGTTTCAAAGGACAGTCAGACTCCAAATTCTGTACCTACACATCTATACCAAATCTTATCATCCCAACATACTACTGCACCCAAATGGGCTGAATATTAAAGGCCTTCCAGTCACTCAGTATTTACTTATGCATTTTACCCTCTGTGCTATAAATGGTCAGATTATCTGAGACCTCGTGGGTCATATTTCTGTGTGTTAAATCTTTACAAACAGGCAAACAACAGTAAGACTTCTGATAGATTCATATACAACCAATATTTCTGAGACTAAAATATTCTCTTCTAATTCTGCCAGTTCTGTTCAATGGAGGGGCCATGTTTCTTATGACAGCTTTGTAAATGTATGTGACATCTCAGTATTGCTATAATAACAGGGTGTTTAGAGTGCATGGAGGTCTGGTGACATGTCTTAAAACTCTTTCTGAATGTCCCACTAGGTTTTCATGTTGCTCAAAAAAATAGCTCTAGGGTTGGAGAAACAGCACATTTGTTGACATTTGTAGGACATTTGTGTTGCACAGGGATAACTGGAGATAACTGGGGTCAGATGCCAAATAACCCTCCAAACAGACAGGACATCACCAGGTGTGGCCCAAAAATAAACAAGAAAAAAACTCCAGAAACAAATTCCACTATATATCTAAATCTTTGCCATTTAAACACATATTTGAATGAATTAAATATGACTCTCAGAGTACTTAATCACACTCTTTTGAAAATATTTTATGGGATAGAGAGATAGTGGGTGAGGTGCTTGCCTTGCATCTGGCCAACTCGGTTCCATTCCTGACCCTCCATATGGCCCCCTTATCCCTGCAAGGAGTAAGACCTGATCTCCATTAAGTGTTGCATCAAGAAAAACATAAACAATACAAACATAAACAAGACCAAAAAAAAAAAAAAAACAATTGCTGGAAATTTAACCCAGAGCTATTTATCACTTTTGAAAAATCACAACGGTGACCATATTACTCATAGATCTTGGTTTCCATTCTATTCATTTGTATAATTCACCACTGCTCTTCTTTCAGACTCTTTTTCTCAATCCTCCCCAATATCCATTGGTGGGCTGTGATTTACAATAATGTTAATGACAGTTTCATGCAACCATGTTCTAGTACCACACTTTCACCATGGAGTCGGTAATCACCTACCAATATCTCAAGGCTCCCTTCACCCCTCCCACACCCACCACCTACGGTAAACTCAGTTCTGCAGATCAATCCTTCAATTTTGTTGCCATTGACCATTTGTTATTTTCGTACTATGCATCTTTATATAGCTGGTACATATGAGAGTGACCATTCTGTCACTCTACTTCTGGCTGTCTTGACTTAGTTTGATACCCTCTACTTCCGCACATACAGTGGCACACTGAATATCCAGCTATTCTTATGGTTGGGTAGTATACCACTATTTACATGGACTGTATCACTGTATCACTGTCTTCCCATTCATCATCGATTTGCTCGAGCGGGCCCCAGTAACATCTCCATATGTCCTGTCTCATGCTAGTAGAGCCCAAGGCATCTGCTTGCTCCAGGAACATAAAGAGCCTCAATCCATTCGGAATGAGGTCTATAATTGCTACTGGTATTTGGCATATATATCAAATACAACACGGGTAGCTTGCCAGGCTCTGCCGTGCAGGTAGCATACTCTTGTAGGCATCTCTAAGTCCAGCAATTATTGATGAACCGCGCGGCCGCTTGCGGCGCGTGCGGAGCCGGGCACTGATAGGCTGGTCTGCTGGGTGGAGGTCTGAGGAGAGAGAAGTCGGATGTGGAAAATGGAGGCCCTCATGGAGTGGGGGGGGTCGTCTGGCTTGTTGCGAGGCTCTGCTGCGATGGTGGGCCAGGGCTAGAACCCACCATCCCTCCCGGGCACCTCGTGAGCAGCTGGTCACAGGGAGAGCCAGTAGCAGCTCTGCCCCATGACTGCGAGTCTCTTACATGGACTATTATTTATTTTTTCTTTAAAAATAAATATTTTAACTTTATTTAAATTTAGTGTTACAGTATTTTTAATTTTTATTCATTTATTTATTTTCATATTTTATTATGCCTTCATCTGAGATATACAATTAAAAGAAGTTTGGGTATGGGTTTGGATTTCGGTCATACAGTGTTCCAGCACCCATCCCTCCAGCAGTGCCCATTTCCCACCACAATGTCCCTAACTCCCTTTCCCCTCCCTAGGCTGCCTCTATGGCAGGTTCTTTATCTCTTTTCTGTTTCTCTTTCTCTTCTCTCTCTCTTTCTCTCTCCTCTCTCTTCCTTCTCTTGCACACTGTGGATTATAATACATACATTTAGAGGTTATCATGTGTATCTTTTTGCCTGTCTTCAATGCTCCATTCTAGGCTGGTATTATTACTTTCAAAAATTATTAGCACACAGTTCCCTTCTTGGCTTACCTAACCTCTGACTCCCAAAAGTTTGTGGTAGATTCCACCTTTAACAAGACCTCCTGATCCATGTTTTGCCTGACCTTGGATATTGGTTTCATAATATATATATATATATATGTTAGTTGGGAATGACTAATATATATATATATATATATATATATATAATGGTCATTCCCAACTAATGGATACATTACTGGCGCCTGCTCAAGCAAATTGATGAACAACGGGAAGACAAGTGATACAAGTGAAGTGATATATATATATACATATATATGTATATGTATATATACATGTATATATACATATATATCACTATATATCTCACTATATAATATATTTTATATATATTTATATCATGCCAATAAATGCAGTCATTTTATAGCTGTCTTTTTCCTTCTGGCTAATTTCACTCAACATGATTCTCTGTATGTCCATCCATTTATAGGCAAATTTCATAACTTCAGTTTTCCTAATGGCTGCATAGCATTCCACTGTGTAGATGTACCAAATTTTCTTTATCCAGTTATCATTTCTCCATCACTCCAGTTTTTTCCAGATTCTGGCTATTGTAAATAGTGCTGCTATGAAAATAAAAGTGCAGATGGTGTTTCCACTGTGTGTTTTTGGCTTCCCAGGGTATATTCCCAGGAGTGGTATGGGGCGGGGGATCAAACTGGAGTTCAATTTCTAGACTTTGGAGGGATGTCCATATTGTTTTCCAAAAAGGTTGTACCAGTAGACATTCCCAACAACTGGATGAGAGTCTCTTTCTCCTCACATTCAGGCCAGCATTTGTTGTGCTTGCCCTTTAGGATATGTGCCAAACTCTGTGGTGTGAGATGAAATCTCATTGTGTTTTTGATTTGCATCGCTCTGATGATTAATGATGATGAACATTTAATTTTTAAAGATTTTTAAAAAATATTACTTATCAGAGTAATAATAATGGATGTGGGGGCGCGGTTGTGTGGATGGGGGACCTAATCTATAACAAACTTTCCCATTATGACATGCTCTTCATTTCTTACCTCATAAATGACCAACCTTTATACCTAGTTTAGATGAAAATTTCAAAATGTTTTCAGGATAGAAGAAAAGTTTGTTTAGTTCCTTTTCCCTTCCTTTATAGACTAGAGTTATTCTCCAGAGTAACTCAAGTTACTCCAGACTACAAGAGTATGCTACCCGCGGCAGAGCCTGGCAAGCTACCCGTGTCGTATTTGATATGCCAGATACCAGTAACAATTATAGACCTCATTCCCATGACCTGATGGAATGGTTTGCGGCTCTTTATGTTCCTGGAGCAAGCAAGTGCCCTTGGGCTCTACTTGCATGAGACAGATCATATGGAGATGTTACTGGGGCCTGCTTGAGCAAATCGATGATGAACGGGAAGACAGTGATACAGTGATACCACCTTGAGATATACAATTAAAAAGATGTTCATGTTTGGGTTTTAGCCATAAAGTGTTCCAGCACCCAATCCCCCATCAGTGCCCATTTCCCATCAATAATGTCCCCCAATTCCTCCCGCCTCCTCTAGCCTTCCTCTATGGCAGGTTCTTTATCTCTCTCTCTCTCCCTCTCTCTCTCTCTCTCTCTCTCTCTCTCTCTCTCTTCTTTCTCTTACACATCGTGGATTGCAATACATATACTTAGAGGTTATTAGGTGTATCTTTTTGCCTATATTCTATGCTCAGTTCTAGGCTGGTATTAAATTTTTCAATGATTATAGCACACTGTTCCCTTCTCTGTCTTACCTAACCTCTGACTCCCACATGGTTGTGGTAGATTATACCTTTGACAAGACCTCCTGATTCATGTTTACATTCATATATAGACTTATATCATGCAAATAAATGCAGTCATTCTATGTCTGTCTTTTTTCGTTCTGCTACTTTCACTTAACATGAGCCTCTCCAAATCCATTCATTTATAGGCAAATTTCATAACTTCATTTTTTCCTAACAGCTGCATAGTATTCCATTGGGTAGATGTACCAAAGTTTCTTTATCCAGTCATCAGTTCTTGAGCACTCTGGTTGTTTCCAGATTCTGGCTATTGTGAATAGTGTTGCTATGAAGATAAAAGTGCAGATGGTGTTACTGCTGTGTGTTTGGGCTTTCCAGGGTATATTCCCAGAAGTGGTATTGCTGGGTTAAAGGGAGCTCAATTTCTAGTGTTTGGAGGAATGTCCATATTGTTTTCCAGAAAGGCTGTAGATGATGAACATTTTTTCATATCCCTTTTGGTATATTAATTTCTTCCTTGTCAAAGTTTCTGTTCATTTCTTCTCACCATTTTTTGATGGAGTTAACTGATTTCTTCTTGCAAAATTCTATCAGTGCCTGATATATCCTGAATATTAACCCCTTATCAGATGGGTATTGGGTGAATATTCTTTCCCATTCTGTGGACTGTCTTTGTATCTTGGTCACTGTTTCTTTTGAGGTGCAGAAGCTTTTTAGTTTTATGTAGTCCCATATGTTTATCTTTGCTTCTAGTTACTTTGTTAGTAGTGTTTCATCTTTGAAGATGCCTTTAGCTTTAAAGCAGTGGAGGGTTTTTCCAATATTTTCTTCTATGTACTATATGGTTTCAGGTCTGATACTGAGATATTTAATGCATTTGATCTGTTTTTGTGCATGGTGTTAGACAGAGGTCCAAATTCATTTTTTTACATGTAGCTGCCCAGTTTTTCCCAACACCACTTCTTGACGAGGCCTTTCTTGCTCCATTTCATACTTTTTGCTCCTTTATTAAAGATTAAATGATCATCTGTTTGAGGCTGGGTGGCAGGATAATCCAACTCTATTGTATTGGTCCACAGGTATGTTTTTGTTCCAATACTATGTTCTTTAATTACTACTGCTTTGTAGTACAGTTTGAAGTTGGGAAAGGTGATGCATCTCATCTTCTTTTTCCCAGGAACCACTATTTCTTTAACTAGTTATCTGTTTTTGGCTCTTTGTTTGCTTTTAGATCTTATCCATTAGTACCAATCCAATATGACCTGACTCCTGCTTATTTTGATATATTCAAATAATAACATTATACTGCTTTAAACTATTACATATTACATTTATTTTTATACTAATGTTGCAATTAAGGACTTTTTTTAGTGAAGCAAGACCAAGAAAGAAGTGGTGAGATAGGAAGAGAGAACTGTGTATTCAAGAGAGAACACAGACTTATTCAGAGTGTAAACAGGCAAACAAAAATACATAGGGATCTCTAAGCAAGACACGTTTTCAAGCGAGAACATGGTCTTGAAGACCAAAGGAATCTATCTATCTATCTATCTATCTATCTATCTATCTATCTATCTATCTATCTATCTATCTATCTATCTATCTATCTATCTATCTATCTATCATCTATCTATCTATCTATCTATCTATCTATCTATCTATCTATCTATCATCTATCTATCTATCTATCTTGCTTTTTGGGTCACACCTGGCAAGGCTCAGGGGTTTCTCCTGGCTCTGCACTCAGAAATTACTCCTGGCGGTGCTCAGGGGACCATATGGGATGCCGGGGATCGAACCTGGGCCAGCATGGGCTGGCCGCATGCAAGGCAAACACCCTACCCGCTGGACTATCATTCCGGCCCTAGGAATTTATTTTTAATGCTAAATATTGGTGAATATGGGAAATTAGTCTGCCTTGGAATTATTCTCACAGGTATTATTCCCTTATGAATATGCTACTTTATATAACTGGGCATCTGCTTGAGCAAATCGCCTGCTCGAGCAAATCGATGAATAACGGGATGTCAAGTCATCAAGTGATATAACTGGGACTTTGCAAAAGTAACAAATCAACTGACCTTAAAATAGGGAGATAATATTCTGGATTATCAAGGTGAACCAAAAACAATTATATCTGCCTTTAAAGACAGAAAAGGGTACTTAAAGATAACACAGAGCTTAGGACACTAATCTTTTATATGGAGAACTCTTGCTCAATCCCCATTTCCACATTTTATCCCCCAAGCACTGCCAAAAGTGATTCCTGAGCTCAGAGCCAGCAATAGTCCCTGATTACACTAGGTGTGCTCCAAAAGCAGAAGCAAAAGACTATGTAAAAGTCAACATTATGCTAATAATAGTTGGAAATAACACCAGTCTAGAACTGAGCATTGAATACAGGCAAAGGGATATACATGATAACATTTAAGTGGATGCATTGCAGGCCACAGTGTGTAAGAGAAGGAAGAGAAAAAGAGAGAGAGAGAGGGAGAGAGAGAGAGAGAGAAAATGTAATGTACCTGCTATAAAGGCAGACAGGGGTAAGTGGGAGGGAATCAGGGGCCATTGGTGGTGGGAAATGGGCACTGGTGGAGGGACAGGTGCTGGAACACTGTATGACTGAAATCCAAACATAAACATATATCCCACGGTGGTAAAATAAAAAAAAATTAGAACAAGTGAACATGAACTGTTCAGGTGTCACTTCAATATTAAAGGGGGAGGGGCATCTCCCCTTTAATATATGTAAGAACAGAGAACAACCTAGATAATGAGGAGAAGTGTGTCCATGACCACAGAACACAAGTTTCAGGAACTAGATTTACCAAGACTCTAATGAATATGTAAATGAAATAGCCTCTATAGTCTTGAGGTTAGCCAGTTTAATTTTAACCTTGAGAATACCTAAGTAGCAAACCAACAGATTTCACATGGACTCTGGTCTATAGTACTGTGAAGTTATAAAAAGAGTGCTTTATAAAGCTGCCAAATGTCTGATAACTGGTCAGTCTCTATAGAATTCTAATACAGTTTAATGTGTCATGTTAGGTCTGATAAAATTGATCATGACAGCACTGGGCAGATGGTGGTGATGGAGGCTGGAATACAAAGTGTCACCAGTATCTGTCTCTCTCCTTATTTAGAAACTAGGATAGGCATTGATCAGATTGTTTCAAATGAAGTTGTGTCCAAGAGCTCCATGCTTTGTTCTTTCTAATAACTCATAAAAATGAATTACTACACTTCCATCATATTGTAGCTAAAACTATTATGAACTGAAGAATAGTTTGCAACTAAAGAACTATAAAATTATCTTTTTTCCTGTTATAAAAGAAAATAATATCTAAAAGTTTAGGTAAAAAAACATTTCTAAGTTGAGAGGTTGCTTGCTCAATCTCGTCACCAAAGGACATTCAAGGATAACTCTCACTAAAGTTGGTCTGAAGCTACATTGGAGGTAGATGAAGTGAACCTGTTTGAATTCCAGGGTCCTAGGTCTTATTCCCAGGCCTTCTTATTGAAGGTTTTAGAAATAGTTGGTATTCTACATCTTAATAAACTTCCTAGAATACGAATAACCTAATGTGAGATGAAGTTTAGAATCTCTGAACATTTATAAAATGAAAAATATGCATTTAGCAAACAAAAAAAAAAAGAGAAGAAACAGAAACATAAGAATTCCTTTTTTTTGCAAACGTGCACAATCAGTAGCTACTATCCTAAGGAAGGGGGAGTTTTAAATCAAATTTTGAAAATCAGAGCCAAACCCATCAAAAAGATCCAATTACTTTTTATTTGTCTGGGCCACACCCCTAGTGCTCAGGGCTTACTCTTTGCTCTGAGTTCAGGCATCACTTCTTGTGGGGTTCAGGGGATAATATGAGTTGCGCGGGATTAAAGTCAAGCCAGCCTCTTGTAAAGGCAAGTGTCCTACATGCTGTAATACTGTTCAATCCCTGGATCAATTACTTTTGAATAGAAAGACTACAAAAGTTCAAAGGAATATTGGAGACAGGTAGACTTCCTTCCATTCATGTCCTGACTGGTTTACTCACAGGTGAAGAGAAGCAATTTTTGCATCTATTTTTTAGGATATTTCTCTATGGAATGAGAACTATGATTCCTAAGGCTTACAGCTGTGGTGGAGATTAAAAGAACTATTATAATTTTGGCTTGCTGTAGTTATCTAATAAATATCTATTCCTCTGTCTGCTCTCTGTTAGAAACAAAGGTTCCAAGGGTGATAAATAAATTCTAACTTGAGTAATCCCCACCTCTGGTCTTTAACCTTTTCAGAGAGAAGAGCTTGCATCCCATTATTTTTTTAAAGGCCAGCAAAGGAAATTCATTAACATCTCTTAGTCATTGTTCCAGTAACATCATTTATACCAGAAATACATTTTGCAAATCCCACGTGTAATAAAACTCAAGTGTATTCTCTATAACATGCACTTATGAAGAAGAGAAAAAAAATAAAATGAGACATGGAAGGTAATTAGAGACCAATGGGCTTAACACAAGAGCTAAGAAGCTTAGAATTTGCTGCCAACCACTAACTCCAAATAGATCTCTTACCTAGCATTTTATGAATCCCCAGAGCATTGATGATAATTATGGGCCCTGAGATATACCTCCATTTACTCAACCAAAAGGTACTGAACATTTCATGGCATGCCACAGGCCTTGCAAATACTTTGGACCAGGAAGTGAATATTAATTGATCTTTTTCCCTCAGGGACCTCTGAGGACAGCTCTTCTACACAGAAATCTAAGTAGCTCTTTCAGATGCTCAAAGGAGGAAGTAAATACCTAAATTCTCTGCCTTTAGATGGTATGCAGCTTCTTACCCATATACTACTTCGTCTTTCTCTTGTAATTCCCCGTTTTGTAACCAGGTTATAGATACAGGATTAAAATGGTGCTGGAGTGACAGCACAGCCGGGAGGGTGTTTGTCTTTCATGCAGCTGTCCCGGTTCGATACCCCCCACATCCTATATAGTCATCTGAGCACTGCCAGGAGTAATTCCTGAGTGCAGAGCCAGGACTAACCCCAGGATTGCCCAGTGTAACCCAAAAACAAACAAACAAAAAGGTGCTGATAAGGGCTTGGCAATCTTATTTCTGTAAATGTCCAAACATGAATGACGTGTTCTAGAGTGTCTTATGAAATTATTAAACTCTGCCACTGTACAGGGAATATTCACACATTTAAGTGGACCTGTATTTCAATAAAACTTTATAAATGAAAACAAGTGGTATGCATATTTTCAGCATAGGTTTTTGCTATGAGTCTAGATTTCAAATTCTCCAAACCAGAGTTTGCCTCAAAACCATGAGGTTATGACTGAACATGAATAAACATTGCACAAACATACACACACTCGTGGTACCTATTTGAGAGAGGAAGAATGACACCCCTCGGGACCGGAGCGATAGCCCAGCGGGTAGGGCATTTGCCTTGCACGCGGCAGGCCCAGGTTCGATCCTCGGCATCCCATATGGTTCCCCGAGCACCGCCAGGAGTAATTCCTGAGTGCAGAGCCAAGAGAAACCCTGAGCATCACCGGGTGTGATCCAAAAAAACAAAAAAAAAAAAAAAAAAAAAAAAAGAATGACGCCTCCCTCCCCACAAATCTTTAATTATTCTCCTGATTGAAGATTTTCCTATAGAATTTTAGTATGATTATGAAAACAAATGGCATTATCAGGAGATGTGGTCAGGACTAGATACAGATTTTTGCATTAAGTGATTTCTTAAAGATCACTTTAAGATCTTTGAATATTTGAATGCTTCCTTTTATTTTAATTTATTCTATGTTAAAGTACATCATTTTATTTTAGAAATATGAGAGAGGAAAATAACTGTAATAAAGGAAGAGAAAATAACACTCAACATACCCAAAGTCAGTACAAAGGCAAGTCATTTGTTTATTATTTTAACTTACTACTATCTCTCATCAAGGCACATATAAATGCTAAAAATTCATAATAAACTGATAGTTAAGGAGCTGGAGAGATAAAGCAGATAAGGGGATTGTTTTGCACACAGCTGATCTGGGTTTGGTATCTGGCACTCCATATGGTCTCCAGAGCCAAGCTAGTAGTGAGTCCTAAGCACAGAATAAGGGAAGTACTGAGTGCTCCCATGTGTGGTCTCCCTAACCAAGCAAATGAATAAATCCATTGCTGGAGTTCTTAGCTACCAACTGATAATTTCCTAGAAACCATTTCTCATGTTGCAACTCTATAACATTGGTGTGTTTTTATTTCTTCTTCCAATATGTACTACCGAGCATCAGGCAATAGTGTCATTCTGTACAATAATGTGTCTCCTTCCTTTTCTTATTTCTTCTGTGGATTTTTGAGACATTGACTTCTTGGATTTTAAGAATATAAAAACAAATTAGCTTTCAATTACTAAATAAAAGATTTTCAATAGGTTAGCCACAGCACATTGATGAATAAACTTTCTCTTAAATAAAGTTCTGAGATAAAGTAAGATTATCCACTGGCTGGTTAAAGCACCTTAACTTTCACATCCTTTCACACACGTTACATAAACTTACAGACCTCTTTTAGGAAGATTTCAATTCCCAATTATAATATGTGGAATTGATCTACATTTAAAAGTATTTAATCAAATCTCGGTGACAAATTTAGCTTAAAGCAAAATTTAGCACTTCCAAGTAAATATCTGTTGAAAAGGTCAGTTTCTAGCAATTGACAGTTATAGCCCATACCAGACAAATTAAATTTTCTTACATTTGTCTGGAGCACAACGTTTTTAACACCGAGTATTTTTAATTGTTATCAATTAGGAAAATTCTCCCAAATAATAAGAGATTAAGAATATTTTTAAGAAAAGCTAAATTCTTTCTTCGTTGAGTGAAAACTGATTTAACTAAAATGGGAAAACATGATGTCGCTTGATAATTAAAATTAGTTTAATACTTTATCATTTGAATATCATTACTGAAAATACAACAGGGGACACAGGAAAATTCTATATCCTGACTGAAAGTTATGAATCTCATCGGGAAACAACAGCCACTAAACTACTGGAAATTAACATGAAACAATCATTAAGAGGAAAGTTTAATAAAATTGAGTCCCTGTGTTATGCTGAAGAGAGCATATGCTTTGTATAGGAGAAAATTTGTTGTTCTGAATTTCTGGGAAAGCTTTATGGAACAGGAAAGCTATTATAAGTAGTAAATTTAGACAGACAGAGCTAGATGGATCACTTTATGAGTAGGGTTTTATTTGATTTGCATCTCTATGTTTTCTGATTCCCTACATCATATATAAAATATTTCATTTTAAATAGAATAAAATTTCTTATGGAAGCTTACAGTAAATAAAGAAAGCCTATTCTTTCAATTTCCCTCAGGCCAGTCTCAAGTCAAGGATTGTATGTTCTGCTTTCTCTGATTTTTGGTCTTCTGTTATTAAAAAGTCCATAACTTACTTTAAAGAAAGGAATTATGGCCACACAACCAAAGATGATTTTTGCCCATGAGGTCACAGCAGCAGAGAACTGAGATGTGGCAGGTCCTATGAAAACAATTTATTTATTGTTTAAGCAAATTGAGTTGCTAATAATCTAAAGATTTCTTGGGGAGAGAAGTGAGCAGTAAACTGAGGAGAACTGGGAAAGTGGGAGACTCGATGCATTTTTATATAATCTTATTTTTTAAAAAAAAGAAAAAGAGGCACAATGAGAGTCAAAGAGAACTTTGAGTCTAAATCAAATCACTCTCTCTCTCTCTCTCTCTCTCTCTCTCTCTCTCTCTCTCTCTCTCATCAACCTTGCCCAACATTGAGGAAGCTGTCCCAAGATTACAAAGGAGGCTGTCTTTTCCAAGCACTCATAGTTACTATCGATCTGTTCCTCTTATGCTCATTGCAACCAATACCAGGCTGGTCATGAAAGAAGAATATATGTTATTAAAGGTCTTGAGTAGCTACTCTGTAAATATCATTCATTAGAAGTAAATGCGCTGACTTCTAAGCATACAGAAAGATTAGGCAGCAAGTATATTCCCATTCCATAGCTCAGATCCTCTAATGTTAAGAGAAAAAGAGACTGACTTAAAGGCACGTACTCAGGATATGGAAAAATGACTTATTAGAAATAACTAGGCAAAGTAACAAGAATAGAGTAGCTAAATGCAATAACTAGCAGTAATTAATTAAGCTATCATGTGTCCTGTGGTTATGCCAGACACTCACCAGTAGTTGATAGAGAGTCCAAAGAGCTAGCCACTTTGCATGGAGGAGCCCTGGGCTTCAACCCCTATGATCATATGGTACTCTGAGCACAACCAGGTGTGTCTCACCCCAAAATATAAAATTATAAAAGAAAACAAGAAAATCTAGGAAAAGGTAAAATATATATATAGGAATGGCCTCTGACACTGAAACATAATGGCCTGCATTTATCAAAAAGACAAAGGCTCTAAAATGAGAAACAAGTATTGTTGCAGGACACCTAAAAAGCCTCTGCATCTGTCCTGGATTGCCTCCTGCAGATCACTTTGTAGATAGGGGTGTAGTTTAAATGTGGCAGTTTATCTAAGCATGTATACTGTACTGGCTGGTATAAATATTCTCTCATGCTACCACAATCATCATGGGACTAGCTAGATCTTACCAGCACATTTGCCTGGCTACGTTGGATCTCTAAGTAATTAGACCAGAGAGAAATGCTGTTTGCCTCCAAGCAAGCAAGCATGGCTCCCCTGATAACTCAAAGGCAACTAAAATACAAAACTACTATGAACTAGAAGAGACTCTTGTGAAGGCTTGGAGAAATATTTAACTGGCATTAGTATTAGTCTTTGGTACAGAGACATGCCATCTCTGAAACCCCCTTTTCTACTCTATAAAGGCTTTTCCAGGCAGATCTTGGCTCAAAACATTAGCATATAAAGGGCCTAGGTGAGGGGCTGGGAGAAATAACCTGAGGACATTTGACCCTCCCTGCTTCCCATAATAGTGGAGGTCTGAGTTGCAGGGTATACAACTAGCCTGCTTCCTCTCTTGTTCTCTCTCTTTTGGGCTCTCTTTCGGGGCTTGCACTCTTCTTGGGACTCTTGTCTTTGTCTCCTCTTTGCAGGGCCTTAACACTTGGTGACCGCCATCTTGGCCTAGAGGTGGCTGGGGTTCTAGCTGGGAATACTAAGCACAGGGTTTTTCCTATTGCTGATTTGTATGCCTGAAACTGTGATTAGTAAAACCTTTTATTTTTTATTTTTTTATTGTTGGTGGACTGTAAATCGTTTTAATCACCATGGGAAACAGTATAGAGAATACAGCTTAAAAAAATTAAAAATAGAGCTACCATGTGATCCAGTAATTATATTTCTCAGTATATATCCAGATGAAATGAAAACATTAAGAGCATTGGATTCCTGAGTTTTCATTCATTCCCCCCCCCGGCTGGCTTTGGAGGTAGAAGAGAACTCGCTTCCCAGCACTGTTGGGGACCCCAGTGGCTTCCCTGACAAAGTATCAGTTCTTTCTTGTTTGTTTGTTTTTGGGTCACACCTGGCGATGCTCAGGGGTTTCTCCTGGCTCTGCACTCAGGAATTACTCCTGGCGGTGCTCAGGGGACCATATGGGATGCCGGGATTGAACCCAGGCCGACACCGGCCGGCCGTGTGCAAGCCAAATTCCCTACCCGTTGGGCTATCACTCCGGCCCCTAAAGTATCAGTTCTTAATAGGTCTTAAGACTAGAGAAACATGAGTACTGTGGTTTAGGCATGTTGCCTTACATATGAACAATTCTGCTTAAATCTCCGAATCCCATATGATCCCCAGAGCACCAGCCTGAATTCCTGAATGCAGAGCCAGGAGTAACCCATAAGCATTGTCTGGTGTGTTCCAAAAAATCAAAAATAAAAATAGATTAGAGTAGCAAATATCAGTCTAATATATGCGGATACATATCAACCATAGTATAAACAATGGGCCGTATTTGCAATATATTGATAATTCAATAAGATCCATTATTCTGTAAAACCTATAGAACTGCTGATATGGCATGTTAGTTTGTCATAGATTTTAAAAATTGTAATGTCTTTTAATTTGCACTATTCTTGAGATAGATCTCTATATTTGCAATAATTCACTATAAGTTCATTATAAGTGAACTTTATAGATTTGGAATTAAAATGAATGGAGAGCATGAAGAGGGGCAGAATCACACTTGGCATTCAATACTTACCTGGATTAAAGGGGCAATGGAAAATAAAACATTCTAACTATGGCATATATTTATGAGATTCCAGATTTGAATAAATTTATTAATAAAAATGAAGTGCATATCACTCGTATCACTTGACTTCCTGTTGTTCATCAATTTGCTTGAGTGGGCACCAGTAATGTCTCCAATGCTTGGAAATGAGGTCCATTATTGTTACTGTTTTTGGCATATCGAATACACCACGGTTGGCTTGCCAGGCTCTGCCATGGCCCTGGGTTCTCCCCAGGGGGCCCAGTCTTTTTCTATGTCAGACCATCAACCATCAAGGGCCCCCGGGGCAGTGCCCTGGTTGTGGACAAGCCTGTCTCCTGTCTGCCACCTCCCAACACAGCCGGGCATCACAGACACACCTGCAACACCTCGGGGGCAGGGAAGTGATATAAAGTTGTATAAATAATTGACTTATATTCATCCATGTGAATTATAAAATTACTCTAAAAAAGGAAGTACCCTCTAGTATAGAGAATGTCATTAGGTTTACATTTTTATTTTATATCTTTAATTTTGGGCCAAACCCAGAAGAGACAACTGCTTTCTCCTGGCTCTGTGCTCAAGGATTGTTCCTGGTGGTAACTTTATGTGGTGCTTGAGATTTAATCAGAGACTACCGCATGCAAGGCAAATGCCTTCAGTGCTGTACATCTTCCCAGTCCCGAATTTAAAATATTTAAATAGCTATAATTTTCATTACCCAAGTATTATTTCCTAAGTATGGACAATTTGTCAAAAATCCTTTTATCTGGGTTATTTTTCACATGAACACAGGAAATCTAATGGTGTAGTGGTTACGGAGAAATCCCCAAAACTTTTGGTCTCTATTCTTTTTATTAACAAAGTTCTACTGGATGATATGAAGCAAATCCTTCACTTCTTGGACCTTGATTTTTTTTAACCACAAATAGAGACACCAATGGCTCCTGTCTGTCTCCCATGATAGAGATAGGTATAATCTGAGAAATTTTTTGATACTTAGAATAAAACGTATGGAATACAAATTACTTTTCCATTACTCAGAACCAACTTGAGGTAGCACATATTTTATAAAAATGATGGGAAGAATATAATCAAGTCACATGATAAAGAGACAAAATGTCATTCCAGCACCATTTAAGTAATGTCAAGCTGATAAAGGGTCTGTTGGAACAATGAGGTACCATCTCACACCACAGAGACTGGCACACATCCAAAACAGCAAGAACAACCAGAGCTGGCGTGGATGTGGGGAAAAAGGGACTCTCATCCACTGTTGGTGGGAGTGCCGACTGGTCTAGCCCTTTTGGAAAACAATATGGGCATTCCTCCGAAAACTAGATATCGAGCTCCCATTTGTCCAGCAATAGCACTCCTGGGAATATACCGGAGAGACCGAAAAACACATAGCAGAAACACTATCTGAACTTCTTTATTCATCTCTGCGTTATTCACTATAGTTAGAATCTGGAAACAACCTAAATGTCCGAGAACAGAGGACTGGCTAAAGAAACTGTAGTACATCTACACTATGGAATACTATGAAGCTGTCAGAAAAGACGAAATTTACCTGCAAATGGATAGACATGGAGACTATCATGCTGAGTGAAATTAGTCAGAAGGAAAAGGACGGATATAGAATGACTGCATTCATTAATAGGATATAAATAGATACAAGTGTTTTACTAAGTGTGGGAAATGGTAATGGCAGACTAAAACTCACCATTGAATATACACAAAGACACTTAAGTGATAAACTCTAAATATCTGCAGGGCTAGCCACAATGTGTAAAAGAAAAGGGAGAGAGATGCAGAGACAGAGAGACAGAGAGAGAAAGAGAGGAAACAGGGCTACCTGCTATTGAGGCAGCCTGGGGGTGGACAGGAGAGGGTGGGGTACATTGGTGGTGGAAATGGTGCACTGGTGGAGGGATGGGTGCTGGAATACTGTATTACCAAGAACCAATTATGAACACATTTGTGGTATAATAAAAATTTTTAAAAAAGGGTCTGTTGAAAATTAGATGCTATTTGGAACTGGTGCCTTTTTGATAAGCTAGAACTTTTATTTTATTTTATTCTTAGTAGAAATCATATTGAGTCAAAACATGGAGACCACGAGCAACATGAGAAGTAATCAAGAACTGCCAGAGATGAGAGATGAGGATTTTGATGGAATATCTAGAATTGGGCATGATCAATAAACATTTTTTTGAATGAAAACTTTGAATTTTTTTGGACTTGAGATTAAGTTACCTATGGTTATACTATATAAAATAATGATAGCAGCAGTTTCTTTTGTTGGCCTCAGAAGCTTTTAATCCATGACCAATTCAAGTGTCAATTCAATGATCATTTCAGAAATTACCCACCGCTGCTGTCTACTTGACTGAACAAATTTTCATAAAAAAAATAGAGCTAAGGATATGGAATGATATCTCTCTTAGATACACATTCATTTTCCATAAATCAATTTACCAAAAAATATGAAAGAATCTGGAAAGTATGAAGGTATTAAAAGATGCTATGTTTAGAAAAAACCTTTAGGAATCTATGATAGTCATACAAATAAATCGCTTTTTTTTTATCAGAGATAAATAAGAAAAAAAGAAAAAGGAATTGTTTTTCTGTGTATTATCACTGTATCACTGTATCACTGTCTTCCCGTTCATCATCGATTTGCTCGAGCGGGCCCCAGTAACATCTCCATATGTCCTGTCTCATGCTAGTAGAGCCCAAGGCATCTGCTTGCTCCAGGAACATAAAGAGCCCCAATCCATTCCGGAATGAGGTCTATAATTGTTATTGGTATTTGGCATATATCAAATAAAACACGGGTAGCTTGCCAGGCTCTGCCGTGCAGGTAGCATACTCTTGTAGGCACCTCTAAGTCCAGCATTTATTGATGAACCGTGCAGCCGCAAACGGCTGCTTGAGCCGGGCGCTGATAGGCTGGTCTGCTGGGTGGAGGTCTGACGAGAGAGAAGTCCGGATGTGGAAAATGGAGGCCCTCATGGAGTGGGGGGTTTTCTGGCTTGTTGCGAGGCTCTGCTGGGATGGTGGGCCAGGGCTAGAACCCACCATCCCTCCCGGGCGCCTCATGAGCGGCTGGTCACAGGGAGAGCCAGTAGCAGCTCTGCCCCATGTCTGCAAGTCTCTGGACCGGCATACCTGAGCCGGATTTAAGAAAGACTGCTGCAGGGTGGAACTCGATGAGCCGGGCGCTGATAGGCTGGTCTGCTGGGTGGAGGTCTGATGAGAGAGAAGTCCGGATGTGGAAAATGGAGGCCCTCATGGAGTGGGGGGTCTTCTGGCTTGTTGCGAGGCTCTGCTGGGATTGTGGGCCAGGGCTAGAACCCACCATCCCTCCCGGGCGCCTCGTGAGCGGCTGGTCACAGGGAGAGCCAGTAGCAGCTCTGCCCCATGTCTGTGTATTATATATTCAGAAATTGTCGGGGCGCCCCGCGGGTCCCCGACAGTGCCAGGAAGCGAAGTTCCCTTCTACCTCCTAAGCCGGCGAGGAATGGATGAAAACTCAGGAATTCGATGCAGTTTTAAAAGGCTTTACTTATCAAAGGTTCAGGCATACAAATCAGCAAAAGGAAAAGCCCGGTGCGTAGGATTCCAGGCTAGAACCCCAGCCACGTGTAGGCCAAGATGGCGGCCACCACGTGTAAAGGCCTTGTAAAAGGAGAAGACAAGACTTCCAAGAAGGGTGAGCTCTCACAAAGAGAGAGCCCACAAAGAAGCGCGTGAGAGGAAACAGGCTAGTATTATACCCCTGCCACTCAGACCTTCCTCCCACTGTTATGGAAAGCAGGGAGGGTTAAATGCCCTTAGGTAATCCCTCCCTGCACCTCACCTAGGCCCTTTAGTATGCTAATGTTTTGAGCCAATATCTGCCTGGAAATGCCGTTATAGGGTAGAGAAGGGGTTTCTGAGATGGCATGTCTCTGTACCAAAGACTAAAACTAATGCCAGTTAAATATTTCTCCAAGCCTTCACAAGTCTCTTCTACTTCATTGTAGTTTTGTATTTTAGTTGCCTTTGAGTATATCAGGGAGCCATGCTTGTTTGCTTGGAAGCAAACAGCATTTCTCTCTTGTCTAACTACTTAGGGGTCCTACGTGGCCAGGCTAATATGCTGGTAAGACCTAGCTAGTCTCACGATGATTGTGGTAGCTTGGGAGAATATTTATACCAGCTAGTACAGCATACATGATCAGATAAACTGCCACATTTAGACTACTCCATTATCTACGAAGTGATTTGCAGGCGGCAATTCAGAGCAGATGCAGTGGCCCTTAGAGGAGTCCTGCAACAAGAAATTAGATGGAATCTTTTCATAATCACCCAGAATAATAGTAAAGTTAGATTTTTTTATACAGTAGGCTCTGATAACCTGGGGGAAGCTCCATTCTTTTGTCCCCCAGGTAGAACAAACTTTGGCAGAAAGCCTGTCCTTCCTGTGACTCTGAGCAGTTCTATGCAAGATAACCCTGACAATTCCTCTGCCAACTCTCCACCTGGCACAGCACTGTGAACCATTGAAAACAGCCCTATGTTCAAGATGCCTGCAAACTCAAGATTGCCACACAGTCCATAAAACAATGGTGCCACTACTTGCAAAACTTGGTAGGCATCTCATGCCACACAATCTAATGAAAGAAACCTGATGATTAATGTGTGATTGAAAAGCAGTGATTCTCAAGGGTGTAGGGAAGGAGATGCGGGCCACTAAAATCCACAGGATGTTTCCAAGTGGCATAAGGTGAAAACATATAGGTAAGTGCCACAGCACAAAACTATGGGACCAAACAGTAAGACAGGGGTCACGGAAAGGACACTAGGTCAGAAGGGGTCAGGAAGATATTGAAAAACATTGATTTACTGCACCAAAATCACCATCCTGGGTTTAGATTTATATTTAGATATCCTGCTCTTCAGAAGACTTTATACTGAGGTTTCTCAAAGTGCAATATGCAAAGAACTAATTTCTGGATTAAAAAAAAAGATACTTATAAAACTACAGATTCATGAGCTCTCTAAAACATTACATTTACTGACATGGGAAGCAGAAATAAGGAGTTTTAAGACGTCATTTAAGGTGATTCTGGTCCACACCAAATTATTGAATCACTGTATTATCATATAATATTGTTTGGCTCCAAAGATCCCTGGTGATATTTTTTCCCATTTCTTTATTAAAACACTGATTCTAAGGTTGTCTTTCATCCCTCCCCCTCCCCATTTAAACAGTTATTTTTTTTTTAAATCTTTAAATCATTTAGGGTTTGTTTTCCTCTAATAAAATGGCTGCACTTCTGATTAAGGAATGTGGTAAACCTGCTGTCAATTACCTTAATTGATCTGACAACCTGATTAGACCCAGAAAGGGGATGATTTCCTTGGCAAAGCCTTATTACAAAAAGAGAAAACAAAACAAAGTCCCATGTAATTAAAATGTGATCGCTGGCAATGAGTATGTAAAATCAGCCTTGAGAGGCTTCACTGATGAGAACACTTTCTAAATGACATTTTAAGCAGACAAAGGAACACAAGATGGTCAAATAAATAAGTGGGCTATTAAAATAGAAGGTTGAGCAGAAACATAAAGACACTTCTCTTAATCATGAACTTGTTAATGGCTTCAAAATGAACAATATTCATTTGGATCATAGCGGAGGAAATCTCTTACTGGCTCCAGTTGTGGCACTAATAAACCCAAGTAGGGTACAGTTATTGGCACCACGTATAATTTAAATGAGTTATTTTTCCCTGCAAACAGAATGATTGAATTGAATTTCTATCTCAACAGGAATTAATGAATTGTCCATGTGGTGCAAAGCTCAGCCTGTCGATACCATATCATAGTTCCACCACTATTTCAGCATGTCAGTACTTAACCTTGTATTCCAGACAAGTATCATTCCTTTTAGTAACACTCATGACCCCCTTTTTTTTTGGTCTAACTCATTCTTAGTAGAACACATTTTCTAAGTTTATCCTGCACCCTAGAAGTTCCCTGGTCATTGAGAACAGAAAGTTAATATGGGGACTGTGTTATTTCACACAACAAAAATATCCAGGTCCCAAGACTACTGGAGAAATAGAATATTATTAGCTAATTAGGATGAACTGTCACACTGGAGTGTTTGATTAAATTAATTAATCAAGCTGATGATTGGTCTGGAGGGTAGGAAGCTGTTTTTATAGTGCACCTGGTAAATTGTGCTATTAACCAGTGCCCCTTTAGAAATTTAAAGCAAAAATTCTTTTTGAATGAGAAATAAACAAGTTAGCATAATGTTGAGAGCATAATCAGAATCAACAATAAATCCTGTGTACAAGATTTACTAAATATGTTAGATGAACAAACAGGCTTTAGAGTTCGCTTGATCCATAATGATACACTAAAGTTTTAGAGCAGAACTAAACAAACAAATTAAAATATCCCCTCTACAAAGAGTCAGCGTCACCAACTTTTGTTTTAATTTAGGTCTTCAACTAAATCAATCTGTACTCAGTTACTTTTAAAAACATTAAGAATCAGGAGCCAGAGCAATAGTACAGAGGGGAGGGCATTTGCCTTGTATGCAGCTGATCCAGGTTCAATCCCTAGCACCCATATGAGCCCCTGAGCAATGCCAGGGGTAATTCTTCAGTGCAGAGCCAGGAGTACCCCCTGAGCATCGCCAAGTGTGACTCCAAAAGCAAAGCAAGGAAGGAAGGAAGCAAGGAAGGAAGGGAGGGAGGGAGGGAGGGAGGGAGGAAGGAAGGAAGGAAGGAAGGAAGGAAGGAAGGAAGGAAGGAAGGAAGGAAGGAAGGAAGGAAGGAAGGAAGGAGGGAGGGAGGGAGGGAGGGAGGGGAGGGAGGGAGGGAGGAGGAAGGAAGGAAGTGCAACATAAAGAATCAAATATTGAAAAGAGCTTTATTTGAAAATCTACTTTGAAGTCCATCTCACTAAGACGCATGGTATTTTTATTTACTTTTGGGAGGTAGATAAACCATCCCTTTTGTTGCAGGACTCCTTTAAGGGCCACTGCATTTGGCTCAAAACATTAGCATACTAAAGGGCCTAGGTGAGGTGCAGGGAGGGATTACCTAAGGACATTTAACACTCCCTGCTTTCCATAACAATGGAAGGAAGGTCTGAGTTGCAGGGGTATAAACTAGCCCCTTTTCACTCGCGAGCTTCTTTGGGGGCTCTTGCTCGCTGTGAGCGTTCGCCCTGCTTGGAAGCTTTTACACGTGGTGGTCGCCATCTTGGCCTACACGTGGCTGGGGTTCTAGCCTGGAATCCTAAGCATCGGGTTTTTCCTTTTGCTGATTTGTATGCCTGAACCTGTGATAAGTGAAGCCTTTTAAAACTGCATCGGATTCCTGAGTTTTCATCCATTTCTCGCAGGCTTCGGAGGTAGAAGGGAACTCGCTTCCTGGCACTGTCGGGGACCCCGGCGGAGTGCCCGGACACCCTTCCATTATACTTCTCCTATTTTATTAGCATTAACATTGTCTTGATTTCAACCATTATACCCCAAGTCTAATGCTCTGTGCTTGATCCATTTACATGTGACCATGATCATACTTTCATATCTGTAAGTAAAGTCCTTGACATTTAATATATGTCTCGAATCCACTCTTAGGCTAATCAGCAAATGTAAAATCAAATGAAATGGAGCCATCAGATGAATCCAGAGTGTTGTAAACAGGTCATTGACAACTCTTTGTGGTCCTAGAATTAAATAACATTTCAAATAAGTTTGTAAGTGCATAAGGTTTTCTCTTATCCTTTCTTTAAGATTTTTTTAATTATAGTTCAGGTAACATTTCAATAGTATTACGATTTATGGGATGAATATACAAAGTTAATGCCTTTGAAACAACATTTTATTTTAACTCACCTATTTCTTTCACTTATTTTAAACAGATGTGGTTTTTTACCCAAGTCAAAGAGTCCAAGACGTAACCTTGATCATAGCATAATATTATGTGGGACAGCACAGAACTATCATTTTTAAGCTCTCTAACACCTAGCACATTTCACAATTCAATGGCAGAACTTAGTGTTCTCAGAGATCAGAAGCTTTAGCCTTGAATTAGAAAAGTTGTATACATTTGTTACATCAAGGCTCATGGATGTTGGGGAGCTGTTAGGGTCCCCAATAATATCAGGAAACAAGTTCCCTTCTACCTCTTAGGCCAGCAGGGAGTGGATGAAAACTCAGGAGTCCAGTGTAGTTCCAAAAGACTTTTACTAAGACAACCTCTGCCACTACAATCCAAGATAATGGGATTCCCCAGACCTTTAGCTCTTGGTCAGAACTCCAACCATGCACTCGGGCCCAAGTCTCCCACCAAAGTGGATCTATCCTATCTTCAGGGAGGGTAGTGTGAAGGAAGATCAAAGAATCAGCTTCTAGGTTCAGATGCAGGGTGGTGCCACACTTGTTTTAGGTCTAAACAAATGATTATGCCAGGGACTAGTCCTTTCCTCAGAGATTATCTCATATCAAAATACTGGAGAGAGTGAAGGCTGGTATAAAGAAATACATCTTCACTTGTATCACTTGTCTCTCCCGTTGTTCATCGATTTGCTTGAGCAGGGTCCAGTAATGTCTTCTTTTGTCCAGGTTGCATGCTAATATAGGCAAAGGGCCTCTGCTTGCTCCAGGAACACAAAGAGTCTCAAACCATTCATTGAGGTCATGGAAATAAGGCCTAATATTGTTACTGATTTTGGCATATCAAATATGACCTGGGTAGCTTGCCAGGCTCTGCCATGCAGGTGGGATACTCTTGGTAGTAGGTAGGCTCTCAGTTCTTGCATTTACTGATGTACTGCACGGCCGCAAAGTGGCTGTGTGCAACGGGGAGAGCCAGTAGCAGTTCTGCTTCATGTATCTGTGTCTCTGGTACACAGCTGACAACCTGGGAGCAGTTTGTGGTCAGGTCTACTGGGCCTCCTGGACGGGACGAGGGAGGGAGGGAGGGACACCAGCTCCAACTCCACGGAAGCCCGGTGACTTTAGCCAGGCTAAAGAAATACATCTTAATGGATGCATATTCGTGGGAAGACACACATCATAATTCCATGGGTTTCATGCAATCTAGATGGCATCCATAAGGTCTGTCATTTTCTGTTCTGCACCAAAGTGATTCTGAGTGTCTTGTCCTCTGTTTACTGAAAGGATCATACTTGCCTGCTTGAGGGTAAATTAGTATTATCCTTCCTTTGATCAAAAGGGTAGCCTCATGTAGCCAGGGTGGTGGTCTCTCGGTAAATTCTAACTGTCCCACTCTGGAACCAGTGGGTATTAAGAGGAATTGTGCCCAATCTCAATAACAATGAAATCATAGTAGAGATTACAATAATATTTTAGAAGTTATTAATTCAGAGTGAAAATGACTCCTGTAACTGCCACACCCTCTGTCAGTGTTTACACAGAAGAGAGATCTTATTAGCATGAACCCTGGCTTAAGAACATGTAAATGGCTTAAACTGTAAGTAGCTTAAGCAGCAATGATCCGAAGCTAGCTAGGCCTGTCATCCAACACATGATAATTCATTTTTTAATTCATTCATTTTAAAATCTTCATGAAGTCTCCTTAGGCAGTATTTAAATATAAATAAGAACAGTTTCACAGGCAGGAGAGATAGTATAAAAGTTAAAGCACTTGGCTCGCATACAGCTGCAACTGTGACAGTGATTTGAATCCTGAATCCTGACATCCACTATGGCTCCCTGAACAACTCAGTAATGTCCCTGAGCACAGAGCCAGGTGTGGCTCTCCGTATTCCCTTCCAAAGAGTAGCTTATGTGTTGGAATTTGCAATTTAAGACATGAAAATTCTAATGAACTATAGATAAATTAAAACTCATTTCACATCATAAATGAAGTATTGAACATAGATGAGAATTTTTCCTATAGTTTATATAGTTCCTAATATTCTCCTCGTGATATTATGAGTGAAAGGCTCATTTGGAAACTTTAACAACTGCAATTCCTTTATCTCATCTGATGATAGAGTTTTTTGTCATCATATGCTGTATTTGGTCACATGCATCACATACCACATTTGGCCAGAAAACATTCACAGGGGGAAATCTGACTAGCAAAGAAAACTAAAAAGAAGAGTGGAAGGGAGGTCAGCTCAAATGACAAACTAAACATTTTTATTCAATACTTCATGTTCTCCAGAAATGGATAATTATCTCCTTGCTCTTCAGGCCGGCAGCATGAAGCTGAATGCATCATCAGTACTGATATAAAACATGAGTTTGCAAGTAAACAGGAAGTTTATCTTATAAAATAGAGTTTTAGTTTGCATAGAAGTTATTCATTAATAACAGAAATGGACTTTCAAATACTTTTTACAGCTGTGGCTCTCTCCTTGAAACAGAAAATTTCTTAAAGGAGAAAGAAATAGGAGACAAGAATTTTCCACAAAGTCAATTCCATCTATTTTTCAAAGGAGTAGTAGAGAAACAGCAGGTGGCAAATCCAGTTTTAGCTAATAATATTTGATCATGTGATGCTTTTTATTTCCAAAGTCAATATAACTTAATGAGGAGCAAACTGGGAAAATCTATCAGCATGCCGGGAGTTAGTAAGACATGTGTTTAGTAACATAATCTGTGTATATGTGTGTGTGTGTGTGTGTGTGTGTGTGTGTGTGTGTGTGTGTGTGTGTGTGTGTGTGTGTGTGTAGAACAGGAAGGCATTTCTGGTGACAGTGAAGGAATAAGTTACTGTTAGATGACGTGGGTAGCAAAACTTAAGAAGTTTCCATCTCCACTGAGGACAAGCCTAAGCTGCAGAGATGTGATCATCTCAGGTCTGTTTCTTAAAGGAAGCATAAGACAAAAATACCTTCAAGACTGACAGCAGCGATACAGAAGACCTCCAGTTGAGATTACAAAGATAGTGTGGGGAAGCCTTGTACATTTTATCAAGGAAAACCAGGAAAGGAAAAAGCTGTCAATCTGATTATTTCCACTAGAGAACATAGTTTTTGCTGAGTCTCAAATAAAGTCATCTTTAACAGTTTTAAAAGTGGATCAACCCCCAAAAAAACATGGATATTTTCTCATATTACTACAATTACTAGGAATCTGTATCTCCAGAGAATCAAGACACTTGGCTGGGAATGAGAAACATGACAGAGGTAGCAGAGTACTAGCCTTGCGGTGCCCAATCCAGACTAAATCCCACAAATCCTATATGTCCCTTGAGTCCCACCAGAAGTAATTCCTGAGCATAAAGCAAAGAAAAAGCCCAGATCACTGTTGGGAGTGGTCCCTAAATAAGAAAGAAACAAACAAAAACATTTGGCTATCATCAGAAACACTTAATATCATTGTGGGTTAGTTGCTTTCACACACCTCAGCTTTCTCAGTCCATACGGTGGGGATAAGCATATGGGAATTTTCTTAGGACTGAGGTGGAGAGTATGTGAGTCTCCAAGCAAATACTAGCTTTTCTCTAAAAGATGCAATCCACATGTCAGCTTGGGGCATTCCTAGGAGAGATACTCTCATAAACGGAGTGGATGCAAGGTTTTAGACTAGATTTAGCTTATTTCATTTGTAAATTCAATAAGATCACAAAGATACAAATTACCTGCCTACTATCTTCAAGTTACTCCCCAGCGTTTACTGTCTCATACCTCTGTAGCAAGGATTTTTGAAACCTCTTGGGGCTTCCAAGAAATAAATTCTAGAATACACACATAGGAAACCCTATCATTAAGAGAATTGTAAATCTCTCAGTGCCTCAATTAATGTTGTTTTGTGTTGTTTTGTTTCTGTTTTAAGAGAGATTAGCTTCCCCAGAGAGATGTTAGCACTCCCTTGGGCTTTTGGGGAAGGGTTATATATAGATTTTCTCCAAATTGTCTTTGGCTGGAATTCTCTGACAGATGAGAGCTGTCAGGTTGTATACAAAGGGGAAAGACTAAACTTTGGAAGGTCTTCTTTCATATTATTATAACCCTTTGTTCCTGCTGAAGGTTTTCTTCTCCTGAGGGGTTCAATCTGCTCTGGTCAGGGTCTGGTGTCATTCAGAGTCTTAGTAGGCCTCAGTTCCTTCACGTCCAAAAGGGATATATCTTTGCGCTGGTGAAGGAATGGATGTTCACAGAGTCACTTCTACTGCTTAGGTTTTAATTTGGTTTTATTACTTCCAGAAAAGCATCACTAGGGACTGCCTCTTGGGGTATCTCCATATTTCCTGTGCATAAAAATGAAATATTATTATACTTTGTTTAAAAAAGGAGGGGCTAGAGAGAAATATAGTTGGCAAGTTGCTTGCCTTATAGTCGGCCATAACAGGTTCCATCTCTAAGGACAGAAATATAAATGCAAAGGGTAAAGAGCATGCTTTTCACACAACCTGTCCTTTCAATCACAGCCCTGAGAAACACTAGGTATGTTCCCTCCCTCCAAAAAAAAAAAAAATAAAATAAAGTCATAGTTTTACTACAGGAAGATATATGGTATATGTTTTAAGTGAAATAGGGTTCCAAATATGGAAAGTTAGATTCCACTAATTGGAGCAATCTCAGGTAGTCAAATTCATAGAACAAAAGTAAGTAGGAGAAGCTGGCACTGAGAGGGAAGGTGAAGTATAATCCCTGCTTAAAGGTTAAAGGACTTTAGATAAACCAATGGAAAGCCCTGGAGGTCTGCTCCATTACAACGCTTAACACAGATAAATTGCACAGTTAAAATGTAAAATTGTTCATGCAAGACATCTTAGGAAAATCTTAGGTAGTGCTTTTTACCACAATTTTTCACAAAATTGTAAAAAAAATTAAAGTTTGCAGACATTATTTCTAGTTTCTGAAAAAACATTCCCCAATTAAAGCACCATAACATATCTTAAATCTATACTTTAGTGATCACTATAACACTGTATCACTATCTTCCCATTGTTCATTGATTTGCTTGAGTGGGCACTAGTAACATCTCCATTAGTCCTGTCACAAGCAAGCATAACCCAAGGGCATTTGCTTGTTCCAGGGACAGGAGGAACCCAAAACCATTCTTCAGGTCATGGAACTGAGGTCCATAATCGTTACTAGTTTTTGGCATAACAAGTAAATAAAACACGGGTAGCTTGCCAGGCTTTGCCGTGTAAACTTTAGTGAACTTGAATTTATTGAACTAAGTGGGTTCAAATCACAAGCTCTGGAAGACACTCAGACCTACCTTCTCAACTACCTACATTCATGCCAATGGATATTGTTTTATTACTATGCTGTATCAACGAATTCCTGAAAACTTTAGGGTAGCTTGTTGCTTATCATCAATCTGCTGTTGCCATTCTCAGACATCTTCCAATACAATTTAAACTAGGTTCTGCAGAAAAGAAATATTTCATTTCTACTCATTCTCCATAGACTGAAATTTTAATCTTTGGAAATCCAGTGATTAAAAAGAAGCCATTTTTTATGGTTGAACTGTTCTACCACTTCTACACTGAAAAGTTATCTTCCCCCTCTCTCTTTCTCTATTTCGCCCAACTAATTTTCCTTCCAAGCACTCAAATGGTTAAAAACATCATCTGATTCTATTTGTGGAATTCAAAGGAGTCAGCAACTTTCCTTTATCCACTAGGGAAAACCACAGACAAATCTTTGAACCAAAGTTTGGTCAATGGAACACACCAAACCAGGACTTGAAACTTTAAGTCTGAACATAAAAATGGGACAAACATTCTAGCTCTTGGGCATTTGGGATCAGGCTCCTGATCTGATCCTTCCTAAAGTGTCTGCTTTCCAGACCCAATGAAGACTTGGCCACTTTAAGCTAACATTGCCCCTATGAATTCTACAAGCACCAATTATTCTGCCAATGAACCACTCTTCAATTGAATATGCCAGGCAGTTGCTATTGTCTGTGACCTGGAAACACTATCTAACAAGTTGCACAGGTAACTTTGAAAAGGCAGTTCTATGTGTGGTTGCCATCCCAACAAGCTCCTGGAATATTTGAAAGCCTTGAATCCCCATGGATCTTTTATGAAATGGTTTTGGAAAATGTCGCCACGCTTCTACTTCCAGTTCTGTCATTTTGCTCTTTAGATTTCTTTAGTTCCATGCTGCTGTTCTGCCAACGATGTCCCCAACACTATTAAAATAAACCCACCTACAGCACTGAGTCTGCTAATCACCCGCCTACATAATTAGATGTCTGACAGCCAACTTCTTCAGCAGGATTTTGGTCCTTCTGTTGGGTTTTCTATGTAGGAGTTTTACAGGTGAATTAGGAACTAGTTAACTGCCCACAGCCATAATCTTCTTCTTCTGCATATGCATAAAAGCACAACCATTCTGACCATTATAAAATCAGCATGGCACAGGAAATCTAGCATCATGGATTAAAAGAATGGCCACTGCTGCACTTATTATAAAATGTATATGCATATACTTCCTTTGCGTGGGGTTGTTGGGTTACCCTCAGGGTACAGATCTGGGTTACAGTGCCAAGAAGATGTAGATGGTGGGCTGACAGGAGCCAGTGCTAGACTTGTGTGGGAGTGACAAACACATGGGCTGCTGGCCTGATAACAGCATTTTTTATATTCTCTTTGTTACTCTTATATTTCTGAATGAAATAGTTCCTGATTTTCCATTCTTCTGGTTTTATTTCCATCCTTAGCCATTTATTGCTCTCTTTACTTTTGCCTTTACCTTTTTTCCTCACAAACCTGAAGACATGATCACTTGTACCTGGTCCCCTATTGAAGGAACAGGGCTATCATCTGGACATTGGTTATTCTTCTCAGAATAGTGTTGGCTTTTTTACTTCTACTTATCTCATGACTTTCTATACTGTCTCTATATTCAAATTACAATAAAGAGTTTCCCAGGACTCTTTTTCTCCTTTTGAGTGTTTTTAGCTACTCTGGCTGTGTTCAGTTTATTCCTAGCTCAGGTATCACTCCTGGCAGGGCTCAGCAGCTCATTCATGGTGCCAAATGCAAGTACCCTGCTGGACTATGTCTGGCTTCTGCCAGGAACATTCTTTTTTTCTTTTTCTATTTTCTTTTTCTAGGCGGTGAAGGGGCACAACCTAAAACCAAAGTTTATGTCTAGGTTTCAGGTGTTATGCCTCTCTCTGCACTCAGGAATTACTCCAGGAATTGCATTTCTGGGGCAGACATGGGGCAGAGCGGTTCCTTGCTCTCCCTGTGCCCAGTCGCTCATGAGGCAGTCGGGAGGCATGGTGGGTTCTAGCCTTGGCCCACCACCCGGCAGAACCTCACAATAAGCCAGACGACCCCCACCCACTCCATGGGCGCCGCCATTTTCCACATCCGACTTCCCTCTCATCAGAACTCCACCCAGCCGACCAGCCCATCACAGCCCGGCTCAAGCGGCCGCAAGTGGCCGCGCGGTTCATCAATAAATGCTTTATTTGGAGGTTTTAAAGAATATGCCTCCCAGCACGGCAAGCCTAGCAAGCTGCTCGTGTTGTATTTGACATGCCAAATGCCAGTAACAATTATATTAGGTCATTCCCATGACCTAATATAATGGTTTGAGGCTCTTTATGTTCCTGTAGCAAGCCGATGCCCTTTGCTCTACTGGCATGAGACAGGACATATGGAGATATTACTGGTGCCCGCTCTAGGAAATAGATGATTAACGGGAAGATCGTGATCTTGATTGCATTTCTGGGATGTAATGCTATAATTGAATGCCGGGATCAAACCTAGTCAACTGCATGCAAGGAAAGTGCTGCGAACCTGCTATATTGCCATTGCATACTCCTATCAGGAACAATCTTGTGCATGTTCTTGATGTTCTTGAATGTTCTTCTTGAAAGTTCACTTGAAGTGAGTTCATGATATGCAGAATCCACTGTGAAGTCCTAAGTAGACTAAGTGTAACTGCTATGGTGAGAAGTCAGGATCAAATTGTTTTTTCTAGCAGTAGTTACAAATGAATTTTATCCTCACCCATGTAAGCTTCCTTTCAGCAGCTGCATGATCCAAGAGGCAGCCACAAAGTTCTCAGACTTTACTGTACAGACAATACAGATTTCCCACTGAGTGGCAGTCAATCACCTAGTTTAAAGTCCTAGAAATCATACTTTCCTGTCACCTGGTCTAGACCGCACCTCATTAATAATTAGTTAGACCCATTATGCCACTAGGATCTATTCTACTTTTGTTAAAATTTATTTTCTTATTTATTTTTTAAAATATTTTATTGTCCCACAATGAAATATGCAATTACAAAGATGCTCATATTTGAGTTTCAGTCATACAGGGTTTCAGCACCCATCCCTCCACCAATGCCCATTTCCCACCACCTACAGTCCCCAATTCCCTCCTGACTCACGCAGCTTGCCTCTTTGACAGGCACTTTACCTCTTCTCTCTCTCTCTCTCTCTTTCTCTCCCTCTCTTTCTCTCTTCCTCTCTTCATTCTCTTATACTTTGTGGCTTGCAAAACATACATTTAGAGTTTATCATGTATACCCCTTTGCCTACATTCAATGTTCAGTTCTAGATTGGTATTATCATTTCCAACAATTATTAGCACACTGTTCCCTTCTTTGTCTTATCTAAATTCTGATTCCCACACACATATTGGGAAGACCTTCTGATTCATATTTTGTCTGGTCTTGGATATTGATATCATAATATATATTACTACAGATAGTAATATATATTACTATATATTACTATGTATTACTATATATAGTAATATATTACTAGATATTACTATGTATTACTATATATAGCAATATATTACTATATATTAAATATATATATTTATATCTCTAAATGTATGCAGTTAAATTTTACTATATATAGTATTATATATAACTATATATTACTATATATATATATTACTATATATATTCCAAGTGGACGACTCCCCACTCCATGAGGACCTCCATTTTCCACATCTGGACTTCCCCCTCGTCAGAACTCTACCCAGCAGACCAGCCTATCACAGCCCAGCTTGCGCATGGTTCATCAATAAATGCTGGATTTTGAGATGACTACAAGAGTATGCTACCTGCACGGCAGAGCCTGGCAAGCTACTCGTCGTCGATTTGATATGCCAGATACCAGTAACAATTTTGGACCTCATTCCCATGACCTGATGGAATGGTTTTGAGGCTCTTTTTTATAGTTCCTGGAGCAAGCAGGTGCCCTTGGGCTCTACTTGCATGAGACAGGTCATATGGAGATGTTACTGGTGCCCGCTCGAGCAAATTGATGATTAACGGGGAAGACAGTGACAGTGATATATTCCAATAGAAGAACTCCCATACCATGAGGGCTGCCATTTTACACATCTGGACTCCATACTCATCAGAGCTCCACCCAGCAGAAGAGCTGATCATAGCTCCACTCATTGAGACCCACCCTGCAGCAGTTTTTTAAGCCCAGCCCAGGTATGCCTGATCCAGAGACTCACATACATGGGGCAGAACTGCTACCAGTTCTTCCTGTGCCCAACTGATCATGAGGCGCTCGGGAGAGAAGGTGGGTTCTAGCCCTGGCCCGCCACCCCAGCAGAGCCTAGCAAGAAGCCAGAGGAACCCCCACACCATGAGAGCCACCATTTTCCACATCTGGACTCCCCACATATCAGAGCTCCACCCAACAGAAGAGCTGATCACAGACCGTTTTGCGGCTGTCTGGTTCATCAATAAATACACGAGATTAGAGGCGACTACAAGAGAATCCGACCTGCGTGGCAGAGCCTGGCAAGCTACCCTTGCCGTATTTGATATGCCAAATACCAGTAACAATATAGACTTTATTCCCATGGATGAGGAATGACCTGATGGAATGGTTTGAGGCTCTTTATGTGCCTGGAGTGAGCAGATGCCCTTGGCTACGCTAACATGTGACAGGACATATGGAAATGTTACTGGTGCTTGCTTTAGCAAATTGAAGATCAACAGGAAGACAAGTGATAAGTGATACAAGTGATATATAGTAATATATATATAATATCTTGGAAATAAATGCAGTTAAAAGTTAGAGACAGTTGCCCCAGAAATATTCTTGCTTTCAGAAACCCATTTCTACCAAATACCTCCAAAAGGCAAACTCCAAGAGCAATCTGTGCAGTCTTTCTCTGACTCTCTGAGTCTCTCTCAAGTCCTTACAACTTCCTTCACAATGTCCTCTATACCCTGGAACCAGACGAGATCAGGAGCGTTCAGGGTGGTAAGGCCGTAGACCTGGAAATGTTACTGGCGCCCGCTCGAGCAAATCGATGAATAACGGGATTCAAGTGATCAAGTGACCCTGGAACCAACATGGTTCTATAAATTGAAGAAATAATACTCGACAAAATGGAGCCTTCCTCCCAAGTATATGGAAGGAAGATTCTGGAAATCCCAGGCTAATACAATTTATTTCTTTAGTGAATGCTTTTGCTGATTATATTACAGTTATTTTTCTCCCAGAGATGTCCATCCCTTCCCTTTTTGAAATGATATCATTTACGTCTAGCTCAGAGGAAGAAATGATACCTATTATAAAACCATCTCCCAATCCCAGTAAGTAAACCCATCTTCTTTTCATGTTCTCATGCTCGCCTCCCCAACTAATTTTTACTTCACCCAGCATTTGCATTTGAAGCCATATACACTAATCACATTTCTCGTGGAATTATATCTCCATTTATAATAAAGTTTGTGCTACTAGAGTTCAGAAATTATATCTTAATTCATTTCAATCCCAGTGGTTCACATCAGGTCTGATAATTATATCTGCTGACCAGATCAGCAATTCGAATTATATGACTTGGTTTTGGTTTAGTTTTGTTTTGGAGACACACCTGAGGATGCTGAAGGGTTACTCCTGCTCTGCACTCAGAGATCACTCCTGTTTGGGGTACCATATGGGATGCCTGGAAATGAATTCAGGTCGGCTAAGAGCAATGTAAATGCCGTACCACTACGCTATCACTCTACACCCTATATTCCTTAATTTTGAGGTAAAGTGAAACAATCACAACAGGGTTCAGCTATGGATTGACTGGCAAGTAAAATCCATTGTCTCTGGAGTTGCAATAGAAACAAAGCTATTATTAGTCCTCTCCATATTTACCCATATCTTTTTGGCTTCCTTGCATGAGTAACTGATTCATGAATGTATTATTACTCATATTAATACCCAATTTCAACCTGTAGTTTTCTCAGGTTACAGGAGACTTTCTCTTCTAAGAAATAACTGCAGTAGGGACAGACAGTCACAGAGAACTAACATGTTCTGAAACATGTCTCAATTGGTAACTGATAGGAGTTATGGAGCCACGTTCTACTACTCAACTGAGTTTTACAAGGTCGACTCCTCAACCTTCTCAGTTAGATTAGGGCCACTATTCTTGTTATCATAGCTCTCAGTCTACCCTCTATTGACTGACTTTTTATACCTGTCTCACTTCATTCTGCAAAGTTCATTTTTCAGACACTGTCTTACAAATAAGATTTTTATTAGAATAATACTCTCAGAAACAATTATCATTATGTGATAAACATTTTAAGTTCAAAAATATATGATTCTAAGGAGCATGAGTGTTATCCTTATTACACATTTGAAAAAAACTTAAGGCACTTTCATTAAATACAGACCAATTAACTAAAGGGACACACTGCCATAAATGCTTGCCTATTTTCCTTTCCTCATTGGTTTAGTTACTATGCTATTCCACATAGCATCTTTGATTTTACAAGCTCATATACTAGTTGCTGATGGTGCCTTCTATGAAAGAGGTAGCCTCATGAACAATATTTATAGCCCAGCACATAAAATAACTGAGCCTAGCAATTTAATACATTTGTAAATAAAGCTCTTTCTAAGAGAACAGAAGGGACAAACACACAGGTCTTGGAAACCCTGCTGATATCACGGTGATTATCCAAATGATAGTAAAATACATTTCTATATATACTTTGGTAGTGACAAACAAAAAGATATATAAAAAGGCAAAAAGGTATATAAGCAACAGAAATCTGCAACATAAAAAAGGAGAATACACTAGAATGCCCAACTTCACCACAATGTGTAGAACAAAGAAAGAGAGAGAGAGAGAGAGAAGTGGCAAAGTATAAAGTGCCTGTCATAAAGGCAGGCTGAGGGAGGGGGCTGGAATCAGGGGACACTGCTGATAGGAAATGGGCACTGGTGGAGGGCTGTGTCCTGGAACACTATATGACTAAACCCCAATATAACTATATCTCATAGTTGTATAATATTTTTAAATAGTTTCAATATACACAATAACCTCTAAATGTATGTATTGCAAGCCACAATATGTAAGAGAAGAGAGAGAGACACAGAGAGAGAGAGACATAGAAAGAGACAGAGAGAGGAGGCAAAGTGCCTGCCATACAGTCAGGCTGGAGGGAATCAGGAGACATTGGTGGTAGGAAATGGGCACTGGTGGAGAGATAAGTGCTGTAACCCAAACATAAACATATTTGTGATTGTATATCTCACGGAGGATAATAAAATTCTTTTTTTAATTGGATCAACTATTCTATTCCAGAAATCAGCATATCCCATTAAGATACGAAAATGTGTAAAGCTTATGAAATTTTAATAAACTTTAGGCACTTTTATTCAAGTTCTCATTCATTTAATGGTGTTAAGGTATAACCAGGTAGAGTTATGGCTGCAGAGAAGACACAGAGGGCTAAAGGGCACGCTCTGCATACAGGATCCCCACGTACAGCCCTTGACACTGCAGTCTCCAAAAAGTGTGAGGTGTGGTACACCTCAGGAAAATTCACTGTATCACTGTCTTCCCGTTCATCATCGATTTGCTTGAGCAGGCACCAGTAACATCTCCATATGACCTGTAGGATCACTTGTATCACTTGTATCACTTGTCTTCCCGTTGATCATCGATTTGCTCCAGTGGGCACCAGTAACATCTCCTTATGTCCTGTCACATGCTAGTGTAGCCCAAGGGCATCTGCTCACCCAGGAACATGAAGAACCTCAAACCATTCCATCAGGTCATGGGAATGAGGTCTATAATTGTTACTGGTATTTGGCATATCAAATACGACATGGGTAGCTTGTCAGGCTCTACCATACAGGTGTATACTCTTGTAGTCACCTATAATTCCGAACATTTATTGATGAACCGGGCTGTAATCAGCTCTTCTGATGGGTGGATCTCTATGAGAGGGAGTCGGATGTGCAAAATGGTGGCCCCTCATGGTGTGGGGGTCCTCTAGCTTCTTGCGAGGCTCTGCTGGGGTGGCGGGCCAGGGCTAGAACCCGCCTTTCCTCCCTGGCGCCTCATGATCAGCTGGGCACAGGAAGAACCGGCAGCAGCTCTGCCCCGTGTATGTTTGTCTATTATAGGATATATTTGAAAATTTTAATGGAATATTTTAATGGCTTTTGTTTTAATTTTGGCTATACCCATATTTAATGAGTAAACGCTTGAGATGAGAGCCTTCTACTGAGAGTATACCACCTACATGGCAGAGTTTGGCAAGCTACCCGTGTTTTATTTGATACACTAAAAACCAGTAACAATTATGGACCTTATTCCATGTCCGGAAAGAAAGGTTTGAGGCTTTTCCTATTCGGTGGAGCAAGCAGATGCCCCTGGGGTACACTTGCTTGCAACAGAACTTAAGGAGATATCACTGGTACCTGTGCGAGCAAATGGATGAATAACGGGGAAGACAAGTGATACAAGTGATACCTATATCACTTGATCACTTGAATCCTGTTATTCATCGATTTGCTCGAGCGGGCAACCAGTAACATTTCCATTGGACCCTATCACGTGCCAATGTAGCCCAATGGCATCTGGTTGATTCAGAAATACAAAGAGCCTCAAACCATTCCTTCAGGGTCTTGACAAGGAAGTCTGACAATCTTGTAGGTGGGCGGCCACGTGATCTTTTGACATCCCATGGGATCCAGTCAGTAATGGCTCTAGTCCAGCGGTTGTCTCCAAATCGCATTACATGTCCAGCCCATCTGATTTTCGAAGCCTTGGCAAAGCGAGACAGAGTCCCTGATTCTGGAATAGTGACGGAGGTCAGAACTCCGGATTCCTTCACTCACTTGAGTGAGGCGTGATATTCCAAGCAAAGCTCTTTCGATGCCTCTCTGGGAGACCCGAATAGCATTCTCATCCTGCTTTCGTAGGGCCCAGGTCTCTGAGGCATATGTTAATGCAGGGAGAACGGTGGAGTCGAAGAGATGTGCCCGGAGCCGGAGGTTCTTTGTCCTTTTAGCTATTTCTTCGATGCCTTTGAAGGCATTCCATGCCGCTCTCTTTCTCCTGCGCAGCTCAGGTTTTAGGTCATTCATCATGTTGATTTCTCGACCTAGGTACACATAACTGCTGCATTCAGAGATGTTTGTTCCATTGAGAGTGAATGGAGCCTCTGGAACTAGTTCATGAACATAGTTTTCTTTAGATTCAGCTGTAGACCTATCTTTCCACATTCTCGGTCAAAGTCAGCCAGCATTTGTGCCACTTGGCTAATGTTTGGTGTTATTAGAATGATGTCATCAGCGAAGCGGAGGTGGTGTAGTTGCCGACCATCTATCTTCACTCCCATTCCTTCCCATTCTAATTGTCGCATGATGTTCTCGAGGGTGGTGCTGAAGAGTTTTGGTGAAATGGTATCACCCTGTCGAACCCCTCTTTTCATATTAATGATCATTTCTTTGTAGAATGGTGAGATCCTGGTGGTGAATCCATAATACAGCTCACAAAGGATCTTGATGTATTGGCTTTGAACACCCTGTTTGGCTAGGGCTTCAGTCTCCACAGAATCAAAGGCTTTCTGTAAATCAATGAACGTGAGACAGAGCGGCATCTTGTACTCCCTACAAACCTCAATGAGCTTAGTTACTGTGTGGATATGGTCAATTGTGCTGAATCCTTTCCGGAAGCCTGCTTGCTCGCATGGTTGTCCTTCATCTAGTGTTCTGCTAATCCTGTTCAGGATGACTCGTGTAAACAGCTTGTAGATGATGGACAACAGGCAGATGGGGCGATAGTTGCCGATGTCGTGAATGTCTCCTTTCTTGAACAGTAGAACTGTCTTGCTGGTTTTCCATTGGGAGGGCACCTTGCATTGGGACAGGTAGCGTGTGAAGAGCCGAGCTAATGTATTGATGAGTACCGATGGCAGATTCTTCAGGTGTTTGGGTCTGACTTTGTCTGGGCCTGGTGCTGTTCCCTTCTTTACCAACGAGATGGCATGTCGGATTTCCGAAGGGAGAACTTTGGGAATGACATATCCATCCTGTGGAATTTGGTACGTGGGCAAGTGGATGTGGCTATCAAAGAGATTTGAGTAGAAGTCCTGGATAATCTTCTCCATTACCTTTCTGGAAGATGTGATAGATCCATTAGGGCGTCGGAGGGCAGTCATCTTGGTCTTATAGTTGGCAAAGGACAGGCGGGCAGTGTGAATGCTTTTCCCGGCTTCTGCTGCATCTTCCAGTATTTCTGCTCTTCTGTCTTTGAGGTCTTCTTTTATCGCTTCTCTGCACCGTTTAGCAAGCTTGGACATTAGCATTTGGTCTCCTGAAGCTCGCGCCTTGCCACGTTGGCGAATGAGCTCAAGAGTTTCTGGAGTCAGGCGTCCTTTTGTGTCTTTCTCTCTCTTGGCATTCTTCGCACAATCATGGAGGTGCTGAACCAGTCGGTTGTATTCTTCATCGATGTCATCAATGATGGTATCTTACCATGTTGCTGCAATGGTGCCAAAGAGTTCCCAGTTGGTGATTGTCCTGGGAGTTCTCTTCTTAAACTTTGCAGCCTTTTCTCCCCATTGTGGGAAGTAGAATTTTGCACCGAAGGTGACGGTGGTATGATTCTGTTTGGAATTTGGGGATGACAGCAACATCAGTCAGACAAAACCATTGATTGAAGATGATGTGGTCAATTTCATTGTGGAACTGTCCGCCAGGAGATTCCCATGTCCAACGTTTCACTTCGGTCTTTCTGTAACTGTGAGTTCCCCATGAATGGTCTTGGTGAACATGATGAACTCAGATAGTCTCTCACCCTGTTTGTTCCATTCTAGGCCATGGGTCCCGATGTGGAGTTCTTCAGCTGATCTTCTTGGTCCTATCTTGGCATTAAAATCACCAACTATGATCTTGTAGAAGGTGTGATATTTTTTTATAGAACTCCTCCAATTCCACGTACAATTTTTCAATTTCATCTTCTTTGTATGTGGATGTTGGTGCGTAGACAATGAAGATAGAAATTGCTGGCAGTGGGCCACATCTCTTCAAGTGTAATCGTCCTATTCGGTTTGTTAGACCTTCAAATGAATCAATGTTGACGGCCATGTTCGTGTTGACAAGGACACCAATGCCACCGACACCTCTTTCATTGCATGTTCCAAGGAACAATTCCTCTCCGGTGTCAAATACAGCATGATGAAACTGACGCCTCCTCGTCTCAGTCAGACCAAGGATGTCATACTTAATCTTTTGCGCTTGCAGCATCAGATCCTCAATATATGCTTCCGATGCCACCATACGTGCATTGAAAGTACAGACAGTCATTTTAGTGCTTCTTCGTTTTGGCAGCCTAGGATGGCCATGAAATTTTATCAGACACTGCTTGTTTGCCTTTCTTACTGCTGCTGTATTAAGGGCTCTTTCAGGGTCAGGAAAATAAACATTTCTGTTACTGGATTTGGCATATCGAACACGCATCGGACAGCTTGCCAGGCTCTGCCATGTGGGCTCTATATTCTCATTACTTTGTGGGCTCTCTCAGAGGGGGTGGGTGGGTAGAATATTTATGGTAATTTGGAGGTAAATCGCATGGCCGCTACAGGTACCTATATACCCAATGGTATTCAGGGCTTACTTCTGGCTCCGTTAAAGGGATCATTCCTGATGGGGCTTAGATTACTATCTGCAGTGCCAGAGACCAAATGAAAGTTGGCTGCATGCAAGGCATGAGCCCCTTTAATTGATATTTTATATAAAAAATTTAATACAGACCTTAAACTTGACTCAAAATTTTTTAATATTAAAATTGTATCCAAGGCCAGAGAGACAGTAAGTTGGGTAAGGCTCTTACCTTGTATGTTGCTGACCCCAGTTTACTTCTTGGGACCTGTTATTTTTTCCCTGAGCACCACCAGGGGGTGATTCCAGAGCACAGACCAGGAGCAAGCCCTAGGAACTGCTCAGTGTGACCTGAATCCTCTCCACACTGCCCTGAAAAAATTAACTTAGTAATTTGTTTCTTAAAGATTTGCTTTAAGACTATAACTGGAATTGGCATGAGTGTGTGCACATGTGTGTGTGTTTAATGACTTGAAAATCACTGCAGCATATTTATATAGTCAATTAAAACAAAAGAACTCCTAAATGCCAACCATGAAAGAAAAATTAATTAGAATTCAGCAATATGTTATAATACTCAATGCTGATTATTAAAAGTTGAGCTCTTATAACAAAAATTAAATTTAAAATAACATAGAGTGTTTCCTTTTCACTGTATCACTGTCTTCCCATTCATCATCGATTTGCTCGGGCGGGCACCAGTAACATCTCCATATGATCTGTCTCATGCAAGTAGAGCCCAAGGACACCTGCTTGCTCCAGGAACATAAAGAGCCTCAAACCATTCCATCAGGTCATGGGAATGAGGTCTATATTTGTTACTGGTAGGAATGAGATCTATAATTGTTACTGGTATTTGGCATATCAAATACAACACGGGTAGCTTGCCAGGCTCTGCCGTGCGGGTAGCATACTCTTGTAGTCATCTCTAAATCCAGCATTTATTGATGAACCATGTGGCTGCTTATGGCTGCCGCGGCGGGCTGAGGTAGGCTGGTCTGCTGGGTGGAGTTCTGAGTGCAGAGCCAGGAGTAACCCCGGAACATCGCCGGGTGTGACCCAAAAAAAGCAAAAAAAAAAAAAATTCATGCATTTGGGGCAGAGCGATAGTCCAGCGGGTAGGGCATTCTTATCTCTCAGAAATGACAAGCAACCATTTCATGTATGAATTACTTTGCCCTCCTGTATATATATTTCATATACTTGTAAAGAAACATCATGAAGTTGATACTCAAAGTCACACTGTAATTACATGGCTTAAATTACCAGAAATTTCTTCCACATTAAAAAGTAGGACGACAGTGATGGTGGCGGCTACTGTGGTGGGCGAGTCTCATCCAGCTGCTTCCGGGACCCCCCAGAGGTGATGGGCCCACTCCCAAAACCCATCTGTCCTCCTGGGAGCCCCGTGGCCAGCTAAGCCTGGGGAGAGCCCAGTTCCAGCCCTTCCCCCCTCCATTTTGTCCTAGCCTGGTGGCCCCCGCCCAGGAGCTGCCCTGGGGGCGACCAGCCATAATATGCAGAGCCTCACACATGGCTGGGGAAGCTGGAACTCTGCTCTCCCCAGGCTTGGCTGACCATGGGGCTCCCAGAAGGACAGGTGGGCTTTGGGAGTGGGCCCATCACCTCTGGGGGATCCCAAAAAGCAGCCGGATGAGACTTGCCCACCACACTAGCTGCCACCTTTGCTCTCTGGACGCTGCAACATAATCAGCCCATCTGGGAGGGATGCTACCTCAAGACCAGATTAACAGAGCAAATAGAGTTCAAGCCCAGGTAGGAAGCTCCCAGAAGTGGGAATCATTGGGAATTTGTCAGATGGAGCCGGGGCGGCCCTTCCCCCTCCATTTTGTCCTAGCCTGGTGGTCCTGCCCAGGAGCTGCCCTTGGGTGACCAGCCATAACATGCAGAGCCTCACATGCGGCTGGGGAAGCTGGAACTCAGCTGCCCCAGGCTAAGCTGACCATGGGGCTCCCAGGAGGACAGATGGGTTTTGGGAGTGGGCCCATCACCTCTGGGGGATCCCGGAAGCAGCCGGATGAAACTTGCCCACCACACTAGTCGCCACCTTCGCTGTCCAGATGCTGACCATGAGGCCGGCGTGGTCCATCAAAATAGTGCAAACAGTTATGTCCTTTGGTGTGCTACATTCTACGATGTGAAGGAAAGTTGGGCGGGGAGGGAGAGATAGAGAGAGGAGAGAAAAGACATACAGAACCAGCCAAGTAGTTGAAGTGTGGGATGGGGGAAGTGAGGAGGGGACATTGGTCATGGGAGCTGGTTTCGGTGGAGGGATGGGTGTTGGAAAACTGTAGAACCTTGGGGCCGGAGCCGATAGCCCAGGGGGTAGGGTGTTTGCCTTGCACGCGGCCGGCCTGTGCCGGCCTGGGTTCGATCCCGGCATCCCATATGGTCCCCTGAGCACCGCCAGGAGTAATTCCTGAGTGCAGAGCCAGGAGTAACCCCTGAGCATCGCCAGGTGTGACCCAAAAAGCAAAAAAAAAAAAAAAAAAAAACTGTAGAACCAAAACTCTACATGAGTATCTTGCAATGGTATGTCTAAAAGTGGTGTAATAAAATTTGAAAAAAATAAAATAAAATAAAAAGTAGGATGAGAGGCCAGAGGGATAGCATAGAGGGTAAGGTGTTTGCCTTGCACGCAGTCGACCCAGGTTCAATCCCCAGCATCCCATATGGTCCTCCAAGCACTGCGAGGAGTAATTCCTGAGTGTAGAGCGAGGAGAAACCCCTGAGCATCACCGGTGTGACCCATAAAAGGGAAAAAATGAATGAATGAATGAATGAATGAATGAATGAATGAATGAATGAATGAATGAATAAACGAAAGACTGAATGGATGAATGAATAAATAAATAAATGAAATTGAATGTGGGAAGAGGGGCCAGAGAAACAGCACCATGGGTAAATGAATTTGCCTGACAAGAGAGCGCAGACGGAAGTAACCTCTGATCATCACTGCTGGGGATTTAAAACACAAACAAAATGCAACATACTTAACTCCAAAGACAATTATGACCTAACAAACACGTTTCAGCCCTTTACCAAACGATCTGAAAGGCCACATATATGGCTGGAGGCAGATCTCAGTGGGTACAGCAAGAGCTTTGCAGATAGAAGTTTTGCATGTGGTGCCTGGAGTAGCCCCAGGAGTGACACCCAAACACACAGCTAGAACAACCCTTGATAGAGCCAGTTAGAGACCAAAACTAAAATCACGGAGGGCCATATATCAGTGTCTGTAAATGCCTTTAGATCATACTGCCGCTGGCACCCTACATGCCTTCTTTGTTATCCATTCCTGTTTTTATGAAGCAGACATTTACTGTCTTAGACCTTTCCACTGTCATCACTGAATGCTCGTGATCCTACTGAATTCCTGTGTAAAATCCACACAAATAAAAACACTTAAAAGGAAACTGAATTTTACACAGGAATTCAGTTTCCTTTTTAAGCTTTTTTTTTTTTTTCATCCATACTTGACTGTTACTCAGAGCTTATTACTAGCATTGTGTTCACAGGTCATTCCTAGCAGGCTTGGGTGACCATATAGGGTACTAAGGATTGAACCCAAGTCAGTCACATTCAAGCTAAGCACATTACCCACTGTAATATCTTTCTAGTGCCTAAAAGCTTTTTAACATGTGGTGCTATCATAAGATATGAACATACGTTTTCTATGTTAATAAGTTTAGAAAAAAGACATAAACACACCATGTGATTCATAATTCTAACTGGCAACAGGATTATATATGACTTTCTTATTTATATTCATGAGATTTCGAACTTTTTATAATATACATGCTTATATTTTATATTTGTGTGAAATTAATTTTCAGTATAAATTAACTATGCCTGAGAAGTAAATTTAGGATGTTACTCCTCCATAACTGGATAACAGGTATTAATCAAGAATAAAAGTAAGCAAATAAAATAAAATAATTTGTTTATTCCATCATTTACCCATCCCTTTGCCCTCCATTAAAATATTTGTCCTAATTTACACCAGTTGTGAGTCCTATGGGTGGGTATGCCACCTCACAGGGCCCAAGGAGTCCCATAGGAAAGTATTTACTTCTACAGGTTAAATTAGGGAGACAATGGAAGATTAGACTCAGCAGCAAAGCCACACTCATGCATTCATAAACTTCTTAAGTGAATTAAGAAAAAATCCAATTCACTCTGAATGCTATTCCCTTCCTATTATCTCTAAAAGCTGCCACATAAAGCCGAGAAAAACATTAAAAAATGTAATCCAAGAATATCCTGTTATTCCTTGGCTCCAAGTTGATTTCCCACACCATTATCTATGAACAATTTTGCCTGAAATTCTGTGAATTAGTGAACATTGTTTATTTTGGAAGATCAAACTTACTCAGCAGGACTTTTTCAAAAGCAAGAAAGAATGAAGATTATGAAGGGAATGCAACAACTAACCCAAATGTATTTTTTAATTACCTTTAAATTACATTAATGACAACATTCTCAGTGGGACAAAGGAATCGAAGCCTACTTATTATGAGTAATCTTATTAACTTGGGAAGGATTTCCTTTCTTCTTTTGTTAGTTGCGTTTTTGGAAATGAACTACAGATATTTGCAAATCTGGCAATTTTGTCCATAGCTGTCAACATAGGACTAAACAACTTTCTTTTTCTCTTCTCTATAGTCCTGTTGAGAGCTATGACAATTCTGCACTGTTTTCACTGCTTGTCTCACAATAAGTTTTTAAAACAATTACCTTAATTCCTCTAGCACCACCTCAGGGTCTAGAAGTCAGGACCCTGATATCTAGGAAACACATTTTTTCACTTATAGAAGACACTAAGAGAATTTAATCGACAATGCTAAGTTCATACATTTGCTAACAGAATCCTGGCTATTATCCAACTCCTTTAAATTTTCCCGGGATTATTCTCAAGATGGAACCACAGAGGGCCTTCTCTACTGGGAAGGAAAAGCTGCTTATTTCAGTCTCACAGGAAGTCATGAAATCTGCCAAATCAAGCAGATTTACATCAAGAGGAAAACTAAAACTTTGTAACAGCATTTATTAAAAAAATAGTACTTATAGAATATGTGAAAAAGCTCAGATCTCTGTCAATACATAAGAAGCGCCAGCAGTAATTCCTGAGAGAAGAGGCAAGAGTAACCCCTGAGCATTGTCGGGTGTGACCCAAAGAGTTAAAAAAAAAAGACATAAGAACCCAAATGGTCTTCTGGGATGTCACCTTTTAGTGAAGTTCAGGGCCAGATAGACAATAAGCAAAAGAAAGTCCCAGTGAGAAATGCATTTAAGGCCACATGTGGTGAGACAAACTACACCCCTTGGGATTATGAGGTGAAGAGAAGAAAAGCAACCTGTATACTTACATGGAAACTTTATCGAATTTTAACTGTTTTTGAAAGATTTTCAGGGTTTTATTAGCATCTAGATCCTGCTCCCTCCCTAAAACAAAACAATGGAACTATAAAAAGATGCTCAGCCATTAAAAAGAGGAAAGTAAAGTTATGGGTAAATTGTGCCATATTTGAAAAGTTCTACCTAATTTTCTGACAGAACCAAATGAGTTACTTAAGGAGGACTTGTCTTTAGACATCTGGTCTAGAATAGGAAAATGCAATTTCTAAAGATTTACTTTGTTATTTCAAGAATTAAAATTAAAAGGAAAGTATATTTTTTAATGAGAGCAATCTTTCAGTAAAAATCAAAAATACTTCTCAGAAAAGAAAATGTGGAGAAAGGAATAAAATCTATAATTATAGATCAATCAGAAAAATGAAAATACACTGCCATTTAAAATGTGGAATATTCCACAACTATACTGAGTGGAAAAATAATAGTTTAACCACAATGCTTTAATAATTAAGTATTTTAAAAAACTAGCATTATGCTAATATCCAAGGCCAGACAAAATATGGATCAGGAGGACATGTCAGTGGGTGGAATCTACCGCAAATGTGGGGGAGTCAGAGGTTAGGTAAGACAGAGAAGGGACCAGTTGCTAATAGCTGTTGAAAATGATAATACCAGCCTAGAACTGAGCTTTGACTGGCAAAGGGATATACATTATAACCTCCAAATGTATGTATTGCAAGCTACAACATGTGAGAAAAGGAAGAAAGAGAGAGAAATAATGAAAGAGAGAATGAAAGAGAGAGAAAGAGAGAGAGAGAATAATCTTTAGAGTTTGAGAAACACTGGCAGTTTATGGGGTTAATCCTGGCGCTGCTCAGTGGACAGAGCGATAGTACAGTGGGTAGGGCATTTGCCTTGCATGTGGCCAATGCAGGTTCGAGCCCCAGCATCCCATATGGTCCTCTGAGCACTGGCTGAGTAATTCCTGAGTGCAGAGTCGGAAGTAAACCCTGAGCATTGCTGGGTGTGACCCAAAAAGCAAAAAAAAAAAAAAAAAAAGCAAAAGTTAAAAAAAAACAATGATCTCTCTTTCTCCCCCTCCTCTACAGAAAGGAAGCTATAGTATAAGGCAGTTTTATAATTTAAATATGTACATATTTATACAATTTTCTTTGCAAATTATTATATAATTAAATTGGTCAGTTATCAACGAAAGAAGAAAAATATAACAATGGATTTTGAGAATTAGGCCATGGTACTTTTTAATAATTAGGCCATTGTACTTTTAATAATTCATTGTGAAACTTGGGTCAAATTATTCCATATCACTGGTTTCACTCCATTATTTTTTTAATATTACAAGAACTGGCAGGAGCTAATTTGCAACCCTGGAAGAGATCCAGACCCATCCACTTCAGACCCACAGCTGCGCTGCTCGGCCGCCCCATGTGGAAGCAACCCATGGAGCTGACCTCCTGGTAAGGGCTCGGCCATTCCCTTGCCCAGTCCAACATTGCTTCAAGGGTTTGCTCTCATGAGCAGGGGAGAGATCATGCTGGCCGGACTTGGAGTGGAGTTTTGGGCCCTGCCCTTTCCTCCGCCTCCATGCTTGCTGCCCCAGAAGAAACCCACCCATGCCAGACCCACATGTCCCTTGGCACGCAGCCGCCGCAATATTTTTACAGCATACTAAATTTTGCAAAAGGTTCTTCCCAATTTCTTTCACATTTATACATAGTAAACAGTTATAGACATATTTTAACTGATACCAGTAAGCCTGGCAAGAAGCTAGAGGAAACCACACATCATGCAGTTAGTCATTCTCAACATCCTGACTCCATAGTTCCTCAGAGCTGCATCCAAGAGAAAACCTGATCTTCCCCTTTAAGTTTCATCAGTAAATGCTTGGGTTGAGAGGCTTCTATTGAGACTATACCACCTACAGGGTAAAGCCTGGCAAGCTACCGTGTTTTATTAACTTTTTATGCCAAAGACTAGTAACTATTATGGATCTCAGTTCCATAACCTGAAGAATGGTTTAGGGCTCCTCCTGTCCCTGGAGCAAGTAGATGCCCTTGGATTGCACTAGCTTGTGACAGGACTAATGGAGATGTTACTAGTGCCCACTCGAGCAAATCGATGAACAATGGGAAGACAGTGATTACAAGAACTACTGTAGGTGTCTGTGTGTATGTGTGTATTAAGGGTTTCAGATGGATGAATAATATGTACTAATTATATGTTTAACATATTACTATCAATCATGAAATCAATGGATTTAAGAGTCAGGAATATCTAAAATGTTTTAAAACAATATTACAAAATATTATTGACCCTCCCATAATCTTTTACAAACTCTTAAACTATCTTTGACAATATCTATCTATTATAATGCAATCTCATCTATTTCATATCATTACCTCATCACCTTTTTCTCTTTTGAGGAACATTTTGACTTGGCAACTAAAACTTATATGAACACATGAATTCATTTTAAATACAACCCCATGTTCCCATACATTGGCTAAGGTACTAAGTACCAGCAATGAACACAGCTGTACATATACCCTTCTGAACTAATGTATTCAGTAATTTGGGGTTAGATGCTAAAGAACTGTGTTGCTAGATCCTGTAATGGCTCTACTTTATTTTTTTGATAGGTTTCCATATTGATTTTCATAAAGCCTGAACCAGGCAACATTTCAACAATCAGTATAAGTGAGTTCCTTTTCACCGCAACCCTGCAAACAGAGGCTGTATCCAGAAGTTTGGATATGTGCACAATCCAAATGCTGAACTATAGAGAATTAAATAAGTAAAGATGTTATGGTATATATACACAATGGAATACTATGCAGTTCTAAGGAAGAATTCAATCATGAGATTTTTTTCAGACTGGATCATAAAGGCATCATACTGAGTTGAGTCTGTCAAATGTAAAGGAATAGAAACAGAATGATATATATCAGAACAAGGAAACAACAAAGGTCCAAAGCCAACAAAATCCGAGAACTGATACACAACATTTATTTTGGGGGTTTGGCTTAGGAGGAAAGGGTTTTGAGATACTTGAGAGAAGGAGGGAGTACACTGATATGTGTACTGTTGGAATTTTGTCAATGAGTAACCAGTATTAACAGAATCACAATAAAATTTTTCAATAAATAAATAGACTGCTAGAGCAAAGCACAGAAATTCAGCGATTCTATGTATGTGAAGAGCTGAAGGATTTTTTTTCAAGCATCATAGACAATAGAAGCACATCAGACTTAATCTAATGGGAGAAGTACTTAAACATATTTTGATATATTAATTGAATCACTGTATCACTGTCTTCCGTTCATCATTGATCTGCTTGAGCAGGCACCAGCAACATCTCAATATGTCCTGTCTCATGCTAGTAGAGCCCAAGGACACCTGCTTGCTCCAGGAACATAAAGAGCCTCAAACCATTCCATCAGGTCATGGGAATGAGGTCTATAATTGTTACTGGTGTTTGGCATATCAAATATGACACGGGTAGCTTGCCAGGCTCTGCCGTGCGGGTGGCATACTCTTGTAGTCACCTCTGATCAAGCGGCCATGAGATCCGGGCTGTGATCAGCTCTTCTGATGGGTGGAGTTTATTTTCATAGCAGCACTATTTGCTATAGCCAGAATCTGGAAGCAACCAGAGTGCTCGAGAACATATTAATTGAATAGGTATATTAAAACACTAAAATAATAATGTAGATTGACGCTTATTGACATGGAAATGATTAGTATATACTGATATGAGAACTAAAGGGTAAATTTAATTAAACTGGCTACTGTTATGTCCACATATGTGTGGATACATGAGGAAAAAAGCATACATGAACAAATATTTATGTAATGATTTCATTAGAGTGTCTATGATTTTTATCTTATGATATTTGAAAAGCAAATGTTATCCTGATTATAATAATACAGTATTCTCATCTTGATTATCAAAACAATAAAACAAAAAAGAACAGCCATGAATTAGATAAGGAAGATTATTTCAAAAATAAAAAACTGTACTTGTTGCTTCTCAGCCTTTTGGCTAAGATCAAGTGTATTATCTATTCTTATCAGTTTAATATCTGATACGTCCTCTATCCAAGGACAATACATTAAATGGATTTTTTGGAACTAGGAAATGGAATAGGAGCTTGGTCCGTCCATTCCACGCATCGACCTGGTATTGCAATACCTCCAGGAACGGTGCATCCCCCTCGGGGTAATAAAAAAAACTGTACTTACGTTAGAATTGTGAACCATGTTCCAAATTTCTTGGCAAAGCTTAATTAAAATCCATGCACTATTGTAATTTATGAGAAATTATGAACATATCCATCACTGAACTGACAGCATATGCTACTTTCAGTTCTTACCCAGCCATGTTCTCAAAATAGAGGTCACCCTATCAATGTTCTAACGTCAATATTCTAACGTCAGAATTAATATGCATATTTTATAAGAATCCATCTGTATTTGTACCTCTGCTTCCCATCTGCATGCTCCCACTGCAGCTCATATGTTGGTAGGACACACATCTATATGCACATACATATATAACTATTTATATATATAATCTCTATAATACTATATATAATAATATATATGTATATATGCCTGTCTTCAAAACTTTGGACGCCTGACTTCAAAAACTCTCAAGCTCATTTGCCAAGCGTGGCAAGGCACGAGCCTCATGGCAACCATATGATAATGTCCAGGCTCGCAAAGAAGTGCAGGGAAGCGATAAAGGAAGACCTCAGAGAGAAAAGAGCAACAATACTGGCCGATACAGCAGAAGCCAGGAAAAGCATCTGCAATGCCTGCCTGTCCTTCGCCAACTATAAGACCAAGATGCCCTCCGACACCTTGATGGATCTATCACATCTTCCAGAAAGGCAATGGAGTGTTGGCAGAAGGTAGATCTATTATCTGAATTTATATTTAAGGAAAATATATGTAATAAATTATTTAACTATACATTTGCTCTTCAATATCAGATGATTGTTATCTAATGAACATGTATATGCATGATGCATGTATATAAACACGCACTTACACACATATATACTCCTCCAACTGTAATCCTCTGTGCACCACAAATGTAGGATCTTACCATATTCCTGGACCACAATTATGCCTTTATTCAGTCGGACCTAAAACAGTATCATATAGCTAATATGCTATTAATAATTTCTTATTGTGCTTGAGCCGCAATAACTAGCATATTTTATTTATTTCTACTTACATTCCAATTATAATTACATGTTTTGGAAGAAGAATCATAAGAACAAACTGACTATTCCCAACTGGTGCATTCTTCATTCCTGTCCTTGAACAAGTCATTTTAATTCTCAAACCTATCTGCATCCTAGAGGCCAGCTTTCACAGATCTCTTTAAATTTAAGGTCACTGTATCACTGTCTTCCCGTATATCATCGATTTGCTCGAGTGGGCACCAGTAACATCTCAATACGTCCTGTCACATGTGAGATAGCCAAGGGCAGCATCCCACTCCAGGAACATAAAGAGTGTCAAGCCATTCTATCAGGTCATGGGAATGAAAATTGCATGGGAGTGCACTGTAAACTGTCAAGCACATCACTTATGCACAGTATATGTATAAGAATCACTTTTTGCTAATAATGTGTAGATTTCACTCTAACAACACAAATACTGAATTTTCATAAGGAAGAAAATTTCATCATAAATCATAGCTGATGGAACTTTAGGAGTCCATGACGGATTACACCCAGCCTACGACACTGTGGGGGTCTCTCCTTGTGTGGCATGGATGAACATTATCTGCAAAGTATACTAAGGAGAACAAAATCTGAAATCATCTTTTTTAATCTTGATATTGTTTTATAGCGTCCTATGGTCTGTGTCCTCTACATATTACCTTTATTTTTTTATAATCAGGATTAAAAAAAAATCAGGATTTTGACTCAGTATAAGGTTACTAAACTCTGTGAATAACCCTGCAATCATACAGAGCACTTTGCTAGTCTCTGCCAGCACAGGAGCTCATGTGATTTTTCACTTGTATCACTTGTATCACTTGTCTTCCCGTTGTTCATCGATTTGCTCGAGTGGGCACCAGTAATATTTCCATATATCCTTTGCAAGCAAGTGTACCCCAGGGGCATCTGCTTGCTCCAGGAACAGGAAAAGACTCAAACCATTCCTTCAGGTCATGGGAATGAGGTCCATAATTGTTACTTTTTTTGGCATATCAAATAAAACATGGGTAGCTTGCCAGGCTCTGCCCTGTAGGCGGTATATTCTCAGTAAAGGCTGAAATGCATGCATCCTGACAACCAAGGATGGACTCCTGTCACTTCTGGTCCAGCAATCTATAATCTAGAAAGATCTTTTGCAAGAGATACCAGAATCATTGTATCTATCGCATAAAAGAGGTGCGAAATCTAAGCAGTTACTGCTGTTGTGTTTTGTTTCTTTTTATATATCTCTTCGATTTTTTTTTGGTTTTTTATTAGGACTGTCAGTAAAAAAAGTAATTTTCACATTTCTCTAAAAGCAGTTTTCAATCCTGGTTTTACATTAGAATTACCTTGAAGAGTTAAAATATATATATATATATATATATATATATATATATATATATATATAAATAACTGCTGGTATGAGCCTTATTCAAAAAAAAAAATAAAAGCTCTCTGGTAGAGGTGGGAGCTTGGACATTATTTTATACTATACTTTTCTCAAATATGAAGTCAGCTAGGGAGCCAGAAGACTAGACTAACTAAGGCCAAACTGTAAACCTATTAAGTTTAGAAAAATGTATAGATGAAATACAATGATTGTTATTTGGCTACTTACTCTAAGTCCTAATAACAACCAAAAAAATCAAAGAGATATATAAAAACAAGCAAAACACAACAGTGTAACTCCTTAGACTTCACACTCTTCATGTGATAGATACAATGATTCTGGTATCTCTTGCAAAAGATCTTTCTAGATTATAGATTTCTGGACCAGAATTGACAGGGGCCCATCTCTGGGTGTCAGAATGCATGCATTTCAGCAAGTTTCCCAGGCAGCTAAATCCAGAGACATTTAGACTGTAGTTCTGTATGCATCTGTATTCATTCGAGAGTTTTACAATACTTGGGGGTAGAGGGAGCAATTCTTTCTGGGTTCTCCATTCTAGTTATACAAAAACTCAACTACCTTTAGCTTTAAAATGTATTAAGCAGCATTCAACCCCAGGCATTAGATGTGGAACTGGAATTGCTTACTTTTTTAATTTTTTATAGATTCAGCTAAGTCTCTAACAGTCACATTGTGAGCCTCTGCCATGATGGTAATGCCACTGGACATTTAAAAGAATTAAAACGCAGGATTATATTGTTATAGTCTCCTTCTTTGGTCAGGTGTGACTACCCAAACAAATTCCTTTATGTCAGTTCTCTTTAGAATGAAAACAAAAAGGAAGTCTCCTTCCTGTCAATTTGCCTTTTGCACAGAAAGGAACACAAATTTAGAAAGTATTTAAAGCAGTGGGCACCTCTAAATGTTCATTATTCAAGGACGGAACCGAAGGTTCCCAGGCATTATTAAACAAATTGATGAGCACTGTGGCTAGATTTAGAGGGAAGAAAAATGCTGCTGGAACTAAAATACACTGATTCTTCATCTAAATGTCTTGTAAGTTAAGACCAGGAACTGACTTCATAGATTTTTCACATAGAGGCAATAGTATTTACATCTCAAAAGCCGACTGCTACTGCCTTTTCAGTTATTCTGGCCATTGAGTATTCAGAGGAGGAGCACAGGATGAAATGCACTTAATTCTATCTATTAAGGGCAGAGGGGTTTCACAAGTTTCCCTGCTGGGTGCTCTGCAGGGTGAGACAGTTATTATGGCCTGAATAAATGCAAACCCAAGCCAATTATTGCTTCAACCATCTGGTTGGCTTTTCAGCAAAACTTTTAAGCATTTGAGATGGAATGCTGGTTCTTGTCTGAGTTCATAACTTAACACAGAAGGATAATTTTTTTCCTGCAAATGTCCAAGGCAGGGGGCCAGAGCAATAGCCCAGCGGGTAGAGCATTTGCCTTGCACGCTGCCGGCTCATGCCGGCCCGGGTCCGATCCCTGGCATCCCATATGGTCCCCGAGCACCGCCAGGAGTAATTCCTGAGTGCAAAGCCAGGAGAAACCCCTGAACATTGCTGGGCATGTCCCCAAAAAAAAAAATGTCCAAGGCAGAGGGAAACCCCATGGAACAAGCAAATATATCAGCAGGCACATGCTGGAGCTGGACCTCTAAGAGAAAAAAAAGCTAAGGAATGGTATGATGTCAAAACTACATTAGGTGACAATAGCAATGAGAATCCACTACCTCACAGAATAAAGAAAATGTAGGAGGAATCCCTGGCCTGTGTCCAAGTCCTCCTCAAACCAAACCAGCCAATACCCCCCCATCTCAGCAAGTGAAGATAGCTATAAATTCCCATCTCTCACAAGTCTGTGATTGGCTTCAAAACATTACCATCAATCATCCTAATAAGCACTTAAAAAGTAAATCAAAGGCTATTAAAACCCTTTTGACATTGAGCTTGCTTCCTCGAGCAAATCATAAATGCCCAGAATTTACAACACTTGCTGGGCAGAAGGAGGAGGATGCCGATTTTAAAAACAAAGTTATTAGCTTGTTTCTTACACTGGTTTTCCTCGCAGTCCCCTTTCTTCCCCTGGGAAAATAATAAACTAAAACTGCTGGATGCCTTAATAGACTGCTAAATCCATACTTAAAGTTCATATCATTTTCCACGCTAGTCGAAATTTCAGGAGGGGTGATTTATAAATGTAAACAGCAAAGGGCTATAAACCACACTTTTAGCTAAGGAGGGCCACAACTATTGGATTAACATCGATATTCAAGGCGTGGGGTAGAAAATAACACTCTGATGCCATAGCACTATCAAATTCAGGGGCATAATGATACATATGCTAGTGACATGAACTGGGAAAGCAGGAAGCTACTGTCCACCATTAACGTGCGGTAAGAACTTATATAAGTCATTGATCCTCACTGGGCCTCAATTTTTTCTGGACTGGTAGGACTGAACTGATAACTCTGACAGTCCCTTTTGCAAACAAATTGTATAATCTAGTTAGTGCTTTAGTCAGCAAAGCATTAGTCTGAGACTTATCCGAGTAACTGGTGTCCTCAGCTAATTTTCCTCTGCCCAGATTGTAAGGGATGGAAGTGCTGCTCCCTCTGGCCCCACCTTCATGATAGAAAACATTCATTTTGGTGCCAGAGCGCTAGTACATCAGGGGAGGGAGATTGCCTTGTATGTGGCCAATCCAATTTCAATCACTCTCATCCCAGAACACCAGGTCCCAGAACAACAGGAGAAAATCCTGACTACAGAGGCAGGAGTAAGCCCTGAGCACTTCCGGGTGTGGCCCAACATTGCCATCCTCTCCAAATAAAACTCATATTTTAACTTTCACTTTCTCCCCTCCACAAATGCCCTAAGACGGATTAGGCATTTAAACCCTGACTACCTCTCCTAGTTTCAGAGGCGGGTGCTGTCAGTTGTCAGAAGTAGCTGTCACCATAGTCAAGCCCACAAATGCACAGAGGTGAGTCCGTGATAAGGGCAGACTGCCACCATGTCATTAAGTTGAACTATTGCCTATCTTCAAGCAAGACCATTACTCTGAGTTCTAGATCTGCATTGGCTAACTTCTCTTGGGAATTTCAAATATGCCTTAAAACCAACTTTCATAAAAATGATTTCCTCTCTCAAGGAATGGTACCATTAGCTAGTCTGGGCCCTCCAGGCACCCACCTTTCTCCTTGACACTTCCATCTGCTTCAGATGATTTATCTGCCGGTCTTCCCTGCCCCAGCACTGATTAATTCTGGAATATGAACAAATCAATATGTGCCTAAACATGACCTTTAACACATCTTACAAAAGTGATGTGTTAACACTTTTACCACGTCATAACCTCTCATGACTTTCTGAACTTTTTCTACCGGAGTTGGCTGCATTTTCTCTTAGACTTCTCTTAGATATATTACTTACTTCTCCTTCTATCTAGTCCCATGGTTCTTTCTTCCTATCTATTGTAAAATCTATTGTAAAATAGGGTCCTGTATGACATAAAAAATATAAAACTAATATACAAAGCCAAATAAAATGGGCCAGGAGGATTGGTCGATGGTTAGAAACTTGTCACACGTGTGTGTGGGGTTAAGGACAGTTAGGATAGAGAAGGAACCAATGAGATAATAACAGCTGGAAATGATCACCTTGGATAAGAACTAGTGGTATATAGGAACTGATAGTTGGTAAAGGATATACCTGATACACTTTAAAAAAATTTTTTTATTATACCACTGTGAGGTAAACAATAACAAAGATGTTCATGTTGGGTTTCGGTCATACAGTGTTCCAGCACCCATCCCTCCGCCAGTGCCCATTTCCCAACACCAATGTCCCAAATTCCCTACACCTTCCCCCTAGCCTGCTTCTATGGCAGGTTCTTTATTTCTTTTCTTTTCTTTCTCTCTCTTTCTCTCTTCCTTCTCTTACAGACTGTGGATTGCAATACATACATTTAGAGGTTATCATGTCTATCTCTTTGCTTATATTTTTTTTCAGTTCCAAAAAGACTTTTAATAGTACAAAAAATCTTCCACAGCAATCCAATATAATGAACGAATTCTATCTCTGGTCCGAACTTAGATCATACAAAAGAGCCTGAATCTCCCACCAAAGAGATAGGATCTCATCTGAGAGGAGTCCTACCCAAAAGAAGGAGCAAAAGGCCAAGGAGCAAAAATCTGAGGGGGCCTCAAGTCATTCCCCCTTATATACACCAAAGTAATCCAGGGAGGGTCAGGGAGGTAACAGGGAGGTGACAACAAAGAACCCTAAACAGAGTGTAGAAGGGTGGTGCCATACCCTATTGCAGGTATAAACAAAGGTTATGCCAAGGATTAATCCTGAGATTATCTCTTATGTAAAACACTAGAGAGAGAAAGAGGGCTGATATAAAGTAATACATCTTAATTTCATGAGCTTCATGTAATCTAGATGGTACCCACAAGGTCCTTCTTATTTATTATCTGCACCAGGGTGATTCTGAGTATCTTGTTCTCCATATACTGAAAGGGTACACCTCGCCTGCTTGAGAGCAAACTAGTATGATCCTTCCTATAATCTTCCTATAGTCTCAACGTAGCCAGGGTGGTAGTCTCCTGGTAAATTCTAACTGTCCCACGCTGGGTGCAGTGGGTATAAAGAGGAGCTGTGCCCAATCTAGAAAACATAGAAGTCTTAGTAGATATATAAGTCAGAAGTTATTCAGTCAAGATGACTTCTGTAACTGACACACCCTCTAGCAGTGTTTACATAGAAGAGAGGTCTCTCTCATAGGGATAAACCTTTGCTTAAGTAGAATAAGCTGTGAGTGGACAAAACACCAAAACTTCCAGATTAGCTATATCTGAAATCCAACACATTACAAAGCTGTTTATGACTGAGTTTCCTTCATACACTGTTCCAACACCCATCCCCTCCACCAGTGTACATTTCCCAATACCAGTGTGCCACATTTCTCTCCCAACTCCCCAAACATCCTCTATGGCAGGCACTTTTCTTCTCTCTCTCACTTTCTCTCTCCTTTTGTGCATTGTGCATTGTAAAACAAGGAACTGAAGGGTTATCATGAATATTACTTTACCTATTTTCAATATTCGGTTCTAGTCCAGTATTATATTTCCAAATATTGTCAAACTGGTTCCTTCCTTGTCTTTCCTACCTTCCTTTCCCCACACATTTGTGGTAGATTCCAACCATTGACAAGTCCTCCTGGACTGTTTTGCCTGGCCTTGGATAGTTGGCTCATTACTATTTTTTTTAATGTTTTTATTTTTACAATTACAAACATATACAATTAAAAAGTTCATATTTGGGTTTTGGTCATACAGTGTTCCAGCACCCATCCCGCCACCTGTGCCAATCTCCGACCACCAACGTCCCTCCCCCGATTCCCCCCCCCCCCAGCCCTCCTCCATGGCAGGTTCTTTATTTCTTTCCATTTCTCTCTCTTTCTCTTTCCTTTCCCTCCAGACTATGGATTACAGAACATACATTAAAGGGTTGTCATGTGTATCTTTTTGCCTCTATTTAATGCTCAGTTCTAGGTTGGCATTAGTACCCTCGACAATTTTTAGCACATTGTTTCATTTTCTTACGCTAGCCTCTGACTTACATTGTCTTACCTAGCCTCTGACTCCCCACACGTTTGTGATAATTTCCACCTTTGACAAGACCTCCTGATATATGTTTCACTTGACCTTGGATATTGGTATCTAAATATGTACATATATATTTATGTTATGCAGATAAATGCAGTCATTCTGTGTTCTCTCTCTCTCCTTCTGGCTAATTTCGCTCAACATAATCTTCTCCATGTCCATCCATTTATAGGCAAATTTTATAACTTCATTTTTCCTAACAGATGCATAGTATTCCATTGTGTAGATGTACCAAAGCTTCTTTATCCAGTCATCGATTTTTTGGGCACCTCTGGTTGCTTCCCAGATTCTGGCTATTGTGAATAATGCTGCTATGAACATAAAAGTAGGGATGGTATTTCCACTGCGCATTTTAGGTTTCTCAGAGTAGATTCCCAGGAGTGGTATGGCTGGGTCAAATGGGAGTTCAATTTCTAGTCTTTGGAGGAATGTCCATATTGTTTTCCAGAAAGGCTGTACCAGCCGGCATTCCCACCAACAATGGATGAGTGTCCCCTTTTCCCCCATATCCACGCCAGCACTTGTTGTTCTTGCTCTTTTGAATATGTG
>JAJIBD010002845.1:0-62990 GCA_021461705.1 Cryptotis parvus
GCTCTTTATGTTCCTGGAGCAAGTGGGTTGCCTTTGGATTTACGACTAGCATGGGGACAGGAACGTAGAGATATTACGATGCCTGCTCTAGCAAATAGATATTGAGTAACAGGAGTAGTGATAATGACTGCAAGAAATTTGCCATACTAATAAGGGTTAAGGACATTAAAAGCATAAATATAGGCAAGGTAGAATTACAAGTTATCCTATGCAGAATATCCATGATGACATTCTGTTGGGCGCCACTGACTCACGCCCACTGCCGCTTTTGCCTTCCTGCGCATGCGCGGGAGTCTGTCATCCACGCGCATGCACAGGGTCTTGTGCCCCGCACATGCATAGAGTCCCTGGCGTGGTGTGATTGGGTTTCTCCCAATCAGGCATGTTTTGCAATCCGGAATCGTACGAGCTCGTATGACCTGTGCTGACCAATGGGAAGTGACACGTCAAATCACACCATTTGTGTGCCCAGCCAATGGGAAGCGGACATGTCCAATTTGCTTTTGCTCCAGCCAATGGGAAGCGGACATTGCCAAATAGCACTGTATAAAAACGCAGCTTGCACAGCAGGTGGGTCCCACATAGATTGCAAATATGAGCTTCAAAGAGCTCCACGTAAAGGCGTGTTCTAAGAAGAATCCTGTTGTGAGTGGCTCTTCATCACGGATAGTCAGGGGCGTCCCACAACATTCATCAAAAAATTCACCAAAAACTACTCCTGAAATTTGCATAAAATAATAGAAGCCCCCATGAATAGCTAAAGCAATGCTTGGGAAAAAGAAGATAGGAGGCATCACCTTTCCCAATTTCAAACTGTACCTGAGAACATGATACAATGATTAAAGAGCGTGGTATTAGACCAAAAACACGCTGGGCCCTTGGTATAGATATCCTGGCACCCAGCCCAAATACATGATCCTTTAATCTTTTGATAAAGGAGCAAAAGACAAAATGGAGCAAAATAAGCTTTTTAACAAGCTGTGCTGTGAAAACTGGGAGCTGTGTGTGTAAAAAATAGAGCCTCTGGACTTTGTACAACACGTAAGACAAAATGAGATCGAAATGAATTGAAGATCTCAAAATTGACCTGAATCCATAAAATACGTTGAAAGGCCAGTAGAAAACCCCCCCATGACATCGAAGTAAAGGTATCTCAAAGGACCAACCCCACTAACAAAGAAAAGCAAAGATAAACATATGGGGATACAGGAAACTCCAAAAGCTATTCACCTCAAAAGAAACAGTGACCAAGATACAAAGATAGTCCACAGACTGGGGAGAGAATATTCACCCAATACCCACCCGATGAGGGTTTAATATCCAGGACATACCAGAGTCCACAGACTGGAAAGAATATTAATCCAATACCCATCTGATAAGGTTAATATCCAAGATATATCTGGCACTGGTAAAAACTTTACAAGCAAGAGAAACAGCTAACCCCATCAAAAGTGGGGAGAAGAAATGAACAGAAACTTTGACACAGAAGAAATTCGAATGGCCAAAAACATGAAAAAAATGCTCATCATCATTTATCATCAGAGATGAAAATCAAAACAACAATGAGATATCATCTCACACAGAGACTGGCAACATCCAAAAAAGCAAAAGAACAACAAGTGCTGGCGTGGATGCGGGAAAATGGGACTCTAATATTGTTGGTGGAAATGTAGATTGGTACAGCCTTTTAAAATCCAATATGGACATTCCTCCAAAGACTAGAAATTGAGTCCCCATTTGACCAAGCCATACCACTACTGGGAATATACCCTGGGAAGCAAAAACACAGTGAAAACATGATCTGCACTTTTCATAGCAGCACTATTCACAATAGCCAGAATCTGGAAACAACCAGAGTGCCTGAGAACTAATGACTGGATAAAGAAACTTTGGTACATCTACACAATGGAATACTATGCGGCTGTTAGGAAAAATGAAGTTATGAAATTTGTCTATGAAATGGACATGGAGAGGACTGCGTTGAGTGAAATTAGCCAGAAAGAAAGATAGATATAGAATGACTGCATATTTAGCATGGCATATATATACACATGTGTATGTGTGTGTGTTTTGATACCAGTGTCCGATATCCAATATCCAACTTGAGGCAAAACATGGATCAAGAGGTCTTGTCAAAGACAGAATCTACCATAAATGTGTGGGACTCAGGGGTCAGGTAAGACAGTGAAGGAACTGTGTACTAATAATTGTTGAAAGTATAATATCAGCCTAGAACTGAGCCTAGAATTGCTCCAAGGATTTTCTCACATGTGCAGGGGGTGGGGCCAAGCTGGCGAGACTTGAAGCTGGATTTGGGCTCCCTCCTCCTTTCCTCCACCTACATGCCAGCTATCCCGGAAGAGAGACATACCAGACAGTCTTAGATAGTACTAGATGTTAAGATCAGGTCCTTCCCAGGATCTTTCACACATTTATACACTGTATACAGTACTAGGCAGGTTCCAGTTGAGACACATCATCCCAGTGAGCCTAGGAGGAAGCCAGAGCAACCCTGAAACCATGAAATCAGTCATTTTCAACATCCAGACTCCACAGCTCCTCAGAGCTCCACCCAAGAGAAAAACATGATATTTCCTTTGAGTTTCATCAGTTAATACTCTAGATATGAGCCTTCTACTGAGATATACCACCTACACAGCAGAGCCTGCAAGCTGTATCACTGTCTTCCCGCTCATCATTGATTTGCTCGGCGGGCCCTAGTAACATCTCCATATGTCCTGTCTCATGCTGTAGCCTAAGGCATCTGCTTGCTCCAGGAACATAAAGAGCCCTCATTCATTCCGAATGAGGTCTATAATCGTTACTGGTATTTGGCATATCAAATACAACACGGGTAGCTTCTGCCAGGCTCTGCCGCGCAGGTAGCATACTCTTGTAGGCATCTCTAAGTCCAGCAATTATTGATGAAACAGCGGCAGCTGCTTGCGCCGCATGAGCCGGGTGCTGATAGGCTGGTCTGCTGGGTGGGAGGTCTGACGAGAGAGCCTGGCAAGCACCCATTTTTTATTTGATATGCCAAAAGACCAGTAACAATTATGGACCTCATTCCCATGACCTGAATAAATGGTTTGAGGCTTTTCCTGTTCCTGGAACAAGCAGATGCCCCTGGGGTACACTTGCTTGAAACAGGACATATGGAGATATTACTGGTGCCCACTTCAGCAAATTGATGAACAACAAAAAGTGATACAAGTAAAGAATTGAGCATTGAATATAAGTAAAAGATATAGATGATAACCTCTAACAATGTGTAAGAGAAGGAAGAGAGAAAGAGAAAGAGAAAGAGAAAGAAGAGATAAAGGACCTAGCTATTTAGGCAGGCCAGCAAAGAGGGGAGGAAATTGGGGAAATTGGTGGTGGGAAATGGGCACTGGTGGGGGATGGGTGCTGGAACACTGTATGACCGAAACCCAAACATGAACATCTTTGTAATCGTGATATCTTACGGTGGTATAATAAAATATTAAACAAAGAAAAAATTAAAAATAAGCTGAAAATATCAGTAAAAATTCAAACTTTAAGTAACTCTCCAAGCACTGAATCTCAAGGCTGTCTCAGGCAACAGAGCACTGGGATGCACCTGGGGACTGAAGCCCTGGGCAGGATCACAGAGGCTGGCAGTCACAAAGGAGGCAGGGGAACAGGGCAGGAGTTGCAAGTCCTGCTGCCTTCAGCCCTCAGTTGATGTTCTAGACGTGGACCTGGAAGCCATGTATTTGCCTGGTTCCTTAATCTTAACAGTGTCATGACTTAAGGCAAGAATTAGTATTGACTTAACAGTGTGATTCCAAATGGAGAATTTTGCTTTTTCACAGAAAAGTGTCACTGCGTCCTGGCTGAGCTCTTCTTCTGCTTTCTGGGTGACTGATATCATTCTTCCCATACTCTGTGGAGTGGGGATCTTCCTGCTAATACTCCCTATCTCCCAAACAGTCCAGCGGGACCACAGCCTGGAGAAGGCAGACACCCCAGGAAGGAAAGAACCCCTGGCCTAGACCCAACAGGATGCCACTTTCTCCTCTGTTCTAGTATACTTTCATCTTTTCCAATGGACAAGGTGCTATGCTGAGAAAAGGACAGATGAAACTTCGGTTCTCAGGAAAGAACAGGACCTCATCCTCCTACCGACAATCCAGGTGCCCAATACAGCTTAATATCCTGCAGGATTCATAGTGAAAGCTCTCAGGCCTCGAACCTAGTTTACAGAAGTTCCCAGGCAAGGACCAGCAGCTGAGCACTGGCGGACAGAGGGAAGGTGGACAATGAACCCTCTCAGTTCTGGTCAACAGTTTTCTTCGTGTGCCGGGTTAATTTTTCCAGACAGAACCAATAAGGGATAGAGGTTCTGAGGCCCCTTAATTCCCAACTCAAGAGAATAATAGGGTCCTCATGATAGTGTAGCACATGAAGTAAGACCAATTCTGTGCATTGGTTTTTGTTTGGGGGCGACACTTATTAATGCTCAGGGTAAAATGAACCTGAGCTAAGAGATCACTCCAGGTGGTTCAGGGGACAAGTGGGGTGCCAGGGATAGAACCCTGGTCGGGCTGCAAAGCGTATGCCATGCATGCTATTTCTCTGACCCATATTTAGTGTTTCTTGAGCAGAGGACAGTGAGAAGCTGCTTATGGTAAGTCTCATAAGACCCTTTATGTGGGACCGGAGCGATAGTCCAGTGGGTAGGGCATTTGCCTTTGCATGTGGCCAGCCCGTTCGGGCCAGGTTCGATTCCCGAAATCCCATATGGTCCACCAAGCACTGCCAGAAGTAATTCCTGAGTGCAGAGCCATGAGAACCCCTGAGCATTACCAGGTGTGACCCAAAAAAGCAAAAAACAAAAGACCCTTTATGTACTTGAAGAGAGATACACCTAAGAAAATTCTTTTCCCTTTGAAGAAATGAATAATGGGAACAAACTACTACCTCTCTTACTTCATTGCAGTAAGACATGTGGTTCAAAACAATAACAGTCTCTAGCTGGTCAAGACAGAAAACTAGGAAATAGGTCACAGCCCAGTATTTTCTCTCCCCTCAGTATGAAAATGAGCAAAGGATAAGAAGCAGGTGCTGCATGAAGCCTGAGACAGTGCAAGGTGAGCTTTACCATGTAGCCAGTGACAGGAGTCACTCCATCTCTCACAATGCTGAGTTTTGGCCTCCTGTTCCCAAAGCCAGCAGCAGGTTGTCTTCAGGAAACAGTCCAGGGAAGATTTCTGGATTGTAACCTAAACCTAGCCACCCCAGAATTCTATTCTTAGCACTATGAGGAAGATGGATACTGCCTGGGCAGCTATGTCTGGAGGGGACCTGCTGAACTTGGTCTAAGGGTGGGACCTTCAGGTCCAACCAGGGAAACATTTCCTAACTGTGCAGATTTTTCTCTGGGGTGTCCCGCTCTTTCTTTCCCACTAGGTAGATTGAGACTTTGGGGATGCAGTGGATTAGGATGTGTTGTGAAATGAGAGAACAGAGCTATCCTGAACCATGCAGAGTGTGTCAGGGATCCTGTGGCCTGACACACTGACACTGAAGCTCTAGAGAACCAAATTTCCCAAGTAGGTTATCTCTGTCCTTTCTAACCCTGTCTCATGATTCCCAGCATTTAGAGGCTCCTGCAAGAACGGAATGAGAAGCTAAACCCCACTGATGATTTGTACAGGTAACCTTCCTGTGTCTCCCCAGAACCTAACGTGTGACACTGGAGGGGAAACCATAAGCAAAGTTTAGGTAAATCCTGTCCTGGAGGGCAAGGGGTAAAGAGGGAACAACATTTGGAGATCTAAGAAGTCACCATGGAGGAAGAAGGACTCCTGGGCTGAGGTAGGTAACAAGAACCTGTCCCAACTGGGCCATCCTCCCTGCAACTTGTAACTTCTGTTCCTACAGAAACCTGCACAAGGATCCTGATAAAATCATATGCCAACATTTTTGCTATCAAGTTCTGAGGTAAAGGCCCAGCAGAGCCTGCCTGAAAAAATATGAAAAAATTTTGAATGTTCTCAAATCTGGGGTTAACACACCAAAATAGGCCGTGCCTGACCACAAGAGAAAAATCATCGTGAAAATAGTGAAAGCTCTCTGCTCTGGGGCCAAGACAGCACCATAGACCATACCCATCCATGCCATGAAAAAAAGCATGATCTCAGGTAGAGTCCCTGGGGTGTGCGGCTGGCCGGGCGGGCGCCTGGGGCTGTGGTTGGAATTTGGTTCCACTGTACTTCCAGAGAAGCTTCGACTTCATTGTTGCTGCAGGCAACATCCAGTACCCGCACTGACTATGTGTTGTTCAGCAAACCTAGAAAAACAGGCTGATTGCAAGGAGCCTATAGCCTCCTGGTCAGTTACTATAGAAAGTCTTTGGTAATCTCTGACAGAAATCTACTAACAGATCCATGTCTGTAACACATCTACACTTAAATAAGAGTTGAATCTCCTAGTAAAAGTTAACTTCCCATGGCCAAAAATCTTGATCCATTCTGGTTTAGGCCACTTGACGACAGGGGAAAGTCCTTCCCAGCCAGGAGGGCCAGACTCCCAGTTGAGACACAAGGACGCTGGGAAGCTGGTGAAGTTCCCACTCCAATCCTTCAAATAAGAAGTATCGCAGAACTAGTCCTATGGGAGAAAATGTCAGACCTAGTGGTCAGGGCAGTTTACAACAATTACTTTTATAAGAGGGGGAGAAACCAAAATTCAGAACCCTCTGTGTTTTCTTATCTAAGTATGGGTGACTCAAATTATATTGGGAAAACTGGGCAGCTACATGTAATAAAACACACTTAGACCTCCTCCTAACACCATGAATAAAAGTCAGATCAAAATGCATTAAAGTTCTCAACATCAGACATGAATCTAATAAGTACATCAAATAAAACATAGGAAAAATTCTCTCCGGTATTGAAACTAAAGGCATCTTCAAAGATGAAACACCAATGACAAAGCAAAAGGAAGAAAAGATAAACAAATGACATTATATAAAACTGAAAAGGTTCTGTACCTCGAAAAAATGGTGACTAAGATACTGAGACAGCCCACAGACTGGGAAGGAATACTCACCCAAAGCCCATCTGAGAAGGGGTTAATATCCATGATATATCAGGCACTGGTAAAGCTTTACATGAAGCAAAGAGCCAAGCCCAACAAAAAATTGAGAGAAGAAATTCCAAAAAGAAGAAATTTGAATGGCCAAAAGGCATATGAAAAAGTGCTCTTCATCATTAAGCATCAGGGAGATGAAAAAAAAACAACAAAGATGTAACATCTCACACCTCAAAGACTGGCACATGTCCAAACGAGCACGGACAACCATTGCCCGTGTAGATGCTGGGAGAAAGGGACTCTCATCCACTGTTGGTGGAAGTGCCAACTGGTCCAGTCCTTGGGAAAACAATATGAACATTCCTACAAAACCTAGACATTGAGATCCCATTTGACCCAGCAATACTACTCCTGGGAATATATTCTGGACACCCCCAAAACAATCAACAGAAACACTATCTGCACTTCTTTATTCATCGCAGCTTTATTCATGATAGCCAAAACCGGGAAACAATCTAAGTGCTTAGAACAGAAAAATGGCTAAAGAAACTATGGTACATCTACACAATAGAATACTGTGAGCTGTCAGTATAGATGAAGTCATGAAATTTACCTGTAAATGGATGGATATGGAGATTATCCTGCTCAGGGAAATAAGTCTGAAGTACAGATTTAGAATGACTGCTTTCATTTTTGGGATATACACATATACCAGTGTTCTACAAATTGAGGGAAGTGGTAACACCAGACTAGAAATCAGCTTTGAAAATGTACTAAGATATTTACATGATAAACCCTAAATGTCTGTAAGGCAAGTTGCAATTTGTAAGAGAGAGAGAGAGAACAGAGAGAAAGAGAGACAGGAATATGAGAGAGAGATAGAGGGAGACAGAGGTAAAGGAAAAGTACCTGCTATAAGGACAGGCTAGGGGATGTGGGAGGGAATGTGGGGTCATGGTGGTGGGAAGGGGTGACTGGTGGAGGGGACGGTGCTAGAACACTGTGTATCTGAGATGAATTATGAACATCTTTGTAATTGTACATTTCACGGTAGTATAATAAAAAAAAAGTATCGATTGGTGACTCATATCCACTCATTGAGATGATGGATATACAGGAATACATCTGAGTGTTAAATGAGCCCCAGCTAAAACAAATTTAGTGAAAAGATTCTCTTTTAATGCCCAGGGACTGCCTGGTTCTTTAATCTGGAACATGTATGAACTCGCCAAGTTTCAGAACTATGGAAACTCTAGAACTTTAGCCAGAGGCCTGATTGGCAGGTTTCCTGTGCCATTCCACTCTAGACACTCTCTTTTCCACACAGGTTGAAAGTGCGTCACACCCATGTGCAGCTGAGGCCTGCACACACCAAACCATCCAGGCAGGAGCGACAGATATAGTACCATTTTCCTTGCAACTAGGATGTAGAAGGGAGATTCGCCTCACCCACAGCTTGGTCTCTCGCCTTCAGCTGATCTTCAACACCCTCCCAGAGTTTCTGTTCGGGACGCCTCACAGGTGATTGTTAAGTGTCCGGGAAGACACACATAGGTACTCCCTAAGAGAAATCCTATCCTGGCTTCTGATACTGTTGCACGCTTGCCTCTTCCCAGCGATATCTTGCCCCTCTTGGGTTCCTGGGTCTGCCAATGCCTTCGAGACCACGACCGACAGCTGACTTCATGCAGGCTCATGCTGCCAGAAACCAATGATCAAGTCAACCTGGGTGATGTCATGCAGTGTCTTACCAGATGCTGCAATATTCTGGAAAATGACAAACCACATGCAGAAGGTTAGGAGAACACACTGGGCAGCTTCAGGGGGTGGGTTTGTATAGGGTCAAGAGCTCATTTCCATCTCTTCAGGGTCATCTGGGCATCTGTGTGAGTTCATGTTCTTCTCTTGTTCCAGCAGGTGCTAACATGCCAAGGCCAGTCCCAGTTCAGGATAAAGAGGTGGAGCCAGAGGACCAATTAGTTCTGCCAGAGTGTCCACATATACCTGTGCTAGTGGAGCCGCTGTCCCTGCTGTCTCTATCTCTTCAACTGCAGCACCCTCTGAGAGCTTGGGCTCCCAACCCAGAGACAGTGCCTGAGTCTGAGTCACCTGGAGCCACATCACCTACTGACCAATCGGCGCTTTCCCAATGAGAGCCCTTGCCAGCCACACGTGCAGAAACTTCCTGCTTACAGAGCACAGCTGTGCAGAACCAAACCATGCAGGAGATATGGGACATCCTGACCTTCACGCCCCTCATGCTGGCTGAGCAATTAACATAGATGGACGTGGTGAGAACAGGGCCGTAGTGGGGACTGTAAAGGAAGAACCTAGGTCCGGGGCTTGGTCTCCTGGGTCTCTTGCCTCTGGCTTCCTCCTCATGTCCTACACACAGTCCTTCAACTCCTTCATCCCCTGCACCTCCAACGGGTTCCTGATGCCATAGAGATAGACAGACACACACATGTTCACTCAGGCCTTCTGTAGAAGAGCATCTACAGAGACAGAGTGGAGGGGTACATGGTGCTGTGCCACTCACAAAAGTGCCCAAAGTTAGGCAGCCACAGCACATACAAAGCTTTGATGTGGATGTCACTGAAAGGGAGACAGCAAAGAAGCCCAAGGTACCCGAGATCTCTCCTGAGTGCTGTGAGAAGGAGTTGAACACAGAGGATCAGAGTGATAGGAGGTCTGTGAGGTAAATCTCAGTGTGTCCCTGTACAGAAGATAAGAGTCTGAGAACTTAACAACAGTGCAGGTGTGTCTCCCATCAGGGTCAACGTCCCAGGTGCTGCTGACCACAACTGCAGGACACAGCTGCTGGGCACAACTTCAGACACCATTCCAGGCACTCACTCAAGGCCCAGACCACCATTCCTCCCAACTGCCACACTGTAGTGGGGTGTGGCCTTTCAAGGTGACACTCTCCCTGTCTCCACCAGGAGCTATTCAAGAAGGTGGTTCCTCACCAGTGCCTGGGAACCTTATGGTCCCAGCAAAGAAAGAAGGAAGACAGCAAGTTTGAGGCTTGCACTGTCCAGGCCACCGTCACACATTTCAACAATGTTGTCAGCTTTGTTATCCCGTCGTGCCTGGGAGACCAATCCAAGATGGCCAGGGACAGAGCTCTACTTTTGGAGCACTGGATTAAGGTCGCCAAGGTAGAGCAAGGACCCCAGGAGCCAGCCCCAGAGTGTAGGCTCAGCCCCTTCTCCTTGGTCAGTCAGGATGGGAGGCTGTGGGATCAGCTCTGCTTCGTGCATGGCCCTGCCTTCCAGGGCCACACTGCATTGAGCTGCTGGTGTCTGTTGAACGCTCATTTCCTGCCCACTTTCTCCTGGGTGGAGCTGAAATCCTTCTTCCCACAACTGTGGGCCAAGGATGACCTCCCAAGGCATTCTGTCCTGCCTCAAGGGACTCTGTGACCCAGGGGAAAGGAAGCTAGAACCAACTGGTCTCAGTCTCCAGCTGCCAGCTCCTCCTCTTCCCTGCCTAGGAGTGCCATCGACTGCGCAGCTTCTCTGCTCTCCATGCCATTGTCTGTGCACGCTCTCCATGCCATTGTCTGCAGAGCACCGCCATGCAGAGATTGCGCACAACATGGCAGAATGTCTCAAGGTAGGTAGGCCTCTCTCCTAAAGGAAACTGGTTTGCCAAGATATTGCCCATGTGAGTCATTGACCTTAGCCAGTTGGGAGCACTAAACTGGAGACCCTGAAGACAGATGCTGGATTGGCAACAGTGTCTCAGATCCCTTCCTGAAGAGAGTGGCCTCTTGGTGCCCAGGGACAGCTCAACACTGAGGCCACTGAGCAAGCCCCTGTCTGAGCAGTTGGTTCTCTGGCTCTGGCTCACAAGCATCACATTGCTGCACCCCACCTGAGTCTATACTTCCTCTGTCCTGTCTCCTCCCCAGGAAGAAAGTTCGGAGATTTAAAGATCTATGCAAAAAAAGATTCAGAAACCAGCAGGATACTATTCCTAGAGGTACAAAAGAGGTTAAGACTTGGAATGCTGGGCCCAGAGGGGAAGGGACAGGGACTGCAATCAAGGAGGTTCTCCTGTGAGTGTCATTATCATTATAATTGTCACTAAGAGGTGCACTGAAAAACTCTGGGATCTCAGAAGGAGGTCATGCTATGCTTGCTCTGGGCTAGCATAGTTCATAGACCTGTGGCTCTTTGACAAGAGGCGATGGGAGAATTGGGGAGATTTTTTGCAGGGTTCTTGCTCTGTCCAGGTCCATGGGAAAGTCAGGAATTGGGGGACACATGGGGTGAGACAAGGTTTGACTCAAGGCTTTCCTCCCCTGTCAGGAGCCACACTCCAAAATTGTCTCCTTGCTGAAGAAGCCGTACAGATTACGGAAGAAATGGAAGAAGAAGGTGCTTGAACTTGAAGGAGCCCAGGGTCATCAGGGGTCAGAGAGATTTCTGGGCCCTTCTGATCTTGGGAGGGTGCCCTCTCTCCTGGACCTCCTATAGCCTGTATCTCCTACTGTGCCCAGTGTTATGTGAAACCCACAGGATGGGCCACAGGAGGGCTTTGGGGGAGGGAGAAGAATCCACTCAACATTGACTAAGCAGAAGCAGAATATGAGCTTCTGCAGGACACAGTGTGACTTCAAAGAAGCAGAGACAGTTGCTGGCGAGTTGATTGTGCCAGGAGGAAGAAACGTTCAGCCGGCCTGGAGAGAGCAGGACAAGCCAGACAAGGGGCACATTTGTGGGGGAACATAAGCGTGAGCCTAAGGCCAGTAATGCTCCATTTCCCAGGGTGTGGTGCCCTTCCTGGGCAAGATCCTCACGGAACTACTTATGCTACATGTAGTCATGGAGGACTATCTGGAGGTAAGAATGCTGGGCTGGGAATCTAGTCTGGAGGTTTGCGGGGGGACAGAATCGCAGCTCTGATGCAAACTCACAGCGCTCCTCTCAGAAAAGGCACTGCAGTCTGTGTGAGCTTGGGCTGTGCACACGAGGGAGGCTTGAGAAGAGACACCCAATGCCGAAGTTACTGACCTCGGGGTGCATGGAGCTGCAGCCCGACCTACAGAAACAGGAGTTTTTGTGGCGAGGACTCAGTATCTCCTCAGTACTGACCCAGTGGTTGTAGGAAAGCACACATGTGGGCAAAGCTTCATGTATAATGAATACTCTGTCTCCCAGTGACCCCAGAGGGGATGAGTGTGTGATGTCCCTGCTACATCCTCCAGACCCCTTCTCTGGGACTCAGTCAGGCCTGAGGGTTCTAACCTGCTTTCAGTCAGCTGTGCCCCACCTGGCTTCTGGGTGGCAGTGTTGTATTTTGGGGGAGGGCCCAGAGGGCTGGTGAGCTCAGGGCTCTTCTTCATGCTCTGTCTGCCCCTTCCAGGAGGAGAACACCAAGAAGCAGAGGGAAAATGAAGGTGAGCAGGTGTATCTGCCTTTGGGGTGGGAAGGGTACTAGAATCAGATACTGGGGCCAGAGAAAGTACAATGGGAAAGGACTTCCTGGAACATGGCTGACAATCCCCGAGCACCACACATGGACCCTGAGCCACATCAGGAATCATCAGGAGCACAACCAGGTGCTAGGACCTCCCTCTCCCAAAAAATCAAAAAACACACAAACAGGCACTGTCCTGGTAGGAACATGCTGTCTGCATCACCAGGACTTGCGCTGACCTAGTCAGAGCTGGAAGACGCATTCAGATGGCAGAGGGCCAGGGAAATGCATAGGGTTTTGATCCTGGACGGAGTCATTTCCCCATTCCCCAGATCCCATGGGAACAGCATCCCCATCCCTGGCCCTGCTCTCTCATCACCACTCAGAGGCCCTATAGCATCAACCCCGTGCTCGGCTTCCCTCTCATCCCAGGAAAACCACATTCTCAAGGAGATTGAGCTGCTCCAGGAAGCCACAGCCAAGTATACCCTGGAGCCCGAGGTGTCTTTCATCAATTTATTTCACACCACGGAGTGTCTGGACATGCAGGGAGAGGTGAGTGGAGGTCCCACTGGGTAAAGGCAAGTGTGACAGCTTAGAAAACCAGATTTCAGAGGTTAGGGGTGTTCCTGGACACTGATTGACAAGGTCCTGTCTGTCCTTCTGTCCTGTAGCTATACACTATCCTGTCTGCTGGAGCTCAGGGCCCAGTAAGACTGGGGAGCACTCTTGGACCTGAAGGACTGGCCAACTTCTGTCAAGTGAGAGTCTCCCATGGTTCTTCTGGAAGCCGCTTCCTGATCATCACCATTGGAACACCCTCTGGGCACATGCCACCTCCTGTGGGTTTAGTAGAAGTAGAATATGGGAGACTTGTCTCAGTCCTTTAAGTGCCAGGGAGGGGTAACCCTAGCTTTATCTCTTAGTATCCCTTCAGTACCTGTTTCATATTAATCTAGAGAATAATGTTGCTATATGTAGATAAAAAATTTTAGATATTTCTATTTTAATCATATTCTATTAAAGCCCGTTTCTGTTTAAAGCCTGAGAGTGTTTATTTGGTTCCTCATTAAACAAACCAATAAGAAACACAAATACTTGGCGTTAACTTTCTACCTATCAAGCTTTGACTTAGAAAAACAAATTTGACAAGTAGGCTGATCACAAATCTCTCAGAGCTACAAAAACTTATTGTCCAGATGCCATTATAAAAAACTCTGTGCTTATGGTTTTATTTTTTCTTTGTGGGTCACCCTGTGCCCAGCGGCTCATGAGGTGACCGGGAGGCATGGCAGGTTCTAGCCCTGGCCTGCCACCCCAGCAGAGCCTCACAACAAGCCAGACGACCCACCCCCACTCCATAGGGGCCACAATTTTCCACATCCAGACTTCCCCTCGTCACAACTCCACCCAATAGACAGACTATTACAGCCTGGCTCTCGCTTTTGGCCGCGGTTCATCAATAAATGCTTTATTTAGAGGTGACTATAAGAGTATGCCACCCGCACGGCAAGCCTGGCAAGCTGCTCGTGTCACATTGATATGCCAAATACCAGTAACATTTATATTTGGTCATTCCCATGACCTAATATAATGGTTTGAGGCTCTTTATGTTCCTGGAGCAAGCAGATGCCTTTGGATTCTACTAGCATGAGACAGAACATATGGAGATATTACTGGTGCCTGCTCTAGCAAATAGATGATGAATGGGAAGATAGTGGGTCACAATGCGTCCATGCTTATTTTGGCTCTACACTCAGGATTCACTCCTGGCAGTGCTCAGGGGACCATATAGGATGCTGGGGAATCGAACCCAGGTTGACTGCAGTGCAAGGCAAATGCACTACATGTTGTGCTATCTCTCTGGTCCCTTGACCTTAACTTTCTACCTATCAAGCTTTGACTTAAAAAAACAAATTTGACAAGTAGGCTGATCACAAATCTCTCAGAACTCCAAAAATTGGTTGTCCAGAAGCCATTATAAAAAGCTCTCCGGACATGGTAGTCTGCTTATATAATGGTTCTAATAATACTGATTATGATAAATGAGTAACTTTAGATATCTGTTATAAAGTATAGGATTTTTCCAAAAATGACAATAAAAGTAAAATTTAAATATGTTAAAAGAAACCTTTCATGTAATGAATAAATCATTTCTATTATAACTAGGGAAATAATATTTAGAGCTTTCTAAAAAATAAGTAATGGTTATTCATAGGAGCAACTTAATGACTTACAGTGAAATTAAGAGGAAAAGCATATACTTCGCTCTTAGGAAGAATTCTAAAGATTCTTATGGAGAAAATTAGGTATCTAACATAAACAACTCATCCTAATGCAAAATGGAATATATATATATACATGCTAAGAAATAGAGATACTTTAACTCTAGTTTAATGTATTTAAATTAATGCCCTTTATTATTACATATTATTGTAATTCAAATTTGTCATTTGAATTAAATTTGGAGCATTAGAAAATACCTAGACTATTATTTCTAGTCCTAAAAATGTAAAACTAAAGGAAGTAAATATTGAAGAGAAAAGTATGTTTTTCATTTGGCACCTAATTTATCCAGGATATAAGTAGCACATATGTGAGATAGGCGAAAGATAAAAGTACACCCGGCAGAGCAGAAACCAGCTTTCCCCGTTGAAACCCCTGCATTCCATGGACCACGAGAGCAACTTCTGACCCGAGTCCACCATCCCGATGGAGCCTCGGAGGAGCCCAGAGAAACCCCCACACCTTGCTGGCAGCGATCTTCACAATCCACACTCTGCAGCTGGTAAGATCTCCACCCAGCAGATTAATCCAGTCTCCAGCCTGGCTTGTCAGAAACCCAGCCTACAAGGACCCACCCCCAGAGACCCACCCTTCAGAGGAGAGTATTTCAAGCCCAGGAATGCTTGAGCCTAAGACACAGGTACACCCGGCAGAGGAGAAACCAGCTTTTCCCGTTGTGCATGGCCAGCTGCAGCGCCATTTACCTCCAAATTACCGTAAATATTCTACCCTCCCGCTGAGAGAGCCCCACAAAGTAATGAGAATTTAGCGCCCGCATGGCAGAGCCTGGCAAGCTGTCCGATGCGAAGTTCGATATGCCAAATCCAGTAACAGAAATGTTTATTTTCCTGACCCGAAAGAGACCATAATATGGCAGCAGTAAGAAACGCAAACAAGCAGTGCCTGATAAAATTTCATGGCCATCCTAGGCTGCCAAAATGAAGAAGGACTAAAATGACTGTCTGTACTTTCAATGCACGTACGCTGGCATCGGAAGCATATATTGAGGATCTGATGGTGCAAGCACAAAAAGATCAAGTACGACATCATTGGTCTGACTGAGACGAAGAGGCGGCAGTTGCATCATGCTGTATTTGACACTTGGAGAAGAATTATTCCTTGGAACATGCGACCCGAAAGAGGCATCGGTGGCATTGGTGTCCTTGTCAACACGAACATGGCCATCAACATTGATTCATTTGAATGCCTAACAAACCGAATAGGACGATTACACTTGAAGAGATGTGGCCCACTGCCAGCAATTTCTATCTTCATTGTCTATGCACCAACATCCACATACAAAGAAGATGAAATTGAGAAATTCTACATGGAATTGGAGGAGTTCTATAAAAAGATCACACCTTCTACAAGATCATAGTTGATGATTTTAATGCCAAGATAGGACCAAGATGATCGGCTGAAGAACTCCACATCGGGACCCATGGCCTAGAATGGAACGAACAGGGTGAGAGACTATCTGAGTTCATCATGTCCACCAAGACCATTTATGGGAACTCACAGTTCCAGAAGGCTGAAACGAAATGTTGGACATGGAAATCTCCTGATGGACAGTTCCACAAGGAAATTGACCACATCATCTTCAATTGACGGTTTTGTCTGACCGATGCAGCTGTCGTCCCCAAATTCCAAATAGGATCGGACCGCCGTCTCCTTCGTCCAAAATTCTACTTTCCGCAACGGGGAGAAAAGGCTGCAAAGTTTAAAAGAGAACTCCCAGAATGACCACCAATTTGGGAACTCTTTGGCACCATTGCAGCAACATGGGAAAATACCATCATTGGCGACATCAATGAAGAATACAACCGACTGGTTCAGCACCTCCATGATTGTGCGAAGAATGCCGAGAGAGAGAGAAAGACACAAAAGGGCGCTTGTCTTCAGAAACTCTTGAGCTCATTCGCCAACGTGGCAAGGTGCGAGCCTCAGGAGACCAAATGCTAACGTCCAAGCTTGCTAAATGGTGCAGAGAAGCGATAAAAGAAGACCTCAAAGACAGAAGAGAAAGAAATACTGGAAGATGCAGCAGAAGCAGGGAAAAGCATTCGCACTGCCTGCCTGTCCTTCGCCAACTATAAAACCAAGATGACTGCCCTCTGACGCCCTGATGGATCTATCACATCTTCCAGAAAGGCAATGAGGAAGTCTATCCAGGACTTCTACTCAAATCTCTTGGCCACATCCACCTGCCCACATACCAAATTCCACAGGATGGATATGTCATTCCCAACGTTCTCCCTTCTGAAATCTGACATGTCATCTCGTCGGTAAAGAAGGGAACAGCACCAGGCCCAGACAAAGTCAGACCCGAACACCTGAAGAATCTGCCGTTGGTACTCATCAATACACTAGCTCGGCTCTTCACACGCTACCTGTCCGAATGCAAGGTGCCCTCCCAATGGAAAACCTGCAGGACAGTTCTACTGTTCAAGAAGGGAGACATTCATGACATCGGGAACTATCACCCCATCTGCCTGTTGTCCGTCATCTACAAGCTGTTTACACAAGTCATCCTGAACAGGATAAGAAGAACAGTAGATGAAGGACAATCATGCGAGCAAGCAGGCTTCCGGAAGGGATTCAGCACAATCGACCATATCCATACAGTAACCAAGCTCATTGAGGTTTGTAGGGAGTACAAGATGCTGCTCTATCTCACGTTCATTGATTTACAGAAAGCCTTTGATTCTGTGGAGACTGAAGCAGTCATCAAAGCCCTAGCCAAACAGGGTGTTCAAATCCAACACATCAAGATCCTTCGTGAGCTGTATCAAGGATTCACCACCAGGATCTGACCATTCTACAAAGAAGTGATCATTAATGTGAAAAGAGGGGTTCGACAGGGTGATACAATTTCACCAAAACTCTTCAGCGCCACCCTCAAGAACATCATGCAACAATTAGAATGGGAAGGAATGGGAGTGAAGATAGATGGTCGGCAACTACACCACCTCCACTTCGCTGATGACATCCTTCTAATAACACCAAACATTAGCCAAGCGGCACAAATGCTGGCTGACTTCAACCGAGAATGTGGAAAGATAGGTCTACAGCTGAATCTAAAGAAAACAATGTTCATGAAAAATGAACTAGTTCCAGAGGCCCCATTCACTATCAATGGAACAAACATCTCTGAATGCAGCAGTTATGTGTACCTAGGTCGAGAAATCAACATGATGAACGACTTAAAACCTGAGCTGTGCAGGAGGAAGAGAGCGGCATGGAATGCCTTCAAAGGCATCGAAGAAATAGCTAAAAAGGACAAAAAACCTCTGGCTCCGGGCACATCTCTTTGACTCCACCGTTCTCCCTGCATTAACATACGCCTCAGAGACCTGGGCCCTACGAAGGCAGGATGAGAATGCTATTCGGGTCTCCCAGAGAGGAATCGAAAAGAGCTATGCTTGGAATATCACACCTCACTCAAGTGAGAGAAGGAATCCGGAGTTCTGACCTCGGTCGCTATTCCAGAATCAGGGACACTGTCTCGTTTGCCAAGGCATCGAAAATCAGATGGGCTGGACATGTAATGCGATTTGGAGACAACCGCTGGACTAGAGCCGTTACCCACTGGATCCCAAGGGATGTCAAAAGATCAAATGGCCGCCCACCTACAAGATGGTCAGACTTCCTTGTCAAGACCCTGAAGGAACGGTTTGAGGCTCTTCATGTTCCTGAATCAACCAGATGCCATTGGGCTACATTGGTACGTGATAGGGTCCAATGGAAATGTTACTGGCGCCCGCTCGAGAAAATCGATGAATAACAGGATTCAAGTGATCAAGTGATATGTGAGATATTTTGGGGAGAAAAAGTGTAATGATACACAGTAGTTACTTTAAAAAAAAACTCTACTAATGATAATGTCTCATCTTGGAAATGTTTATATATTCTTTCTTGTACCAATAGTGTACTCTACATATCAGCAACCAAAACAACAGTTCAAGTTGCAAATAAAACGTTAAAAACTTCCAAATGGGTTACTATCTTCCAAATGAATTTATGATGAACTTTAATATTTCAGGTTAGATATACGCTGAGGACTTATTTAGCATTCTGATACTCTCTTTACAGCTTCATTTTATAATAACAGTTCATATCAACTCATACCAATTCTGAATTCTATAATAAAGATACTTAAACAACATTCTATGCATGCCCCTATCATCTCATAGCACATATATGTGAACTAAATGATTTAATACATTAATGATGCTATAATATTTTCAGAGAAATTCTCAACTTCCTTTACCTCTTCCAAAATAAAAAGGAAATTAACTATTTCCTTGATTTGGGACAAACCCTGGGATGCTTAAAGTTTTCAATGGGCTCTGTGCTCAGAACTCTCTTCTGGCAATACTCAAGGGAATTTTGAGATTTCAGGGATTTGAACCCAGGTCGGCTACATACAACACAAACACCCTACCCTCTGTGCTATCACCCGACTCCAGAAATGAACTATTTTTTTCCTGTACTTTCATTGCCTTACCAAAATTGTATCTCACCTAAGCTACCAGAAACCATTACAGAAAAGACTTCCATAAGCACAAATATCACTTCTGTATTGTCTGAAAGAGTAAAGAAATAACTGACTAATTTTCAGACTATCATAAAAGTGAAGTACACTACTGGACAGACATAAAACCAACAAAAAAGAAATGATAAAAGGAAATCCATTTCCATCAGCCAGAATCATGAAATCTGAGAAACAGAAATCCAAATCAAACAGCAAGTAGTCTAACAATATGATGCTTCCTATGTGGTTATAACTTTATTTGTGAAATAGAGGGTCATAAAGTTCCAATACCTGATTTCAGGAAATGGGAATTATGGATCTGTTGGTGAAATGCAAACTAGTGGTTATTGTTTCTTCCTTCAAGAACATGCCAACATTGCGGGGGCAGGGCCTGGCGGGTGGGGCGGGCAGGCAGACAGGTGGCGGGCGGGCGGGGCCTGGCCAGGCAGGGGGTGGGGCGAGGCGGGCAGGCAAAAAGAGAGAAGTGTTTGTCACAGAGCAGGCTGAGGGCTGAAACTGTGGCCATCTGTGTTGAGAGATTTGTACTGGTTGAGGGATGTAGCAGGATCCTGATCTTGAACAGCTGTGTAGTTGACTCTCTCATGGTAATATCGGAAAAATTATATAAAAAACAAGGTCAAACATCTCAGAGTTCCACTGGGAAGATGGGGCAACAGTCTCTTCACTCCAAAATGCAGTGAGTAACAGTCAATATCTTTCACTAACAATAATTACGCTTCTATGTTCATTTTTAGATACAAGACTTTCCCTTTTCAAGTGATTTCCTTTCCCACTCTGTCAAATTCACCTAAGAATAATCTGAGACCATCATGCTGAGTGAAATTAGTCAGAAGGAAAAGGACAGATATAGAATGACTGCATTCATTAATAGGATATAAATAGATACCAGTGTTTTACTAAATGTGTGAAATGGTAATGGCAGATTAAAACTCACCATTGAATATACACAAAGAGACTTAAGTGATAAACTCTAAATATCTGCCGGGCTAGCCACAATGTGTAAAACAAGAGGGAGAGAGATGCAGAGACAGAGAGAGAGAGAGAGAGGAAACAGGGCTACCTGATGTTGAGGCAGCCTGGGGGTGGGTGGAAGGAGGTGGGGGACATTGGTGGTGGAAATGGGTCACTGGTGGAGGGATGGGTGCTGGAATACTGTATTACCAAGAACCAATTGTGAATACCTTTGTAATTGTATGTCTCACGGTGGTATAATAAATTTTTTTTAAAAATAAAAAAAATTAAAAAATTAAAAAAATAAAACCAGGTTTCTTAAAAAAAAGAATAATCTGAGAGTTATTAAAAGCAAGGTGTAATTAAGTGATTTTCAGAGTTTAGCTGGATAAAGAATTCTTGCTGAGGCGTTCATTTCATTAAGTTTTTTTACTATATCCCACCACTGCCTTCGGGCTTGGAGGGTGTCTTCTGAGAAGTCTGCTGAAAGTCGAATGGATGCTCCTTTGTACACAATTTCCTTCTTTGATCTTGCTGCCTGAAGAATTATGTCTCTGTCTATGGTATCCATTACTTTGACTAGGATGTGTCTTGGGGTCTTTCTATTGGGGTCTCTTCTTGCTGGTACGCGCGTCGGGCTTCTTGGATCTGGATGCCTTCATCCTTTAACTCGGGGAACTTTTCAGCCAGGATGTTTTTAACTGTTTTAATTTCCTTGGGGTTACTTTCCTGTCCCTCTGGGACTCCGATGATTCTTATGTTGTTCCGCCTGGCTTCATCCCATTGTTCTCTGTTCCGTTGCTGATCCATTTTCCGATCTTTTTCCATCTTATATAGTTCTCTGAGTGCTTTCTGCAGCTCATCTTCAGTCTCACTGATTCTCTCTTCCGCTGCTGTCATCCTATTGTTGAGAGCCCCGATTGTGTTTTTCATTTCATCTACTGAGTTTTTAAGTGACAATATTTCTCTTTGCATGGTTCTCATTTCTGCTCTCATTTCCTCCCGTAGTTTATTGACTGCCCTTTCAACAGCTCCGTTTAGGTTCTCCTGTATTTTATTGGACATCTGCTCAATTTTTTTCGTTGAGCTCCTTAAACATCCTACCAATTTCCTCTCTAATTTCATTGTCAGAGTGATCATGTATATCTGTATTCTTTTTTGATTCTTCACGGTCAATTCCTTCATCTGTTCTTCGAGCTGGGGATCTGCGTTGTTTTCCCATGGTGTTGCGGTGTTCAGGGATAAATTCCTCTAGTGTACTGTTTCTTTTTTCTTGAGGGTATTACCTACCCTTGGTGTTGAATTTCCTAGTTTTAGTAATAATAAGCGGCGCAGTGGCCGCCTCGCCCGCCAGCCAGCCGCCCACCCAGAGACTCTACCTAGGATGCAGGCAGGCGGGGTGAGAGTTCAAAATGACGGTTTACTTCTGGTTCCGCTCGGACTTCTGGGGGTTGTAGTTCCACCTTCTGCCGAGACCTGGAGCTCTACCACAGCCCCAGGCGCCCGCCCGGCCAGCCCAGCGCACCCCAGAGACTCTACCTAGGATGCAGGCAGGCCGGGGTGAGAGTTCAAAATGACGGTTTACTTCTGGTTCCGCTCGGACTTCTGGGGGTTGTAGTTCCACCTTCTGCCGAGACCTGGAGCTCTACCACAGCCCCAGGCGCCCGCCCGGCCAGCCGCGCACCCCAGAGACTCTACCTAGGATGCAGGCAGGCCGGGGTGAGAGTTCAAAATGACGGTTTACTTCTGGTTCCGCTCGGACTTCTGGGGGTTGTAGTTCCACCTTCTGCCGAGACCTGGAGCTCTACCACAGCCCCAGGCGCCCGCCCGGCCAGCCGCGCACCCCAGAGACTCTACCTAGGATGCAGGCAGGCCGGGGTGAGAGTTCAAAATGACGGTTTACTTCTGGTTCCGCTCGGACTTCTGGGGGTTGTAGTTCCACCTTCTGCCGAGACCTGGAGCTCTACCACAGCCCCAGGCGCCCGCCCGGCCAGCCCGCGCACCCCAGAGACTCTACCTAGGATGCAGGCAGGCCGGGGTGAGAGTTCAAAATGACGGTTTACTTCTGGTTCCGCTCGGACTTCTGGGGGTTGTAGTTCCACCTTCTGCCGAGACCTGGAGCTCTACCACAGCCCCAGGCGCCCGCCCGGCCAGCCGCGCACCCCAGAGACTCTACCTAGGATGCAGGCAGGCCGGGGTGAGAGTTCAAAATGACGGTTTACTTCTGGTTCCGCTCGGACTTCTGGGGGTTGTAGTTCCACCTTCTGCCGAGACCTGGAGCTCTACCACAGCCCCAGGCGCCCGCCCGGCCAGCCGCGCACCCCAGAGACTCTACCTAGGATGCAGGCAGGCCGGGGTGAGAGTTCAAAATGACGGTTTACTTCTGGTTCCGCTCGGACTTCTGGGGGTTGTAGTTCCACCTTCTGCCGAGACCTGGAGCTCTACCACAGCCCCAGGCGCCCGCCCGGCCAGCCGCGCACCCCAGAGACTCTACCTAGGATGCAGGCAGGCCGGGGTGAGAGTTCAAAATGACGGTTTACTTCTGGTTCCGCTCGGACTTCTGGGGGTTGTAGTTCCACCTTCTGCCGAGACCTGGAGCTCTACCACAGCCCCAGGCGCCCGCCTGGCCGGCCGCACCCCAGAGACTCTACCTAGGATGCAGGCAGGCCGGGGTGAGAGTTCAAAATGACCTTAAGTGATTTTTCATTAAATAGTGCTTTAGGAAATTTCTGACTGAAAACTGCCTAAATATACCTAGAAAATATGACAGACACATCAAGTAATTTAGTGTTCGTGTATTTCACCAACAATTTATTTTCCTAATAATGTGTTGAAACCATCAAAGTTTTTCCCATGCCATTCCCACATGGTGCTAAAACACATAGCTGATGAGCCATCATGACTGAATAAACATTTCTCTGCCCCATTATTTGCCAATATTAAACTGTTTGCACCTATAACAATTAAAATAGAATCATTTCCCAAATACTATGGGTATATAATAAAATATGTGCTTTTAAAGAGCCTTAGTATTTGTACCAAACAAAACTACTTGCAACAACGATGAAGAATATTTATTCAGAGAATAAATATTAATCTGGTGTACAGTAAACTATTTCATTTTTTCTGCACAAATGAAATTATATGAAAAAATGAACCTAACAATGAAATACAAAGAGGGACACAGACAATGTCATAAAATGAAATACTTCTTATAAAATACAAAATGCTTTATTTTATATACATTAACTCTAAGTTTCAAACTCAGACGTGAGCTTAATGGGAGGAAAACATTGCATTGGCCACTCATCTCTCTCATCAACTGGAATAGGCACGCTTTCTAATGAAAGTAGAGTCATGTATTTAGTCATGGGAACAGAAAGCCTTGATTCCGTTTTGGTCGAAAGGAATGATTAAAAACTAAAAAGGGCTCTTCCTCATTAATCATCAGGGATATGCAAATCAAAACAACAATGAGGTACCATCTCACACCACAGAGACTGGCACCCATACAAACAGCAAGAACAACCAGTGCTGGCATGGATGGGGGGAAAAAGGGACTCTCATCCACTGTTCGTGTGAATGCCGATTGGTCCAGCCTTTTGGGAAAACTATGTGGACACTCCTCCAAAAACTAGATTGAGCTCCCATTTGATCCAGCAATACCACTCCTAGGAGACCCAAAAACACATAGCAGAAACACTATCTGTACCTCTTTATTCATAGCTGCTCTACTCACGATAGCTAGAAACTGGAAACAACCTAAGTGCCTGAGAACAGAGGACTGTCTAAAGAAACAGTGGTAAACCAACACGATGGAATACTATGCAGTTGTCAGAAATGACGAAATTATGAAATTTACCTGAAAATGGATGGACATGGAAACTATCATGTTGAGTGAATTTAGTCCCTTTAAGGAGAGAGAGAGTAAAGAGCCTAAAGGAAAGAAAACACTCCTGAGCGTCTGCAAAGAGATGACCCCTTTTTTTCCAGACAGGCTTAGGTGTATATACCTTTACAGAAGGAAGGGGACAAATGAAAAACACATTGTGTGTGTGTGTTTGTGTGTATGTGTGTGTGAATTTTCCCACAAGAGAACAAAGAGTTAAACAAGGTGTTTTGGGTTAGAATGGGAAACAGAGTGTTTTACCTTTACATTCTCTCTGGCTGGCAACTAGCTCCCTCAAATCTCCCTGAAGTGCCGGGTGCAGTTCGTCTATGATGCATCCTGCAGGCCTGCTGTCTGTGGAGAGAAGGGGGCTTGGCTTTCTGCAAGTCAGAGGCCCTGCTGGGAGAGGGGCAGCCTGCCAATTGCCTATGGGGCACACCCTTGAACCCAGCAGTTCCCCCAATCTTTCCCTAAAGAGACCCACAAAATTGAAAGTGTGTATTTGGCACTATTCTTTTATCATCTCATTACGATTTTCAATGCTCATATCATGACTCCTCTCTAACCCATAAAACGTAGAAACAAACCCAAAAAACTACACAGAATCAATGATCTTCTTTTCTAATAAAAACCTTCAATGAATTAGAATTGGACACTCATTTGCATGATGATACTGGAATATCCTCAAAATCAGTTATGCCCATGATAAAAGGGAAGATGGGTTTCCATTTGCAAAAGGAATATTATTTCAATATTCAGGAAGCAAGTTTCTTTGTATGCAAACAAAAACATTCATATTTTAAAAATTTCATCTTACATTCCACAGACTAGTATTGTGTGGTTTGAGAGGTTTTACCAACTTACCTTACTTTGGCAGTCACTATGATTCTCCAATGAATGGATGCAAATTTTAAATTATTTTCACACACCAGATCTGAAAAAATTCAAGTGATAAAGAATATCCAAATCAGTAGGATACATTAAACTTGAAAAGGATTAGGTTTCAGCTGTTCTTTCAGTGTTACAGACAAAGATAACTGGCACTAAGGAATGACAAGAGCAATTTTTTCTCCTGTGTGAGTTATCTAGTTATTTTGATGATCTGTACACAATCAGATGAATTAAATTGCTTGACCATGGAATTAAAAAAAAATCACACTGCAGAGCTTTTTCAAGTTCCATTAAGACTGGAATTATTTGTTGCAAATTCCAACAAAGTAACAGATAAGCAAACAAAAAATAGGAAAATAACTACCTTTATAGTGTCATAAAACATGTTTTATTTTTATAAAAAAAGAATATTACTCATCAACTTTCAATGACTCTCTAGCCTTTAGGCAAAACATAACGTTTTCCCACCTACTTATTACTGAATATAGGATGTTTTCGTAATTGTCAATATGCAACCAATAGAACACTACCTGAAAGTCATAATAGATATCTCCTTTTGTTTCTCTTACCCTAAATGAGCCTTATATCTGAAATGTACCATCTAAAAACAAGTGTTTGGGATGGAGAGTGAGTACTGCCTTGCACACATCCCAAGCAGGTTCCATCCTGGCACCCAGTAGAGTTTTTCGAGTCCAGTCAGACGTGGTCTCCAATGAGGCCAGAGTGATAGGACAGCTGGAAGGTGTTTGCCTTGCATGTGGCCGACACAGGTTCAATCTGTGCATCCTGAATGGCTCCTAGCACCACCAGGAGTAATTCCTGAGTGCAAGACAGAAATAACCCCTGAGTATAGCCAGATGTGAACCCATAAGCAAAAAAAAAAGTGGTCTGTGATCTCGGAGTGCAGGTGTAAGCCCTGCCAGGTATGGCCCCCAAACCATATATGCCCTAGTAATGACATAAGCACAGTGGTAGTCTTGAGCATTTAAGAGGTGGTGACGCTAAAATAGAAAAATCAAAGTCAACGGTGGGGACACAGTATAGGGGAAGCCACTTGCCTTGTACTCTACCAGCCACTGCTCCGTGGCTGGTACCACCCCGTGGCTGGTACCACCAGTCACTGCTCCGTGAGGCTGGTACCACCGTGGTTGGTTCCCCCTGCAAGGGATCACGCTTGAGCACTAACACGTGTGACTCCCAACTGGTGCTTCTCTAGAATAAAAAAAAGTGCATTGAAAGACAGTGACACCAAGCAGAAGGGAGTTCTTATCCTCAGTCTTCCTACACTTCATTTTCCTGGTGCCCCGGATTCAACTGAGGCCATCGTCCTAGCGAGGCAACACTGTGCCATGCTGCAGTCCCTCTCTCGGAGCCCTCGCACCTATACAGAGAAGGGCTGGGCAGCAGGTGGGTTTCTATTATACTGAAGACCCCGCTTTTAGTTCCAACCGACCTGCAACTAAAAGTAGCGTTGTGCACTTGTTTTTCGCTTGGAATCCCTGGAACCCTCCCAGTCTCGGCTCCAGGGGCAGACGTTAACGTCGCGATAACCAGTTAAGTATCCCTCGGGCAATAACAGAAACGGGACTCTACGGGGGACCGCGTGGCTCCTCCACGCATGCGCTCCGGGTCGGTCTACGCTGACTGCCCATAATAGGTATTTCTGTAAAACTTTTTCAAGGTAACGTTTTCAGGCTACTTTAGTAATATAAGAATATGCTTTGGAAAAACAAATTTGTGAGGGAATAGACACTGCAGGGATTAGGGCATTTGCCTTGCAGTGGATGACTCTCGCTCCATCCCTGGCATATCACAGACCTCTCAGAACGACTGTGTGTAGCCACGGAGGTCCCCATGCATTGTCCAGAGTAGTAAGGGAAGTCCTCATCACCACTAGGTAATCCCATAGCACTGCTGCACCCTTCACTGAGCTGTCTGACAGGCTGACCGAGAATCACTGGGAGTGACCCGATAAATCAATTTATTAAAAAATGTTGTCAGACTATAGCAATAGCTACAATAGTGTATTGTAAGCCAAAATACCAAAACCAGTAAAAAATTGTGATTATTTAGATCAGTCCCAAAATTATTATTATTATTATTTTTTTGCCTTTTTTGGGTCACACCCGGCGATGCTCAGGGTTTACTCCTGGCTCTGCACTCAGGAATTACTCCTGCGCTCAGGAATTTCTCCTGCACTCAGGAATTACTCCTGGCGGTGCTCGGGGGACCATATGGGATGCCAGGGATCAAACCTGGGCCGGCACAGGCCAGCCGCGTGCAAGGCAAACGCCCTACCCGCTGGACTATTGCTCTGGCCCCCACAATTACATTTTGAATCATAATTTTTTGTAATCTAAAAGTAATATAGTAAAGAAAAAAAAGCAAATCAAGGAAACAGGATCTTTTTGTGATAGCAGGGAACAATGCTATATAATTTAATTGGCAAGGAATACATATAATACACAATGTGCAAAAACTTATTTGCAATGAAAACACTTAAATCTTGCCAATTGTAGTGTTTTATATATTTATGTACTTTAGTATTTCTTGGACCAACTCACTCATCAACTATAAATGATCTTCTTAGATACTTCTATGAAGGTACTTTAATGATTCAAGAATCTTCCTTGCATTTAATCTGATTAATGACTAGGGCCCCAAACAAAAGATCAAAGTCTGTGTAGCATTTTTGTAAGGAATTTATAAAAATGGTCATATAAACAAATCACAGCCCTATCACATAAACTATATCAACAGGATAATTTCCTCCCAACACAGCAGTGATTGTGTTAAGGGTGTCCTTTTGTATGCTCAACTTATCACCCTTCCATTTTAAACAGGGGTGAGCTATTAAATGACTATACCATAGGCAGAAATTTAGTTCTAAAATGTATGGAAGAGCCAAGAAACTGTGCTCAGCTGATCAGGAGGCATCTGGGATGGAAAGCGGGTTCTAGCCCAGATGCGCCATCCATATAGAGCCTCACAGAAAGCCAGAAGAAACTGCACACTATGAGGGCAGCCATTTTAACATCCAGACTCCAAAGCTAGTCAGAGCTCCACCCAAGAGAAAAGCAGATCTCTCCCCCATTATGGTGCATCAGTAAATGCACGAACTGAGAGCCTACAACCTAGAGTACCCCACCTGCATGTTAGAGCCTGGCAAGCTATCCATGTCGTATTTGATATGCCAAAAACCAGTAACAACAATTATAGACCTCATTTACACGACCCTAATGAATGGGTTGAGGCTCTTTGTGTTCCTAGAGTGAGCAGATGCCCTTTGGCTATGCTAGGTTGCGAAGAGGATGCATGCAGATGTTATGGTGCCTGTTGGACCAAACTGATGAACAATGGGAAGACAAGTGATAAAGAAAAGGAAAGTGTATATTCACAAATGATGCATTATACCAAAAATGACAGAAGTAAAAAACTGAAAGTTACAATTTATTCAGCATTTACACTTATAATAGAAATGTAATTGATAGATTACTCCACACTGTTCTAGATTTACATAAATAAAACCTGTAGCCAATAATAATTTTTCTATTTGTTCCTATACCACACTGATTTTTGTATATATATATATATACACACACACATAGGTTAAAAATGCAATTTGTGAAGTATTTTAAAATTTAAACTAAATTTTGTTATAACTTGTCAAAACTATCACTATTTTTCAAAATTTGTTATATCACCCTGTAATAGACAATTACTAATTGGTTCATGAGTATTTCAGTCTATAGATTTAGAGTACCCAACCTTCCACTGCATTTCTTAACACTAATATCCCCACTTTCCCAGCCCTCCCCCTAGGTGTACCCCTAGGGTGGCACTTTCTATGTATCTCCTTAGTCTCTATTTCTGTTATTTATCTCTTCTTTTGCACATTATGGTTTGCAGGCACTTTTCAACTTATCTCCTTATTATCTATTTATCTCTTCTTTTGTGCATAGTGGTTTGCAAAACTAAAATATTCCATTTTAGCCTAGTACTGTCACTGTCTTCCTGTTCATCATCGATTTGCTCGAGCGGGCACAAGTAACATCTCCATATGTCCTGTCTGATGCAAGTAGAGCCCAAGGGCAGCTGCTTGATCCAGGAACATAAAGAGCCTCAAAACCATTCCATCATGTCATGGGAATGAGGTTATAATTATTACTGGTATTTGGCATACCAAGTATGACACGGGTAGCTTGCCAGGCTCTACCGTACTAGACTAGTACTAGTCTTCTAGTACTACTATTTCCAACTATTATGGCAAACTGAATCCTTCTCTATCGTCCCTAACCTCTGTCCCCATGAAATTATGGGGAGATTACAAGTAGACATTGGCAAGACCTCATGACCTCTGTTTTCCCAGGCCTGCATATCAGTCTCATACTAGTTTGCTTTAAAAACACCAGTGAATGCAGTCTTTATATATCTGTTCTTTTCATTCTGACTCATTTCACTCAGAATGACACTCTCTATGTTCATCCATTTATAGGCAAATTTCATGACTTCAATTTTTTCCTAACAGAGCATATTATTCCATTGTGTAGATGTACCATCATTTTTTATCCAGTCATCTGTTCTCAGGCACTCAGTGTGTTTCCAGATTCTGGCTATTGTGAATAGTGCTGCAATGAACATAAAAATGCAGAGTGTTTCTGGACCCCAGAGGTATATTCTCAGGAGCAGTATTATTGGATTAAATGGGAGCTCAGTTTCTAGTTTTTGTAAGAATGTCTGATTTGTTTTCCAAAAAAGGCTGGGCCAGTCAGCATTCCCAACAACAATGAAGGAGAGTCCCTTTCTGCCAGCATCCTTATCAGCACTGGTTGCTTGTGCACTTTTGGATGTGTGCCAACCTCTGTGGCATGAGATGATATCTCATGGCTGTTTGGATTTCATCTCCCTGATGATTTGTGATGAAGTGATTTTTCATATACCTTTTTGTCATTTGAATTTCTTCTTTGAGAATGTTTCTGTTCATTTCTTCTCCTGATATTTTGACAGGGATTGATATGTTTTTTCTTGTAAAGTTCTACCAGTGGCTTATACATCTTGGAGATTAACCTTTCATCAGATGGTTATTGGGTAAATATTTTTACCCAATCTGTGCACAATTCTGTTTCTTTTGAGATGCAGAAGGTTATTAGTTTTATGTAGTCCCATTTGTCTACCTCTGTCGGGGATGCCGCTGGGGTCCCCAACAGTATCAGGACAGAAGTTCTCTTCTACCTCGAAGGTCGACCGGGAACGAATGAAAACTCACGAGTCCGGCGCAGTTCCAAAAAAGGCTTTTAATAGTACAAAAGCTCTACAACCACAATCCAATATAATGAAAGAACTCTAGCTCTGGTCAGAACTTAGACCATACAAGAGAGCCCAAGTCTCCTATCCAAGACAGAGGATCTCACCCAAGAGGAGTCCTCCGAAAAGAAGGGGAAAAGGAGCAAGAGGCCTCAAGTCAGTCCCTTTATATACACCAAAAGTAATCCTAACTGTGGAAAGGGAGGGTCCTGCCAACAATGAATCCTAAACAGAGTGTAGAAGGGTGGTGCCACACCCTATTATAGGTATAAACAAAGGATTACACCAAGGACTAATCCCTTCTTCCAAGATTATCTCTTATGTTAAACATTGGAGAGAAAGAGGGGGATGATATAAAATAATACATCTTAATTTCATGGGCTTCATGTAATCTAGATAATACCCACAATGTCCATCTTATTTATTATCTGCACCAGGGTAATTCTGAGTATCTTGTTCTCCATATAATGAAAGGGTCAAACTCTCTTGTTTGAGGGCAAACTAGTATGATTCTTCCTATACTCTTTTAAAGATAGTCTCAACATACCTAGGGTGGCAGTCTCCTGGTAAATTCTAATTGTCCCACGCTGGGTGTAGTGGGTATAAAGAGAAGCTGTGCCCAATCTAGATACATGAAAGTCTTAATAGATGTATAACAAGTCAGAAGTTATTCAGAGTCTAGGTGACTTCTGTAACTGCCACACCCTCTATCAGTGTTTACATAGAAGAGAGATCTCATTAGAATGAACCTTGGCTAAAGAACATGTAAGTAGATTAAGCTGTGAGTGGATAAAATAGCAGAACCTATTCTAGCTAAATCTATCATCCAACATATCTGTTTCCACTTGCTTGGTCAGTGGTGTTTCATGAAGAAGATACCTTTAGCTTCAATGTAGTGAAGATTTTTGCCTATGTTTTCTTAGAAGTGCCCTGTGGATTCAGGTCTGATGTTAAGATCTTTGAAGCATTTAAAATTTTTTTTATTATAGCACTGTGAGATACACAACTAAAAGGTGTTCATGTTGGGTTTCAGTCATAGTGTTCCAGCACTGATCACTCCACCAGTGCACATTTCCCACCATCAATGTCCCCTGATTCTCTCCCCCTCCCCCCATTCTGCCTTTATGGCAGGCACTTTGCCTCCTCTCTTTCTCTCTCTCTCTCTCCTCTCTCTCTCCCTCTCCCACACTCTTCCTTCTTGAACACATTGTGGCTTGCAATACATACATTTAGAGGTCATCATGTGTATCCCTATGCCTAAATTCAATGCTCAGTTCTAGGCTGGTATTATCATTTCCAACAATTATTAGTACACTGTTCCTTTCTCTGTCTTACCTAACCTCTGACTCCCACACACTTGTGGTAGATTCCACCCACTGATAGAACAGCCTGATCCATGTTTTGTCTGGCCTTGGATATTGGAATAATATCATTTTATACCATGCAAATAAATGCATTTAATATCTGTCATTTTACCTCTGGCTAATTTCACTCAGCATGATTCTCTCCATATCCATTCATTTAGATATCATCTCGCACCACATAGACTGGGACAAATCCAACAGAGGAAGAACAAGTGATGGTGTGGATGTGGGGAGAAAGTGACTCATCCATTGTAGGTGGGAATGTCGACTGGTACAGCCTTTTGGGAAAACAATATTGACATTCCTCCATAAAGTAGATATCTGTAATGTATTTTGATCTGAATTTGTGCATGGCATTATAAAAAGTTCTGAGTTCATTTTTTTATATGTAGCTGTCCCATTTTCTAAACACCACTTGCTCAAGAGGCTTTCCTTGCTCCCCATACTATTTTTTGCTCCTTTATCAAAGATTCCTGCATGGCAGAGCCTGGCAAGTATCCGTGTCATATTTGATATGTCAAATACAAGTAACAATTATAGATCTCATTCCCATGACCTGATGTAATCGTTTGAGGCTCTTTATGTTCCTGGAGCAAGCAGATTCCCTTGGGCTCTACTAGCATGAGACTGGACATATGGAGATATTACTGGTGCCTGCTCGAGCAAATCGATGATGAACGGGAAGACAGTGATACAGTGATCAAAGATTAAGTGACCATAGTTTGGCGAGTGTGTGTCAGCATATCCAGCTCTATTCTATAGGTCTACAGGTGTGTCTTTATGGAAATACCACACTATTTGAACTACAACATCATTGTAGTACAGTTTGTAGTTGGAGAAGTGATGCCACTCATCTTCTTTTCCAAAGCGTAGCTTTAATTATTCATGTGAGTTTACTGTTTCATATGAATTTCAGTAGTGTTTATTCAATTTGTTTGAAAAAAAGTCATAAGTGAACTTATAGGTACTACATTAAATATTTATAATAACATAAGGATTGTTGGTTGACAGGCCTTACTAGCTGGGAGCTTTGCTGTTTTACCCAACCACAGCTTAGTCAAACTTATAATTAAGGGAAGATTAAGAATCCAAGTATTATTTAGACATGATTTATCCTCATGTAATTGTATTACCTGAACCTAAGGAAGAAATTGAAGTCATTTTACCACTCAGTGAAATCCTTCAAAGAGCTTCAGCAGATTTCTCAGGAAAAATATCACTATCCAGCTGGAGAAACCTGGGAATTTCTAAAAAGGACACCTTTTGTAAGCCCAGGTATGCTGATCCAGAGACAGACCTGGGGCAGAGCTGCTATTGGCTCTCACTGTGCCCAGCCGCTCGCTCTTGAGGCTCCCGGGAGGGATGACAGGTTCTAGCTCTGGCCCGCCACCCCAGCAGAGCCTCAAAACAAGCCAGATGACCCCCACCACTCCATGAGGACCTCCATTTTCCACATCCGGACTTCCCCCTCGTCAGAACTCCACACAGCAGGCTAGCCTATCACAGCCCGGCTCATCGAGATCCACCCTGCTGCAGTCTTTTAATCTGGCCCAGGTATGCTGATCCAGAGACAGACCTGGGGCAGAGCTGCTACTGGCCCTCACGGTGCCCAGCCGCTCGCTCTTGAGGCTCCGGGAGGGATGGCAGGTTCTAGCTCTGGCCCGCCACCCCAGCAGAGCCTCAAAACAAGCCAGATGATCCCCACCACTCCATGAGGACCTCCATTTTCCACATCGGACTTCCCCCTCGTCTGAACTCCACCCAGCAGACCAGCCTATCACAGCCCGGATCGCGCGCCACAAGCGGCCGTGCGGTTCATCAATAAATGCTGGATTTTGAGATGACTACAAGAGTGTACTACCCCCACGGCAGAGCCTGGCAAGCTACCCGTATCGTATTTGATATGCCAGATACCAGTAACAATTATAGACCTCATTCCCATGACCTGATGGGATGGTTTGAGGCTCTTTATGTTCCTGGAGCAAGCAGGTGTCCTTGGGCTCTACTTGCATGAGACAGGTCATATGGAGATGTTACTGGTGCCCACTCGAGCAAATCGATGATGAAAGGGAAGACAGTGAGACCGTGATTGTAATTTCCACTATTGTCCCTTCCTCACCCATTCCTGATGCTCCGGTGTATTATATTGATGGCTTCTCATTAGGAAGTGGTGGAATTACTGGTCCTTTATTGTCCACAGCAGTGCATACAAAGTATAAATCTGCTCAACAAGTGAAACTTGCCACCTTGATGAACTTACTATCCCATGTATCTGGTCCATGTAATGTGGTGTGTGATTCTGCATATGTTGTTGGCTTATTTCTTGGAATTGTCACTGCTTCTTCAAATGCCAATAATCCAAGAGCTACCGTAATTCAAGAGCTACTCTAGAAACTGCAAGATCGCCTTCAAAACAGAACATTCTCTATGTATATAGGGAATGTTCTATATATATATATATCGTTCTTATACCTCACAGGGTGTCTGGAATCAGGATCCTTGTTTGACTGGTGGGAGAATTTAGGCTCAAAGAAATGAAGTGGGCGAAGAGCAGAGCCTAGACCTCGGGATCTTTTTTTTTTTTTTTGCATGTGGGTGTGTGGGGACATGAGTTGGGGATTTTTGGCTACACCCTGTGATGTTCAGGGGTTACTCCTAGCTCTGCACTCAGGAATCACTCCTGGCGGTGCTTGTGGGACTTTACGAAGTTCCATGAATGGAACCTGGTTCTTCCGTGTGCAAGGCAAGCGCCCTACCCACTGTTCTGTCGTGGACGGCCCTAGCCTTGGGAACTTAATTCCCAGCTCCAAGCCTTCGTCACTCAACGTTCCTCCTTGTTTCCCTTCTGTTCGGATGGCAAAACAGTCCTTCGAGAAGTTTCCCCTTCCCCCACCCACAGGGCTGAAGAGCTAGAGTAGGAGGGGAATGGGTCTGAGGTGCTTGTGACTGGCCCTGGTTTAATCCCTGACACCACATTAGGGTACTCTGAGCACAGATTCAGGAATAACCTCTGAGTGAGTACCATTGGTGTGGTTCTCCCAAATAGGGGAAAATATATAAGAAGATTATTTATATACTGTAATGCTCTAGATCAGAGGTGACTACAAGAGTGTGCCACCCGCACATATTTGATATGCCAAATACCAGTAACAATTACAGACCTCATTCCCATGACCTGATGGAATGGCTTGAGGCTCTTTATGTTCCTGGAGCAAGCAGATGCCCTTGGACTCTACTAGCATGAGACAGGACATATGGAGATGTTACTGGTGCCCGCTCGAGCAAATCGATGATGAACGGGAGGACAGTGACAGTGACAGTTTTATATATATATATATATATATATATATATATATACATATATATATATATATATATATAAAACTCATGCTCAGCTGAGCTAGGGGAGAGCTGAGTTCCAGCTCCCCCCAGCTGAGTCTGAGGCTCTGCATATTATGACTGGTCGCCCCAGGGCAGCCCTTGGGTGGGGCTACCTGGCTCAAACAAAATGGAGAGGGGAAGGGGCGACCCTAGCTCCATCTGACAAATTCTCAGAGATTCCCACCTCTGGGAGCTGCCCACCTGGGCTCGAACTTCGTCTTGCTCTACAAATTTTTTTTAAAAGAAAAAGAATGTAAAATAAGAGGGAGATGAATTTTAGGAAAACTTTCTGCTCGTTATTTTTTATCAAGGACACAACATAAATATATATATGTATATATATACATACATGTATATATACATGTATATATACATACATGTATATATTTCACACAGCTGCTCACACTCTGGTCTCCCGGGCCATGGGGAGGTTTGATGAAATGCAGCAGATCTATCTATCTCTTGGCAGCACCTGTGTCTGTACTCCATTACATTGTACCTCCCATGTTGCTGGAGCTAATCCTCGAGGTTTACAGACAAACAAATTATGACACATGTATGTTATGCATAGTAACATATTCCCCAACAAACCTTTCCTCGATGTGGTCATTGATACTTATTCTCATTTTATATGGACTGTTCCTATAACTTCTGAAAGAGCGAAATCTGTTTGTTCCTGTATACTTCAGGGCTTGTCTATCCTGTGTATTACCCATACCATATAAACAGATAATGAACCTGCTTACACCAGCAAAACCTTCAAATCCTTTTGCGATAAGTGCCAAATCAAATATAGTACAGGAATTCCATATAATCCACAAGCACTAAAAATTGTTAAACATGCTCACAGAATGCTTAAACTCAGTTATTGAAGCAATGAAAAACAAGTAAGCCTCCAACGGATTCTTTAACATTACTCACCTTACATTTCTTAAATTTACCTCAGGGAGATCCATATACAGTAGATCAATGGCATGTTCAAGAGTATACGCAAACTCCAAAAATAGTCAATTCACCTGTCTGGCTGAGAATTGATGATAAATGGATTATAGATTACCTCCTCATTTGGGGAAGAGGTTATGCTTTCATTTAAACAGATGATAGGCCTGCCAAGAAACTCTGGGTGCCTCTGTGCCTTGTCAGACTCGAGTTCTTTAAGAGTAAAAAACAACTAATTCTTTCAATATAAACATGCTGCTATGTAAACTTCCTGGATTGGTTCATGTTTAGAATAATGATGTCGCCTTTCAGTCTATTGATGTTTTAGCTGGAGAAAAACACTTTCTCTCTTATAAAATGCAAAAAAGGGTGAGAAGTAGGGTGAATTCCTACTTCTCAATTTGACGTTGAGATTGCTCAATGTCAAAATGTTTCAAGGATTAATGATAAGGTTTTCTTTTTTAATGTTTTTGCTCACAGGTATTTACAGTAAAAGATCCTGGCTCCTACAGATTCCTTCTATGATTAATGATTTGAACTCTCATCACAGTGCTCATTACAAAAAAAGTTTGCTAAATCGGCGAAAACATTTTTCTAATGATTCTGTTCACAGGATAAAACATTAGAATGCAGTAGACTTGTGCAACAGCACCCAATACTGCTAGAGTCCTAAAACAGTGCTCACACTAAAAAAGTTTAATCAGTTGATCACTTGATCACTTGACATTCGGTTATTCTTTGATGTGCTCAAGCGGGCACCTGTAACATTTCCATGACATATCACGTGCCAGTGAAACACAATGGAATCTGCTTGCTTTAGGAGCACAAAGAACCTCAAACTGTTCGTTGAGGGTCTTGACGAAGAAATCTGACCATCTTGTAGGTGGGCGGCAACGTTATCTTTTGACGACCTGTGGGATCCAGTCAGTAATGGCTCTAGTCCAGCCGTCATCTCCAAATTGCATTACAAGTCCAGCCCATTCCCAACGCCTTGACAAACAAGAGAGAGTCCCTGACTCTGGATTGTAGACAGAGGTTGGACCTCCGTATTCCTTCTCATGCCTTCCTTGAGTGAGGTGTGATATTCCAAGCATAGATCTTTCATTCCACTTTGGGAGACCCGAATAGTATTCTCATCCTGCTTTTGTAGGGCCCAGGTCAATGAGGCATATGTTAATGCAGGGGAATGGTGAAGTCAAAGAGATGTGCCCGGAGCTGGAGTTTCTTTCTCCTTATAGCTATTTTTTTCAATGCTCCTGAAGGCATTCCATGCCACTCTCTTCCTCCTGTGCAGCTCAGGTTTTTGGTCATTCATCATACTAAGTTCTCGACCTAGGTATACGTAACTGCTGCATTCAGAGATGTTTGTTCCTTTGAGAGTGAATGGGGTCTCTGGAACTAGTTTATTTTTCATGAACATTGTTTTGTTGAGATTCAGCTGTAGACCTATGTTTCCTCATTCTCAGTCAAAGTCAGTCAGTATTTATGCTGCTTGGCTAATGTTTGGTGTTATTAGAAAGATGTCATCAACAAAGCAGAGGTGGTGTAGTTGACTCCTTTTCCTTCACTCCTTTTCCTTCCAATTTTAATTGTTGCATGATGTTCTCGAGGATGGCGCTGAAGAGTTTTGGTGAAATGGTATCACCCTGCTGAACCCCTCTTTTGACATCAATGATAACTTCCTTGTAGAATGGTGAGATCCTGGTAGTGATTCTGTAATACAGCTCACAAAGGATCTTGATTTATTGGGTTTGAATGCCCTGTTCGGCTAGGGCTTCAATGACTGCTTCAGTCTCAACAGACTCAAAGGCTTTCTTTAAATCAATGAACATTAGAGTGGCATGTTGAACTCTCTACAAATCTCAGTGAGTTTGGTTTCCATGTGGATATGGTGGATTGTGCTGAATCCTTTCCTGAAGCCTGCTTGCTCGCATGGTTGTCCTTCATATAATATTCTGCCAATCCTGTTGAGGATGACTCTAGTAAACAGTAGATGACAGACAAGAGGCAGATGGGGCTATAGTTGCCAATGTTGTGGATGTCTCCCTTCTTGAAGAGTAGAACAGTCCTGCTAGTTTTCCATTGGGAGGGGTCCTTGCATTCAGATAGGTAACGTGTAAAGGACTAAGCCAGTGTATTGATGAGTACTGATGGCAGATTCTTCAGGTATTCAGGTCTGACTTTGTCTTGGCCGTGTGCTGTTAGTTTCTTTATCAATGAAATGGTTGTCAGATTTCAGAAGAGAGAGCGTTGGGAATAACATATCCATGCTGTGGAATTTGGTATGTGGGCAGGTGGACGTGGCTATCAAATAGATCTGAGTAGAAGTCATGGATAATCTTCTCCATTTCCTTTCTGGAAGACATGATAGATCCATCATGATGTCAGAGGGCAGTCATTTTGGTTTATAGTTGGTGAAGGACAGGCGGGCATTGCGAATGCTTTTCCTGTGTTCTCTGAATTGGCCAGTATTTCATCTCTTCTCATATTTGAGGTCTTCCTTAATTGCTTCTCTGCACTGCTTTTTGAGCTTGGATGTTAGCATTTGGTCGCCTCAGACTTGCGCCTTGCCACTTGGTGAATGAGCTTGAGAGTTTTTGAAGCATCTTTCTCTCTCTAGGCATTCTTTGCACAATCATGGAGGTGCTGAACTTGTCGGTTGTATTAAAAAAGTTTAATAATTTTCAAAAATTATTTTTCTCTAATATTTCTATTCATGGGAGAGGACACTTTCTCACCATCATATTGCCAGCTTTATATTCATGAAATGCTTGATATATTACCATTCATCACCCTCGATGGGTCATATCACTGTATCACTGTCTTCCCGTTCATCATCGATTTGCTCGAGCGGGCACCAGTAACATATCTATATGTCCTGTCTCATGCCAGTAGAGCCCAAGGGCACCTGCTTGCTCCAGGAACATAAAGAGCCTCAAACCATTCTATCAGGTCATGGGAATGCGGTCTATAATTGTTACTGGTATTTGGCATACCAAATACAACACGGGTAGCTTGCCAGGCTCCTCCATGTGGGTAGCATACTCTTGTAGTTATCTCTAAATCCAGCATTTATTGATGAACCCCATGGCTGCAAGCAGCCGCCAGCTAGGCTGTGATAGGCTGCTCTGCTGGGTGGAGTTCTGACAAAGGATAAGTCCTGGATGTGAAAAATGGAGGCCCTCATGGAGTGGGGGGGTCATCTGGCTTATTGCAAGGCTCTGCTGGGATGGTGGGCCATGGCTGGAACCCGCCATCCCTCCCGGGCACCTCATGAGTGGCTGGGCACAGGGAGAGCCAGTAACAGCTCTGCCCCATATCTGTGAGTCTCTGGTCATATATACAGCTGTAATATACTGATTGATCAAATGTGTGTGTGTGTGAGTGTGCGTGTTTGGCCACTATTATGTTTGTGATTAAGTTGTGTTTAAACTATTACCTACTCAATTTCTATCTGCAGCAAACCTATTGGATTCATCAGCTCTGTTGCTGACCTACTAGGTTCATCAATTTAGGATTCATCAATTCCCGTATTTATCTCAGTGCTCCAGCTACTTTGGAGCCCCTTTATGTTCTTCTCTCCATTCCAGACATATTTGTGCCAAAAGCCTGATGATCTCTTTGTGACTAATTATGAAAAGTGTTTTTGTCTTGCATAAGATTAAGCTACCAATATAGTTCCAGTACCTCACTGATGATGCATCACAAGACATCTGTTCCAGCATTCTAGAAACCTATTCCCGTGTTCCAGGTGCACTATCCAATGTATCAGACTCCTATTTCAGTGCTCCAATAATCTGTTCCAGAATTCCAGATACCTGTCCTGTGCTTCAGATGCCTCTTCCAGTGGTCCTGATTCCTATTCCAATACTCCGGATCATTTATCAAACTCCTGATGATTGGTCTTCTGAGACTCGTTCCCGTTTTCACAGATGTTGCTGTTCCTCAAGCAGGAGAGTGTGACCCTTTCAACATGTAGAGAAGAAGATACTCAGAATCACCCTGGTGCAGGTAATAATTAAGAAGGGCCTTGTGGGCACCGTCTAGATTACATGAAGCCCACGATATTTAGATTTATTACTTTATACTAGCTCCCTTTCTCCAGTGTTTCACATAAGAGATAATCTCTGAAGAAGGAATGCTCCTTCTCAGTGGGATCCACTATGGTAGGACTGCCTGGTAGGATCCTTTTGGTAGGAGACTTGGGCCCTCGTGTATGGTCTAAGTTCTGACCAGAGCTAGAGTTCTTTCTTTATATTGGATTGCAGTGGTAGAGCTGGTTGTACTATTAAAAGCCTTATGGAGCTGCGCCAGAATCATGAGTTTCCATATGTTCCCCAGAGGCCTCAGATGTAGTAGAGAACCTCTGTCCTAATACTGTTGGGGACCCCGCATCTCCCTGACACCCCACCCATGTGTGATCTATTGAAAAACTAGTGACAGTCTATGGAATTCCTGTGACACGTGGTTGCATTTGTGGCTGTGCGACATCGCAGATCTATTGTACTGATATACCAACCATCACATCACATTTAATAAATGTATGTATAAAGCTCCCAATAACAAAATATGTAGTCACAATGCCTATTCTGTTACATGTCAGTCATTTCTTATACAAAAGTTTAATGGCACAGTGGTTCCATCATGAGATGGAACAATTCTCATGAACTTGTAAGAAAACTTTTCTTGAACATTGTTAGAAAATTAGCCCCAACAAGCAATATAAAACAATTTATTGAGTGTCTGCTTAGGACAGACTCATGTAGTGGTTGAGAAAATTTAAAATAATTGTGGTCTGTAGTTTGCAAACTTGGTGGGCTTGGGGTTGAATATTTGTAAGAAATTAACATGAACAACATTTTTAAAAAATTAAGTAGAAACCCTCAACATTTAATAAGTTCAAAAAGTGACAGCAATAACACAGATTGTCCAATACATAGGTAATAACCCAGTAAAACGACCATTACTTAATCCTATTCCAAGATATATGTTGAAATGAGCAATATAACTAGTGCCTACTAAGGGAACAGGCATGGGGAAAGGGGGTGGGAAATGTGGGTCTTTGGTGGCGGTAAGGGCACACTTGTGGTTGGACTAGTGTTGGAATATTGCATACAACTGTAAACTTTCTAAATATGTGTTTAAATAAAGTTAAAATAATTAAAATTTTAAATTTTTTTATTTTTTAAATTTTATTACACCACTTTTAGACATGCTATGGCTGGTCAGCCCAGGGCAACTCCTGGGCAGGGCTACCGGGCTCAGACAAAATGGAAAGGGGAAGGGCGACTCCAGCTCCATCTGATGAACTCCCGGTGCTTCCCGCTTCTGGGAGCTGCCTACTTGGGCTCAAACTCGTTTTGCCCTGTTAATCTGGTCTTGAGGTCAGCGTCCCTCCCGGGTGGGCTCTGATGTGCTGCAGCATCTGGACAGCGAAAATGCTGCTAATGTGGTGGGCGAGTCTCATCTGGCTGCTTCCAGGACCCCATAGAGGTGATGGGCCAACACCCAAAACCCATCTGTCCTCTTGGGGGCCCCATGCTCAGCTGAGCTAGGGGAGAGCTGAGTTCCAGCTCCCCCAGCTGAGTCTGAGGCTCTGCATATTATGACTGGTCACCCCAGGGCAGCCCTTGGGTGGGGCTACCTGGCTCAAACAAAATGGAGAGGGGAAGGGGGCAACCCCTAGCTCCATCTGACAAATTCTCGGAGATTCCCATCTCTGGGAGCTGCCCACCTGGGCTCGAACTCGTCTTGCTCTAAAATTTTTTTAAAAGAAAAAGAATGTAAAATAAGAGGGAGATGAATTTTAGGAAAACTTTCTGCTTGTTATTTTTTATCAAGGACACAACAATATATTTCTAAGTCCTTCTTTAATAAAACGTAATCAGGGACCTGAGGGAAAGTACAAATAGTAGGACGTTGCCATGCATGTGGATGAATGGGTGACCTGGGTTTGATCCCTGGCATCCATATGGTCCCGGAGTACCGCCAGGAGTAATTACTGAGTGCAGAGCCAGGAATAATCCCTGAACATTACAAGGTGTGACCCAAATAGCAAAAAAAAAAAATCATAATTGTGAGACCCCAATATTGTGGGATGCAACAGGAGGCAATCCATAGATTGGTAGGTATTTCTCCATTCTAATGGGAGCAAAGGAGAATTTAAGAGGATTTAGGTGGGTAAATGAGTGAATAAGAGTGTCAGTTGCAGACCCAGAGCAATAGTACAGTGCAGCCGGCAGACCCAGGTTTGATCCCTGGCATCCCATTTAGACACCTGTGGACTACCAGGAGTAACTCCTGAGTACAGAACCAGAAATAACTCCTGACCATCAGCAGGTGTGACCCAGATAGCAAAAAAAAAAATCATCTGCAGAGACTGGCAACAGACAATGCAAGATTGTCTATTCACAGTACATGTGTTTCAAATCTGCAATTATTAATGACAAATATCAGTGACATAAATTTAGTATTAAAGCTGGCTGCTCTGATTTTAAAGCTCACACACCAGAGGTGTTGAAAAATAGATACTTGCGCACAATTGTTGAGAAACTAGAAGACATACCATTTCAGGGGACATTTGTAGGTGTTACCAAAATAATCATAAATAATGAAACATACGATTTTATTTATAACTTTATCTAAGCACAGTGATTTACAAAGTTGTTCACAGTAGAGTTGTTTCAAGTATTCAATATTCCAACAACAGCCCCTCCACCAATGTGCCCTTACCGCCACTAAAGACGCCCCATTTCGCAACCCCCACGTCAGTTCCTTTAGCAGGCACTAATTTTGTTAATTATTACAACATAAATCTCAGAATGAAATTCCTAACATCATGACATTTTTACTGAGCTGTTATATGTGTAATGTACCATTTGTGTTATTGATCTCACTTATTGAACTTATTAAATTAGTTTGCTTCCACTCAATTTTGTAATAAAGTTGGTCATGTTAATTTTTTACATATATTCAATATTCAACCCAAACACACCACCATTGCCTTTTAACCACAATTATTTCCATATTTCCTATCCAGCACTGCATAAGCTTACCCCTAAGAAGACCCTCAAGATTTTATTTTACATTGCTTTTTATAGCTATATATTTTTTTAAATGATGGAGAAATGTTTTCTAAAGGAAGTTTCTGAGGATTGTTCATTCTCACCATGGAGCCATTGAGCCATCAAGCCCTTTGTATAAGAAATTACTGATTCTTTGTTTTAGAATCCATCTTGTGACCACATATTATGTTATTATACTTACATCTATTAAATGTGATGTGCTACTTGGTACATCAGTATATTAGAGTTTGGCCACATTTGCTCCAGGAATTCCATAGACTTTAACTGATTGATAGAGTTAAATTCATAACTGGGTAGTGCCTTTGGGGCATGGGCACAACCACCTGGAGTTCCAGAAGAACTGGGAGATGGAGGGAGGGTGCTGATCCCAAGTCCAAGAAAACCTGCAAATATCAGTGACAAAACCCGCATTCCTGAGTTTTTCAACTAATTAATTCATGTTTGGGGCTTATTCAAGCAGTGCAGTCTGGCCTTAAATATGGCAGCAATTGTGGAGTGTGGAGGTTTTCAGCTCCTGGGGCTCTGTGGGAATGGACAAACAGACCCAAGTAGACCCAAACAAGTCCCTCTAATAATAGATATTCTTTTTTTAAATTTTATTTTATTACACCACCGTGAAACATACAATTACAAAGGTGTTCACAATTGGTTCTTGGAAACACAGTATTCCAGCACCCATCCCTCCACCAGTGCCCCATTTCCACCACCAATGTACCCCACCCCTCCCAGGCTGCCTCAACAGCAGGTACCCCAGTTTCCTCTCTCTCTCTCTCTCTCTCTGTCTCTGCATCTCTCTCCCTCTTATTTTACACATTGTGGCTAGCCCTGCAGATATTTAGAGTTTATCACTTAAGTCTCTTTGTGTATATTCAGTGGTGAGTTTTAATCTGCCATTACCATTTCCCATATTTAGTAAAACACTGGTATCTATTTATATCCTATTAATGAATGCAGTCATTCTATATCTGTCCTTTTCCTTCTGACTAATTTCACTCAGCATGATAGACTCCATGTCCATCCATTTGCAGGTAAATTTCATAATTTCATCTTTTCTGACAGCCGCATAGTATTCCATAGTGTAGATGAACCACAGTTTCTTTAGCCAGTCCTCTGTTCTCGGGCATTTAGGTTGTTTCCAGATTCTAGCTATAGTGATGAGATGAATAAGAAACAGATAGCGCAGAGATGAATAAAGAAGTACAGATAGTGTTTCTGCTATGTGTTTTTCGTTCTCTAGGGTATATTCCCAGGAGTGCTATTGCTGGATCAAATGGGAGCTCAATATCTAGCTTTCGGAGGAATGCCCATATTGTTTTCCAAAAGGGCTGGACCAGTCGGCACTCCCACCAGCAGTGGATGAGAGTCCCTTTTCTCCCCACATCCACGCCAGCACCGGTTGTTCTTGCTGTTTTGGATGTGTGCCAGTCTCTGTGGGGTGAGATGGTACCTCATTGTTGTTTTGATTTGCATCTCCCTGATGATTAAAGATGAAGAGCACTTTTCATATGCCTTTTGGCCATTCGAATTTCTTCTTTTTGGAAGCTTCTGTTCATTTCTTCTCCCCATTTTTTGATGGGGTTGGCGGTTTTCTTCTTGTGGAGTGCTACCAGTGCCTGATATATCCTGGATTATTAACCCCTTGTCAGATGGGTATTGGGTGAATATCCTTTCCCACTCTGTGGATTGTCTTTGTATCTTGGTCACCGTTTCTTTTGAGGTGCAGAAGCTTTTCAATTTTATATAATCCCATTTGTTTATCATTGCTTCCATTTGCTTGGTCAGTGGTGTGTCGTCTTTAAAGATACTTTTCGTTTCGATGTCGTAGAGCGTTTCTCCTATGTTTTCTTCGATGCACCTTATAGATTCATGTCTGATATCGAGATCTAGAATCCATTTTGATCTGACTTTTGTGCATGGTATTAGAAGGAGGTCTAAGTTCATTTTTTTACACGTAGCTGCCCAGTTTTCCCAGCACCATTTGTTGAAGAGGCTTTCTTTGCTCCACTTAATATTTTTTGCTCCTTTATCGAAGATTAAGTGGTTGTATATTTGTGAGTGCGTTTCAGGATACTCAGTTCTATTCCATAGGTCTACGGGTCTGTCTCTATACCAATACCACACTGTCTTAATTACAACTGCTCTGTAGTAGAGCTTGAGGTTGGGGAAAGTGATACCTCCCAGGGGGGGGTCTTCTTTTTCCCAAGGATTGCTTTAGCTATTCGTGGGGTTTTATTATTCCATACAAATTTCAGGAGTGTTTGTTCAATTTCTTTGAAGAACATCATGGGTATCTTTATAGGGACCGCATTGAATCTGTATAAAGCTCTAGGGAGTATTACTATTTTGATAATGTTAATCCTTCCAATCCATGAGCAGGGAATGTGTCTCCATTTCCTCAGGTCTTCTTTTATTTCCTGAAGTAACGTTTTGTAGTTTTCTTTGTAGAGATCCTTTACATTCTTTGTCAAACTGATTCCTAGGTATTTGATTTTCTGCGGGTGCAATTGTGAATGGGATAGTTTCTTTAATGTCCCTTTCTTCTCTTTCGCTGTTTGCATATAGGAAGGCCATTGACTTTTGGGTATTGATTTTGTACCCTGCTACTCTACTATAAGAATGTATTATTTCTAGGAGCCTCTTGGTACAGAGTTTTGGGTTTTCCAGGCATAATATCATGTCATCTGCAAATAGTGATAACTTGGCTTCTTCCCTTCCTATCTGGATGCCCTTAATGTCTTTTTCTTCCCTGATTGCTATGGCAAGTACTTCCAGTACTATATTGAATAGAAGTGGTGAGAGCGGGCAGCCTTGTCTTGTCCCTGATCTTAAGGGGAAGGCTTTCAGTTTTTCCCCATTGAGAATGATGCTCGCTGTGGGCTTGTAGTAGATGGCCTGGATTATCTTGAGGAAGGTTCCTTCAATCCCCATTTCACGGAGAGCTTTTATCATGAACGGGTGTTGAATCTTGTCAAATGCCTTCTCTGCATCTATTGATATGATCATATGGTTTTTTATTTTTCTTTTTGTTGATATGAGGTATTATGTTGATTGACTTGCGGATGTTGAACCATCCTTGCATTCCCGGGATGAATCCCACTTGGTCATGGTGTACAATCTTTTGATGACTCTTTGGATTCTATTTGCTAGTATTTTTGTTGAAGATCTTAGCATCTGTATTCATCAGGGGGATTGGTCTGTAGTTTTCCTTTTTTGTGACATCTCTGTCTGCTTTGGGTATCAGGGTGATATGTGCCTCGTAAAAGCTATTTGGGAGTATTTCTGTTTCTTCAATTTGCCGGAAGAGCTTAAAAAGAATTGGGAGTAGGTCCTCTTTAAAGGTTTTGTAGAATTCACTGGTGAATCCATCTGGACCTGGGCTTTTGTGTTTGGGGAGACTTTTGATTGCCGATTATAATAGATATTCTTAAAGGAGAACAAGGAGGGACAGATCCAGCCATAAGTTAAGTGAACAAAGGACTGGAGACATGCAAATAATCAAAGTTTGTTAACAGTCTCAATGCACCAATTAAGAGACACAGAGTTGCAAAATGGATAAAAATATCAGACCAAAATTCTGCGACCTTCAATAAACACATGTGAATAATCAGAGCAAACACAGTCTCAAAGTCAAAGTTGTTCTCCATAAAACAACACTTCTAAAAGGCCGGTGTGACCATACACTATCTGACAACATAGAACATGTAAGTAGATTTAGCTGTTAATCGTAAAAACAGCAAAGCTCCCAAACTAGCTAAGCCTGTCATCAACCAGCTTCTATTTCTATCAACAGTAAATACAGTTCTCAAATTTTTAAGCCGTGTGAGTCTTTAGCTGAACAGACTCCTTGACAATTTATTTTATTACTTTTCAAATGTATTTGCATATAGAAATGCAACATATTTTTGTGTATTGAACTGCTACTTTGTTTTGTGGTTATTTATTCTAGGATTTTTATAGTAGAACTTTAAATTTTCTAAGTATATTGTCATGTGATATGAAAATGGTGGTTAAATTTTTTTTCCAATTCGGATGCTTCTGCTTTCATTTTTTCTTTGTATAAATTATTTTAATTATTCTAATTTCATACACAATCAAAGTTGTCTTTTTATGTTTCTATTTTGTTAATGTGAAATTGTACTCATAAGAAAAAGTTGCCTAAAAAGATACACATGACAACCCTTTAATGTATGTTCTGTAATCCATAGTCTGGAAGGGAAGAAAAGAGAAAGAGAGAGAAAGGGAAAGAAATAAAGAACCTGCCATGGAGGCTGGCTGGGGGAGGGGGAAGGAATCTGGGGACATTGGTGGTGGGAAATGGGCACTGGTGGATGGATGGGTGCTGGAACACTGTATGACCGAAACCCAAATATGAACATCTTTGTAATTGTATATCTCACGGTGGTATAATAAAATACTTATAAAAAAGTAGGTAAAGGGATATACATAATATATCTGTAATGCATATTAATACATATTGTATTACAGATGTGATACAGATTGTATTACATCTTTATTACAGACATAATAAAGATTGTATTATATCTGTATTGTATCTTCTTTCAGCATAGCAAACCACAGTGCTGGGAACAGGTGGAGAGAGACAGAGATACAGATAGACAGAGAGTGAGAGAGAATAAGAGAGTAAATGTGCCTGCCATAGAGATCAAGGCTGGTATGGGCGTGGGGGTGGGAGATCTGGGAACAGTGGTGTTGGGAAACGTAAACTGGTGGAGGGATGAGTGGTGGAACACTATGACTGAAACCAATCATGACCAACTTTGTAATTGTTTATCTCACTCTGATAGAAAGAAATCCCTTGTTATTTAAGTAAATTTCTCAAATATATTTTTAAATCCATGTATTTCTTTATCTAATCTCTCCAATGTCACTTTATTTGATTAGTTCAAGAACCTCGAGAGGAAGAAACACACTTGCCTTTTCTGCCCTAAAACTTAGCCTGCATCCTTTGTGCTAGGACGCATTTGAAAATGCAGTCAAACAGGGTATTAGACCATATCATTGACCTGATTCCATCATTGGGCTATGTTGTAATGCAAAAACACCAAGTTTTGCATCATGGAAAAAAGGAAATTATTATTTTTTGTGGCACACCCGACTATGGTGAGGTGTTGGGGGAGAACCCGGGGTCTGGCATGTGCAAGGCAAGTACCTTCCCTGCTATAGCATTTCTCTGGTCCCCAAAATGTAAATTCATATTATAAGGTCATAAGAGCCTTCTTATCAGCTATTCTTTTCATAAAAGTCCCACCTGTCACCCTGTGAATACTCAGAGCTTTGACTTTCATCACGTGCTTCACGGGTCTTATTAAAATATCTTTATAATGTCTAGAAATCACTTAGGAGAAACAAGAAATAGGTCATCTCACTGAAGCCATCCCTTGACTAGGTATGAATATGCAATACCAGAACCTTTGATATGAACTTTAATTAAGGCTTGCTTTGATTATTACTATATGTTTGAATAAATAATGCAAACTTCTTTTGATTCGGATGTTAAGATGTTCCTTAACATTTTGCTAAGCATGTGTAATATGTAGTCATAGATTAAATAACTTGTTTGGATAGATTACAGATTATTTGAAGCAATATTTCCTTTATCTCTGTGTAAAATAAACATATGACCCAGACTGCCTATATCTTGGAGAATATGCATTCTTGTTTCTACTACTTCCATTTATTTATTAAATTTTTATTAAAGAGGCATGATTTCCAGTTAATTAGTTGCATTTTAAGCATACAATAATTCAACACCAATCTCCCCACCCAACCCCCAGTCCGCCCACCTGAAATTTTACAAAGTTTCAGTGGTTATCATGTAAATTTCATGTTTTCAGCTCTGTTGAGTGTTTTGGGTAGTTTGCTATACCCCTCACCCATATCACTGGTATAGCTGAAGCCCTATTGCCTGCTTTCCCATTACTTCTTGTTCTCTACTTCCCCCTTGAGTTCTCCTGTCTCCTCTCTGAACACTGGGGTCAAGCAATATCTAAACATCCCCATATTACTACACTGCCTTCATCCACTTGTCTATATTATACAGATAAGTGAGTTCATCCTGTTTGTCTTCTTCCGGATTGCTTCTCGCAACATACCTTCCAGTTCCAACCAGGTTGTAGCAAATTGCATGATCTCATTGTTGCTTGCAGATGTGGGATACATGCCACACCTTCTTCATCCATTCATCTGTTGTTGGACACTGAGGTTGAACCCATATCTTAGCTATTATACAGAGTGCAGTTAATAATGCTGCACATGTATCCTGTTGAGACTGTGTTTATGTCCAGGGGCTAGATGCCCAAAAGTGGAATGGTGGGTTATAGGGTAGCTCAATTAATTCTAAGTTTCCTGAGATGTCTCCATAATGTTTTTCACAGGGGTTGTACCGGACAACACTTCCATCAACAGTGCATTATGTTTTCCAATTTCAGGAAAAGCCCTACCAACACAGATTATTCTACTTTTGATATGTACCAAGTGAATATGAGTTTTCTGAAAGAATTTTTTTTTCAAACTAGAAACCAAACAAACAACTCCCCTTAAGATTCTCATTAAAGTAAATTCTTTCCTAATAGTCTGTCAGTTTAAGTTATTTAAATGGAGCAGCAGAACTTTGTCATATCTTGGAAATATATGTCATGCTACTTAAGGCCACTTCACTTGTTTTCCCTTTGTTCATGGATTTGCTCAAGCGGGCGCCAGTAACATCTCCATTCGTTGAGAATGTGGTCCATTATTGTTACTGTTTTTGGCATATCGAATAAACCATGAGTAGCTTGCCAGGCTCTGCCATGGCTCTGGGTTCACCCAAGGAGGCCCAGTCTTTTTCTATGTCAGACCATCAACCATCCAGGGCCCACCGAGGCAGAGCCCTGAGTGTAGACAAGCCTATCTCCTGTCTGCCACCTGCCAATGCAGCCGTGCGCTGCAGCCACACCTGCAACACCTAGAGTGTTTTTTTAGTGATCAAAGTTTTCCAATTTCAGGAAAAGCCCTACCAACACAGATTGGTAGGTAAAGTAGGAAACACAGAAAAAAGGCCAAAGAGATAATACAGCGGGTAGGGAGCTTGCTTTGCATGCAGCCGACTGAGGTTTGATTTGCTGGAAACCTATTTAATCCCTCAAACTCTTCTAGGAGTGATCCCTGAGCGTGGAGTCAGGGGTAAGCCCTGAGCATTGTAAGGTTCACCGCCTCCTCACCTCATGCCAAAAAAAAAAAACCAAACAGTATACAGAGGAGATATATGAAGGGATCGAAGTGAAATTAAATAAAACATAGGGGCCTGAGCAATAGCACAGCGGGTAGGACATTTTAGCGCATTTTCCTTGCACGAGCCCAACCTGGGTTTAATCCAAGGCATCCCATGTAGTCCCTTGAGCACTGTTAGGAGTAATTACTGAGTGCAGAGCTAGGAGTAACCCCTGAGCATTGCTGGGTATAACCAAGATGCAAAAAGAAGAAAATTTAAAAATAAAAGATTCTCTTTTGTAGTGAGAGATAAACCCAAGGCCTCATACATGGCACTGTAATTTATTGCTGAGTCATGTCCCTGGCCCTCATATATATATATATATATATATATATATATATATATATATAAATTTATATAAATATAAATTTATATATATAAACCACTTAGGAGTGAATAAGAAATCACATCTATATATATGATTATTTTGTTCACTACCGCATTTTAAAGAATCAAATTGAATGTGGTGAGAGGATATAATAGGAGCATTGCCAGATATGTCTTTTGTAGAAACCCTTACATGAAATGAAGCCCACACAGGGACATAAGCGCTTGCTTATAAACTGAAGTGCTGGTTCTCAGGTTCCTGGTAGGTGAGCAGAAGTGCAAGTGCTTCATCTGCTTTCCATTTCCCGGGTCCCTTCCAAAAGGGGCACCAGGCTGAAAGTAAACAAGTCATTCTCAATTCCAATTTGTCCCCAGTGAAATAAATTACATGACACTGTCCCCAGGTAACGGAATGAAGTTAAACAGAATGAGATCTTTGCTCTGCTTTGTGGTCGGTAGCATTTTGCTTCTGTTTAAAATTTGTAATTCTCTAAGTGTCAATCAGAGCTTCGGGTAGGAAGGACTGTGGAAAATAAGAATTTTGATGGTGACACATGAACTCTGATTGCTTTTCTTAAGGGCCGTGACATAGCAGATGGATGGAAACTCACAAGCTCTGCCCCAAGGAGACTCTTCCATGAGCTAGAAGGTGAGAGACTCTCGGGGTTCCTAGTAGGGCATAGCCAGGCTATCCTCAGTGAGAGGCCTCCGGGAGGACCCAGGCATAGCCCTGGCTGCAAGAAGTCTCAGAGGTCTCAGTCCACCTTGCTCTGCCACAGTTCACAGAAGGGCTGTGACAGGAACCAGTTTGGACCTTGCACTGACATTAGCTTTAGAAGCTACTTCTAGGAACTAGACCTGACCTGGTAAGGGAGTGATGGCTGCTGCTGCTGTTGCTACAGCTCTGTGCATGTGTATATGTGTGTGTCTCCATGTTTGTTCATGTGTGTACATGTGTGTATTTGTGTGTATGTGTATGACATTTGCATGTATGTGTGCATATGTGTATGTATGTGTTTGTTTCCATGTAACTGAGCATGTGTATATGTGTGTGCTTGTGTGTGCATGCAAGTGTGTGTATGTGTGTGCATGTGTGTATGTATGTGTATCTGTTTACATGTGTATGTGTTGCATGTGTATATGTACATGTGTGTATCTGTGTATATGAGTGTGCACCTGTGTGTGCATGCAAATGTGTTTGTAGCACACTGGGAACTCTCTAGAAACAGCCCCCATGTCTCAGTATTCTGTGAGGCAAGAGTAAGGTATGACAGTCACTTGCAGGGGACCATGCTGGCCTGAAGATTACATGGTTAGGTCATTTCAGACTGTGACACATCTTGCCTGCAGGAAGCTTCCTCTTCTCCTTGATTAGAAACCAGAGGAAACTTGCTCCCAGTACCAGACCCTAGCTCTCACCTGGGAGCCATAGTTGGAGCTTATTAGGGATGTGTGTGATGAGCATGGACCTCCCCTGTGCCAAGATTTCCCTGTTCTGGGGGTCTGACCCTCTCTAAAGAGCCATTGGCAGTGGTGTCTGGATTCAAGGGTGTTGGAGTGCAGACCCTGGAGGCACCCTGAGACCTGCTAATGGGAGGAGGACCCTGGTTTAGTCTACTCACCATTTCTGGGTAGAACCGAGCTACTTTGCCTTCTCCATTCACTGCCCACCTAGCCCAGGTGTCTAGTGATAGATAGGGAAACACAATCACAGCCCTGCTCTCAGAGGCCCGCTCTTTCCTCTAGGTGACACGCCCCCTCATCTATGCATCCCTACTATATATCCTCCACCCCTCTGTCGAGGAGATAAGGAGCTTCTTGGGATTAGTCTTCACATATATCCCACTTTAGGCAAGTACACCCCTACATCCTGGTCTGTGATGTGTGTGGCAGAGCCCAAAGGGGATTTCAACCTCTGCAATCCCTGGAGCTGTTCAGTTTCTGAAGAGGACAGCTGAGTCAGCTTCAGTGGTTTGGGGTTTTAGGTTTTGCTTGTCTAGACAAGTGCTGCTGTCTTCCTTTTCTGTAAGCATAGTGTTTATGTGCAATTAGAGGTTCAGAGGTTAAGATTCTCTCACCGTGTGACCCCATCCCTTTAAAGTAACTGAACAGTGTCCTTTTCCGTACCCTCCCCTGGGAAGGCAGAGACAGAAGCACCATCTCTCATGGCAACATGAGCTTTATTGTGTCACGGATAAGTGCACTACACAAGACAGCTGCTAATAGCCAGCGGAGGACCTGAAGTGGGAATAAGGGTGTCTCTCCTTAAAATTCACTCTGCCATGCATGGCCGCAGTCTGATGATAGGCTGGGTGGTGCTCCGCGGCTCCTGTCTGCCTTGACTTGAACTCACTGGGTGCAGCTGCTTTCCTCACCGCTTTGGGAGACATGTAACGTTTTTGGCAAAACTCTTGATTCTCATAGTGAATGTTGTCCTTCAGAATGTCTTTGTGGATGGTGTCCAGCAACATTTCCCTTGACTCTCGGCAAGGGGATCTCTGGTTGTGGACGTGACCACCTCTATGCTTCTCTTTGCACCAGCTTGACTTGGAGGCAGGCTGTGGCTGCTGAGGTGTGATTTTTGCTTCCAAAATGTGGCCAACTGCAACCTTCAGAGCCTCTGCTTCAGCAGTGAGGCATCTGCTTTTCCCTGGTGCTCCAAGACTCTGGGAAATAGATGACATGGGTTTGCTTTGACTCAGCTGGTCCTCAGTTCTTTGATCCCTTGTGGGGAAAAACCACTCCTGAATTCCTCTGAATTTATTTTTCAAGCTGTGTTCTGTAGGTTCCTGTTCCTTGTCCTGCAGATCACAGGACTCATTCATGGTTGTCTCGTTCTCATGAGATAAATGTGATCTCATCTTGGTGGTTTGACAAATCCTCTTTCCAGAAGACTGTTTTTTTACTTCTATTTCTGAATACTTAACATCCTTTTTCTCATGCGTAGGGGTTGAAATATTGTCCAGGCTGTGTTTGGGGGACTCCTGGTGGCCCTGCCTGCTCCTTTTGCTTGATGTGAGGTCAGGCAGCACCTTGAAAGTCGATGTGTCCTCTGTGGGGACACTGCGGTGGCCAACCTTAGAGACATGAGATGGCAGAAGATCCGCAGCAAGACACACAGTATCATAGCAGTCTTGGGGAAGTGTTTCCGTAGCACAGTCTTGCAGCAGGTCACTATTCTCACAGTCCTGAAGGTGGATGTTATTGATAGACTCTGGGGGCTTCTTCTCATACTTTGCTGAGACTTCAAGTGCCAGAGGCCTATGATAGGTCTTTTCTGCTGGTGCAGTCATGTGATTTGTATGGTTTCTGAGGTTTTGATAAGATGTATAAGAGCAACTGGGAAAATGAATTTGAATGTCTTGAACAGAATCAAATTCCAGAGGCACTTCCTGAGATGAGAATTCCCGAATCTCTATTATTTTATTGTCTTCTAAAACCCCAGCCAACTGGGAGCCTAAGCTGCACTCCTGCAGTGCTGCTCTCTGGTGAGAGTCTTGTGAAGTCTGAGCCCTGCTAGATGTCTTTCGTTCAGGTATCGGCAGTACTGAGTTAAGTTCTTCCCTGTAGTGCCCATCCCTCTGGGCAACTTTGTGGTTCCACACTTGGCTCACCAAGGTGCACGTATTGGTCTGAAGAGGTGACTTGCTCCTCTGTCCAGGTAGAATGGCTGCTGAAGACCTCAAGACATCATGCTGTGGGGTCTGTCTACAGTGATGTGTCCTCACGTTCCGTGTGTCCACATGCACAGAGAGAGTCTTTGTTAACGTAGGGAGAGAACTCACTGAGGGGTTCACTGACTCCTCTCTTCTCTCCCTGTCTTCCAGGCAGGCCAGAGGAGGATTCTCAGACACTGGGGCTGATTTCCCTTTCCATTCCAGCCCCAGAAAATGGCTGGCACAGACAGATTTTGTACTGAAGAAGAGGTCAAATTTTTGAATCTTCATGATATTTATAGACCTGATTATTTTGAGAGGTAAGAGCCACCTGTGTTTCACCTGAAGCTTTACAACATGACGCTCTAGCACCTTTATAAAGTGTGGGATGCATGCTGAGAGTCTCTGGGTGTTGTTTGTGTTGAGCGTCTGGGCCTTGGAGAGATTTCCAGTTTTTCTGCAGGTGTTTGATTGATCGTGATAGATACCAAGTTCTGAGCTGTGAAAATCTTGTGAGATCTCACTTTCCTTTATTTCCTCCCCCTTCCTGCCCAGATTTGCTCTCAGAATTTTTTTCTAGATCTTTTTTGTATTTGTCCACTGTGGGCATGTTCAGAATTTCTCTTCTGGATATTATAGGTTTAGAGTCCACCATCTCTATTGGGAACTTGGCTGAGCCTGTGATGACATCCCGTAGGATCTGACCCACACTGTGCCCTATATCCTGTCCCAACTTATTTTCAAATAAAATATCTTGTGGACACTTTAACCTACACTTTTTGCCCATGAGTATTTTTGGTTCATCAAAGTAGAGGGCCTTGAGATCCTGCGACTGCCCTGTGCCTTCTGCTCCACTGGGAATCTCCTCTGAGTGGGTCTCGGTATTAGGGCTAGTTGGCCATTACTTTTATGGAACCGTCCATCCAATTTTTCCTCTGGTTCAGGACTCTCCAAAACCTTAGGAAGATCAGACACTGGCCACTGAGACTGGGAGTCCCCAGAGTGCTGCTGGAGGTCAAAAGACTCTGGATTAAGGATCTGTTGAGATGTTGGTACCATAGGTGGTAAGATCCTTCCGCTTCCTACATTGGTCTTCTGCAGGTGACATTCCCTGTGCTGTGGGGTACTTGCAAGAGAAGATGCTCCCTTTATAAGCACGTCTGGGAAAGATTTATCTACCTCTCCAGGTGGCGAAGAAGGTGGTGTGAATATGCGACGGACCTCAGTGTCCATGTGAGTTTCACTCCGAATCGGGGACCTGGCTCTAGTCAGAGCCCGAGCAGGGTCTGCAGCATCAGGCAAGGGCTCGTGCGGTGACAAGTGAGAAGGTGCTGCATCCTGACTCTCTTTTTCTGTGCCATAAGTGTGTGGGTTAAAGATGGTAGAGGGTTGTCGTATTAAAGGGTCAGCAAACCTGACCACGAGCCACTAGTGATTCACTGTGCAGAAAGGGGAGACCCCAGTAGAGTTGCCTGAATGTCTGCCTTAATTGTACTCTCAATTTTCAGGGTGTGGGGACCTCTCAGGACCAAGGAGTTGCTCTGATCTGCATTTCATGCTCCAGGAGAACTGGAAACCAGTAGAATCCTGCTCGTCACCTTGTGATATAATCACCTTCCCTGAAGAATTCAAGGGGCCTTCAAAAGACTCCAACTTTCTTCCTCTCTTCCAGACCCTCAGCTCCACTTTCTTGTTGATAAGCATCTCCAGCAATCTCTGGCAGTCAGGGCTGATGAAAGACAGGTAGCCAGCCTCAGCCCCTTTGTTTACAGGCTCTCTGCAGATTAAGGATCTTGCTGTGATGTGGGAAATCTGCTTTTCCTGGGACTCAGAAGGTGATGATGTCGGTAGGCCCAGGGTCTTGGTACTCATCTCCCACCAGGACAGGGTCGGCCCAGGACTGTCTGACTGGCCCAGGCCCAAGAGGGTCTTGACTGAAGAAGAAGGCCAGAGGGCATGTGAGCCCTGGGAGGAGTCATTTGGAATGCTGTCCGGTGGGAGGGATTGCGAGTCCAATTGGGGAACGCTGTAGATGGAGGTACAGTCGACAGCGGAGGCTGTGGGAAAGGGAGGGGAGATGTTTTGTTCCCCAGATTCAGAGAAGGGAGGGGAGAGAGGTGGTGGTGATGGTGACGGTGAGAGGCATTTCCAGGAGTTTGAAGGTCTAGAGTTGCTCTTGAGCAAACGAATGGAAGTAGAGAAGGATGACAAGCTGGGGCAGGGGGTGGAGGTCAGAGGTGGTGGGAACTGGGCTGGAGGAGGGGGACACAGTGGAGAGTCCGTAGTTGCCTCTTCTTGTTCAGAGGCTGGACCTGGACAGGGCAGGTGATTCATTTTTATGGATTTCCTTAATTGTCTTTGGGAATTTGGGGAGTCTGTAGTTGTATCTTCTTCCTCATAGTCTGGACCTCGCCAGGGCAGGTGATAATCTAAGAAGTCTTTCATTTTGGTGTGTTTCCTCAAGTGCCGGTGGAAGTTTGGAGAGTCCATAGTTGTATGATGTCTCTCGTAATCTGGACCTCGCCAGGCGGGTGATGATCTAAGAAGCCTTTCATTTTGGCGTATTTCCTTGAGTGTCGGTGGGAGTTTGGAGAATCCACAGATGAATGATCTTCCTCATAATCTGGACCTCGCCAGGGTGGTTGATGATCTAAGAAGTCTTTCATTTTGGCGTGTTTCCTTGAGTGTCGGTGGGAGTTTGGAGAGTCCGTAGTAGTATGATCTTCCTCATAATCTGGACCTCGCCAGGGTGGGTGATGATCTAAGAAGTCTTTCATTTTGGTGTGTTTCCTTAAGTATCTGTGGGAATTCGGAGGCCCCAGTGTAAGACAGGGCCTCAGGGGACCTGGGTGCAGGCAGGCTGCACGGACCTGCAGCCCCAGCCCTCTCCAGTACCCATATATGGGCAACATGACTTCACAGTGTGCCTGATGCCCTCACCACAGTGCTGAGCTGCACTGTCCCCAGCGCTCTTGCTCCAGGTCAGCTGCCAGCTACCTTTGTCCCTAGGATCTTGGGATCCCCACCGCCCACTCCATAAACTCTGAGAGCCCACAGGGGTGGAGAGAAAGATCCTGTACCTGTCCACAACTAAAACCATCTTCTGAATCTCCTCTAATTCCTCCAGACATATCTTGCAAGCTGCAATGAAGGAAACTGGGTCACAGGGTGAAGGGAGGCCCTAGCACTTCCCAAGATGCCCCCTAATATTTCTCTAACAGTAGACCTCAGTGTCCAAGACCACATGGGCCTCCCACTAGCCTCTGCCTGTTGGATTGCCCCTTGGTATCATGAGGGTGCATTGTCACGTAAGTGCTGCATCCACATTCATTTTCCTTGGGGATATTCCCTGGGTAGGTGGGGACAAAGGGCAGGGACCACACAGCTGCTAACTCGTTCCCACTGGCCTGAGTCCCACGTCCTTGTCCAGGCACTGCTGGTCCAATGCAGTCCCATTTGAAGGCTGCTCTCTGCCTAGCTCACAGCTGGGAAATCAGGGATGTGCCGTGGTTCATTTTTCTGTCCAGGAACCTTCCCAAGGCTGTGTTTCCTGATGGATGTCTCTGCTGCTGACCACCTTTAGGGATCAGAAGCCAAACTCCAAGGGAAGGAGAAGAGTCGTGACCTCAAGTGCTTACCTCGTGCTATTTCTTGGCTCCTTCTCCTCTTCTTACAGGGCTTTGATGGACCCTGCAAAGACAGAAAAGATAGGCTCTGGCACTCATTTCTCAACTCTCTCTAGATTAGCTACAATCATCCATGTTCATGAACAACGTGAATCTTCACTAAGTCAGGAGCTCCGTGGTTTTCATCCCTTTCACCTATTTCTCGAGAAGAAACATCAGGGGGCCTCTGTATGAGGCCCCATGGATTCCTTCCCTCCTGCTCTGCTGCTCAAGAATCACAAACTTAAAAAAAAATTCACAAACTCAGGCCTCTGCATACCCGGCTCTATCAGGTAGGACCTGCTTTGTGGAGTCATCATTGCTCAGGGACTCTCATCAGTGACCTCTGTTGGCCATCGCTGGGGAATTGCTGGGGTCCTGTCGGGGCAGCCGCTGGGGTCCCCAACATTGCCGGGAAGTGAGCTCCTTTCTACCTCTGAAGCCGGCACGGAATGGATGAAAACTCAGGAATCTGATGCAGTTTTAACAGGGCTTTACTAACACAGGTTCCGACATACAATCCAAGAGCAGGGAAAACCTCCGAACTCTGGGTTCCCAGCTAGGCCCCCAGCCACGTGTAGGCCAAGATGGCTGCCACCACGTGTTAAGGCCCAACAGAGAATGGAGAGGACAGAGAAGCAAAATGCCAAGGGAAGCCAGAAAGGCAAAAAAAAAAAAAAAAAAAAAAAAAGAAAAAGGAGCTTCTTTCTTCTTGCAGCTTATTTTATAGCGTATAAATCCGCCCAAACTTCCCAGCCCGACCCATTTTGGGCTGGGTTATCTAGAGATGAAAACAGGAAAACAGCTCTATAGAAATGTAGCAACGTCAGGAGGCCTTCTGGCTGTATACAAGAACCCAGAGCTGATTCAAAGCCTCCCTAGCAGAGCTGGTAGGAGATCTAAGCTAAATGTAACTTCCCCTGGCAGGGAAGGTCCTAATACCCTCAGGTAATTTCTCCCAGCACCTCACCTAATTTCTTGAGCCAAGATCTGCCTGGAAATGCCTTTATAGGGTAGAGAAGGGGGTTTCTGAGATGGCATACCTCTGTACCAAAGACTATACTAATGCCAGTTAAATATTTCTCCAAGCCTTCACAAGAGTCTCATCTACTTCACAGTAGTTTTGTATTTTAGTTGCCTTTGAGTTATCAGGGAGCCATGCTTGCTTGCTTGCCTGGAGGCAAACAGCATTTCTCTCTGGTCTAATTACTTAAGAGATCCAACGTGGCCTGGCAAATATGCTGGTAAGATCTAGCTAGTCCCAGGATGATTGTGGTAGCATGAGAGAATATTAGTACCAGCCAGTACAGAATACATGGTCAGATAAAGTGCCACATTTAAACTACCCCCTATCACGAAATGACCTGCAGGAGGCAATACAGGGCAGATACAGAGGATTTTAGGTGTCCTGCAACAGGGTCAGAGACCTGCCATGGGTTTGGACCCTGGCCTCCCACAGACACAGAAGCTACTAAGTTCTTTTGTCTTTAGTTGCTGCTCACTAAATTTGGAGAAACTCCCAGGAGTCTCTCAGGACACCCACTGTGGTATCTTTTAGTAGAAATTCCAGAGCTCAACCCCACTCTGCCTAAGCTGACTTCTGTCCAGAAGAATCCTCTTAATCCCTTCCTAAGAAAGGCTATTCTCATCTTCCCCATTACAGGAAAATATCCTGGGAAAAGCAGAGAAACACATGAGAAAAAAAGCAAGAGAAATGCAGAAATAATGAGAGAGATGGGAGAGGGATAGAGAGAAAGAGGGAGGGAGGGAGGGAGGGAAGGAGGGAGGGAAGGAAGAAGGGAAGGAGGGAGGGTAGGAGGGAGGGGAGGGAAGGAGAGAGGGAGCGGGGGATGAAGGGAAGGAAGAAGGTAAGGAGGGAGAGAGGGAGGGAGAAAAGGAAGGAAGGAAGGAGGGAAGGAAGGAAGGATGGAGGGAGGGAGGGAAGGAGGGAAAAATGGAGAGAGGGAGGGAGGGAAGGAGGGAAGGAAAGAATGAAAGATGGAGGGATGGAGGAAGGATGGAAGGAAGGAAAGAAGGAAGGAAGGAAGGCAGGCAGGAAGGCAGGCAGGGAGGAAGGAAGGAAGGAAGGAAGGAAGGAAGGAAGGAAGGAAGGAAGGAAGGAAGGAAGGAAGGAAGGAAGGAAGGGAGGGAAGGAAGGAAGGGAGGAAGGAAGGAAGGAAGGAAGGAAGGAAGGAAGGAAGGAAGGAAGGAAGGAAGGAAAGGAAGGAAGGAAGGAAGGAAGGAAGGAAGGAAGGAAGGAAGGAAGGAAGGAAGGAAGGAAGGAAGGAAGGAAGGAAGGAAGGAAGGAAGGAAGGAAGGGAAGGAAGGAAGGAAGGAAGGAAGGAAGGAAAGGGAGGGAGGGAGGGAGGGAGGAAAAGAAGAAGGAAAGAAGGAAAGAAGGATGGTTTGTTTTCTTGGGTTTCCTGTGGTTTCTTACCTCCTGGATGTTTCTAGATGTTTCAGGTGGTGGTACAGATGGATTCCTCTGGATAGTCGACCATATTACATAAAAGATATTCACTGCACAAAAGATGACAAAGATTGTATTAGTCAGCCATATAGCTGGTTTAGAATTCAACCAAGTAAAAATATCACTTTTCAGAGTAGAGAAAAAACTCTCCATCTGAATAGCACAACTGCCTGTAGGCAAATGAGCCCTGGCCTTCAGTTTGCTGAGTAAAACCTCAGACAGCTGTGATTTTGTCACAAAGGACACCTGCCAGCAACAGTGGCTGTAGCAAGAGGAGGTGGATAATTGCTGCCCTTTCCTCAGCTCCTGCACTATTCCCTTCCCTGATTTTTCCTGTGCCCCCTAGGTTAATTTCCTATTAATTCCACCTGGGACTTATTTTTTGCTTGTTTCTTTGTGATCTCTGATTGAGGTATACCAACTTCATACTCTGAAAACTTTAGAGTTGACTCATTTTTTTAAAATTTTCAGTATCTTTTCCTTCAGAATGCCATCTATCTATAACCTCCATCTTTTACACATAATGTGTTTTCTTTATAGTAATCCATATATATGATTTATATTTATTATATACCATATTAAATTTTGTCATCATAAACTTTTAATTTTCATTTAGGTTCATTTTATATATGTCCATTTTGAAAAGTTGTTTGGACTCTATCCTCTATTTTCAAGCAGAAGTACTTATATATTAAAAGTAATATAATTTACAGATCTAATATATAAAACAAATTGAAAACGCAAAAACCTTTGATTTTCATTTTTCCCAAATTTATTAGTAGTTTGTTTCTAGTAATAGATTTAATAGAAGATTTAGGTTTACTATACACATTTACCACCACACAATTTAACAATTCAGCATTTTCAAATCTGAGTCAAGTATTTCACTTCACAAAAGACTTTATTCTCGCAAGTAGGATGCCTGCTAGCAGCTAATTTAGTTTCCTGCACATATATTTTGTCTTCATTTTGGGATGAATTGCTAGACAAAGCATGCTTAGATAATGGATGTTCTTTTTCATGTCTTTGATATATTATCCCACTGCCTTCATTTCAGAGTTGCTAACATGAAGTTAGTTTTTGGTCGTACTGCAGTTTTCTTCTTCGTGATTCAACCCCCCCACCTCTTTTTGTACAGTTTAAATATGATACGTCTTATAATGTATTTCTTTGTTTTTATATTACTGGTTATAAAAACACTAAAGATGTAGATTCAAATTTTTCTACCATGTTAAATGTTCAACCATTATTTCTACAAATACATTTCTTCCGCATTCTCCTTTTTTTCCAGAAAGTCTCAGTCTACATATATGTGTACTTAATGATGTTTCAAGGCTCATTTTTGGAACTCTTATTTATTCTTCAGATTGTATTTCTATGCCCTATCTTTAAGTTTACTGTTCAACTATATCAAATGTGCCTTTAATTTGTCTAATTTTTTCATTTTAATGACTGTAGATGTCAATTTCAGCAGGTCAGTTTGGCTTCTTTCTTAAAATGTGTAGTAGTTTATTCAATGATTATAATAATTAATTTGAATAATTAACTTATAATCATCAGAATTTACTTTCATTAAACATATTCTTTTGCTCTTTATTTCAAATATTATTTTTTTTTATAAAATTAAAATAAATTTTAATCATTCCTCTTTATATTCTGTTTTTTCTTAAATGTTAAAAGCAATGTTATTTAACATTGCTTTTACATAGTTATTTATAGTTGAGTTTCAGGAGTTCAATATTCCAGCCTCAGTTCCAACCACCAGTGTTGATTTCACTCCACCAGTGTCCCCAGAGTCCCACTCATTCCCCAGTAAGTCTCCTTGGCCGGCACACTTTCAAGCTTGATTATTGTAGTTTAGATCTCATGCTTGGTGTATTTCTCTCTCTCTCCTCTCTCTCTCTCTCTCTCTCTCTCTCTCTGTATGTATGTATTTATGTATATGTAAATATAGGTATAAATATATATATTTGTATATTTATATATTTATAATCATACTTCTACCACACCAATGATCTTGAGGCTGTTGAGTCCTAGGGCTGACTGCTCCATTTGCCCCTGGAGGCTGCTCCTAGGGCTGTGGAAACTACTGCCCCCTGTGTGGTAACTACTGAGACCTCACTGCCCAGTGCTGGGTATAGCTCCCGTGAAGTGCTGTGTACCTACGTCTCCTATAATTCAGTAGAACGGGAAAGCAGAGGGAAAGAGGCAATAAATATTTGACACATATGAGGACAAAATTAAATTTTAGGAATAAATCTCAATAACCCTAAATGTAATTGATTTCAATGAAAGATTTATTTTTGACAAAAACAGTCAGATAAAATAAAAGCCTAAATGTATCCATACAGGAAATTGACAGGCATTAAAAAAGATTTTTTTCAATAATTACAGAATTGAATAAAATGACTAACAAATTTGAGTTAATGGATAAATACAATGTCGATAACTAAGACTGAATATCTTTGTTC
>JAJIBD010002846.1:0-200000 GCA_021461705.1 Cryptotis parvus
GTCATTCAACTAAAGAGCAAAAGTGACCAAATAACCCATACAAAATGGGAAAAGGATCTGAACAGACATTTTGCCAAAGACTGCATTTAAGAATTACATTAAAGCATGCTCAATATGCTACTCATACGAGAAATAAGAGTCAAACCACATTTTTATCATGCCTATTGTCATTATTTGATATATCATTTCAAATAATAATAGGCATGATAAAATAGACATGAGTTACCTACTTCATATTTTATTATATCTATCATCAAAACGTAACAGGTGCTTTCGATGATATGGAGGAAAGAGAATGATTTCAACTCTGAGAACTTAGTAGACATTGCAGAAAATAGCACAGAGGTTCCTCAATATATTAGACAGGACATGCCATCATATGGTCCAGGAATCCCACTTTTAGGAAAAGCAAGGAAATTAAATCATTATCTAAAGAGCTATTTATATTCCCATGTTCAAGGTAGCATTTTTCATAAAAAATCAAGGTGTGAAAGCAGCCGAAGTGTTCAACAACTCACACACACACACACACATATATATATATATATATATATATATATATAGAGAGAGAGAGAGAATATTATTCACTCTTAATAAAGAAAACCCTTCACTTGTGACATGAATAAACCTAGAAAGCATTTTGTTAAAAAAAAATAAGTGAGGGGGCCAGAGTGATAGTACAAGGTAGTGTGTTTGCCTAGCATGTAGTCAACCCGGTTTGATCCCCAGCATTCCATGATTCCCGAGCACTGCCAGAATTAATTCCTGAGTACAGAGCGAGGAGTAACCCCTGATCATCACCAGGTGTGACCCAAAGAGCTATGGGAAAAAAGAAAGAAAGAAAATTAGTGAGACAAAAAATGAAAAGTAACAGTATCTTGTTTTGTTTTGGGGAGCCATACCCAAAGAGCTCAGGACTTACTCATGGTGTTGCACTGAGGGATATGGGGCTCTGGGGCCATATATGCTGCTGGGGATTGGACTTAAGTCAGTAGCATGAGAGGCAAATGTCCTGTCCACTGTTCTGTTTTTCAGGCCCCAGTCAATAGTATCTTTAATATGTAGACTTTAATAGAAGATTAAAGACAGAAAAGGACAGTAAAAAGGATAATGATTTCTGGTCTTGGGATTAGCAGAGATAGTAGGAAGTCAGTTATTGGATACTTGGTTTCAGTGACAAGATGCACAGTCTGAGGATCTAATTTACAATATGGCGGCTAGAGTTAATAACACTATAGTTGCACTTGAAATTTGAAATACACTTGAAATGTTCTCCCAAGCAAAGGGATTAGAGTAAATAAGCGAAGTGATAGACGTGCTGATTAATGAGGGGATGCTTCCATCACGTTTGTGCATATCCAGTCTTCCCAGTGGGCTTTTTAAATGTTATTATTTTATGTTTAAATTGTCCTTTAACAAAACTGAAAGAAAAAACAAAGTGACTAAATTAAATATTGGGGAAGATAAATGTCCAGGTGTTGGGAATTCAAGAGAATTATATATTGAATAATAACATCAAGTTAGGTAAGAATCGGAAAATCATACCAGGTGTGTGTACAAGTATGTATCACTAATTCCAAAACACTTTACCTATTCTATCAATTTGACATTGATGTTTGTGAAGTGTAGCAGTATCTTTACTAATAAAAGAAGACCAGGACTTCTGGCTTTCCAACTTCTATCTTCCCACAGAAAAATAGACTATCTATTAATGAAGATATTGAATCAATGAAAGACACCACAATAATTCTGTGCAATCAAAACATGTTAAACCTCTGTGGCACAGAGCTGTAGACTTTCATTGAAGAGGACCACAGGTTTCACTTGATCTGGATTGGGTTCAGCTGATCTTGAATGAACTTGCTTACATTTCTGGATAGCCCATGAGAGCTACTGACCCCTTTAGATAGGCCTCCTTGGCATGAGTGGAGAGAGCCAGGTCACTTTCATTTGCCTCTCATCATTCATCAGGATAGTCTGGATATGTGTGTGTGAGTCACAGTAAAGGGAAGCAAAGCGAGTCCCATCACAAAAAGGTTCTTGAGTGTCATTTGCTCACGTCCTATTGATCAGAGTAAGTCACATGACATGACAGATTTCAGAGAGAGAGAGAGTGAGAAAGAGAAAACATGACAAACTTACATAGTAAACGGTAGGGATAGAGAACCAGGTCATTAATGCAATCAATTTACCGTGAGAGTTATAACAACTTGTAATTAACAAGGCAGGGACAGGACCAGTAGACAGGACCATGTGATCCACTAGAAACCCTTTCCTAAAGCTTTCTTTAAACCTTGAACACCAATAGGAGGCTGGGGGCTGGGGGTTGGGGTAGTTACATTATCTTTTAGTGAGCTAGCTGAGCAGCCCACATTTTCCCAAGGCTGCCCTACTCTATTCAGAATAAAGACATGGGCAATAGGCCATGCTTGGATGCCTCAGACCATCTGCCAACAAAAACAGAAAAAAATTAATTATGAATGGTGTCTTCCCATGCTAATCATTTATTGTAAAGAATTTCTCCAGCTTGTTTATAATAGCTGTTGCCTAAGGGTGCATGCTGTATAAATTGTCTGATTACAGGATACAGAGCACTTCTTAACAGGCCTCAGCTGATTAAGAGAAGGAAAAGAAATTAAAGAGACCATTTCCTTTAGGTATGCAAATACCTCCCAGAACAAAAGACAAAGATATGATAGACCATGATGAAACACACCCTCTTTTCTTTTTACCTTAAATTATGTTCCAGGCAAAGAGTAAGCTTCATTGCATGTGTCAGCTAAGATGTGAAAGGTCCAATAATGGAAACAACACCAAGGCCAGAAATGCGTGTTAGATAGTGAGCTGGATAGCCATGCAGTCTTGAGTGTGGTGCTTGCATCTTTGCAGTAAGGGGTCACTTCCAAGTTTGGAATACTTTGACTCTGCCTTGTTGAGTTATATCAGCTTGTGTCACACTGGTCTCATTTCTGAAGCCAAAATTTACAGGTTAACATCTGGCAAGGCTAGAAAGTCAGACTGTTTGTAAAACTGAAAAACGCAGAAGTACACAGACTCTTTGTGCACTCTGTGCACACACAAATGCCTGCATATGCACAGTGCTCACAGACATGGATGAATAAGCACACACATGCATACATACACGTGTGTGTAGCAACTTCTGTTTCTACAAATATTTTCCTTCTAAAACACATTTTAGCACTTTGAAGAGAAACATTCCAATGATAACTCTTTGTATTTTGCTTTGGAGAAAAGCAGGGATCTCATACTTTTCTCCCCAGAGGAAGAAAATAGAATGCAAAGATGCATAGAGATGCTTATTGTGGCTCCAAGGTGAGGAATCTAAACTTCTCTTGGCCCAGATTTCATGTAGAGAGATGAAATACCAATTATATGTCCTAGTGAGTGATGACACCTCAGACTCTTTCAGTCTCCTGGGTTGGTTCTTTCAGAGTTCAGTGAAGCTCATGTACTCCATCAGAGTCAAATTTATTTTGTAGCGCTATCTAGGAAATTATAAATTAATTAAACAACAGTGAATTAAGCAACACATGCAGTCTCAGTTTCTATGAATCTGGAGCAGGACACTGATGAACTAGGTCCTCTGTTTTAGAGTTGCTCACAGACTGTAACCCAGATGACATCCAGGGCTGAGATCTCATCTGAAGAGAGATGATAATTATTCTTTCATTTTCTTAAACACTTATTCAAGGATTAGGGATGCAGCTAAGTGATAGAACACATGCCCTTCATGTTTGAGGCCCTTAGACTTATTTTATGATAGCACATGCCTCCTTGATCACAGCCTGCTTTGGTCCTGGGGGGGTGGGGGCTAGAGAAAAACTGGGAGTAATCCCGTAACCAAATTCACTCTCATGGCTGTTGGTTGGACTCCGTTTTGTGGGCTATTGGTGAAAGGGCAGGCTTATTCTCTTGCCAGGTGGATCTCTCTGGCTGGGTCAAGGACATAAAAAAGAACCATAGAGAATGCCATCAAGGCGGAAGGGATGATCCTTGATACCATTATCTCAGAAGAAACATCACACTATGCTCTCTGTATTATATTTCATTAGAAGTCACTGAATCCAGTTCATACTAAAATGGTAGGGAACTACATTAAGCAGTGGTTTCCTAAATAGCAGGGATGGGGTCATTAAGAGCCCTGGTCAAAAGGCGGCCTCCCATAAGACCTGTTGGTCTCACTTTTTGTAGAGAGCTGGCAGATTTCTTTGCTACCAGCCCCTAATGCTGGTTCTGACTATGGGTCTTTGTAATTGTGATTTCTTATTAGAATTTGTAAATTATTCTTTCATTTTCTTAAACACTTATTCAAGGATTAGGGATGCAGCTAAGTGATAGAACACATGCCCTTATTGTTTGAGGCATTGGACTTATTTTAGGATAGCACATGCTTCCTTGAGCACAGCCTGCTTTGGTCCTGGGGGCCTAGAGAAAAACTGGGAGTAATCCCCGTAACCATAAAATACATACATACATACATACATACAGCTTGAATGTCTCAAAGATGGTTGAGTTCCTTATCAAATTAGTATTTTACTTCCAATCATGAATTTTTTATCACATTAGCCTGTTCTTTAATTTTTATAGCCTTTGTGAAAAAATGCTGATCATTCACTTGTTGAATATTGTTACCTCCCTCTCTAGACTTTAAACACCAGACAAAGAGAGAGAAAGAGACCTAGTCTGTCAGTTCATCTTCATATTTGGTACCTAACTAGAGCTATGCATGTAGGTGCATTATAAATGCTGATAGATTTATGAATAAATTAATTTATCCTATATCAAGTTCAGAAAGATTACCACCATTCAGCACCTATTTTCCAACATGCAATATGTGAATAATGCATTTTCTCCAGACTTCACTTTTAAAAAAACCCTTAAATATCTCTGAAAAAAACTTTATATTTTGGAATATAAATGTATTGAGTAGCCGGAGTGGTAGCCCAGAGGGTAGGGTGTCTGCCTTGTATGCAGCTGACCCAGGTTCGATCCTCGGCATTCCATATGGTCACCCGAGCACCGCCAGGAATAATTCCTGAGTGCAGAGACAGGAGTAATCCCTGAACTATAGCTGGGTGTGACCCAAAACGCAAAAACAAAACCTGTAGTATTGAACTATTGTTGAAAAAACAATAGTTTAATACAAGGTAATGAGAGTATAGTGTCCACATGGCAGAGCCTGGCAAGCTGTCCCATGCATGTTCGATATGCCAAAACCAGTAACAAAAATGTTTATTTTCCTGACCCCGAAAGAGCCCTTAATATGGCAGCAGTAAGAAAAGTGAACAAGCAGTGCGTGATAAAATTTCACGGCCAACCTAGGCTGCCAAAAAAAGAAAGACTAAAATGACTGTCTGTACTTTCAATGCACGTACGCTGACATCGGAAGCATATATCGAGGATCTGATGGTGCAGACGCAAAAAGATCAAGTACGACATCATTGGTCTGACTGAGCTGAGGAGGAGTCAGTCACATCACGCTGTATTTGACACTGGAGAAGAATTGTTCCTTGGAACATGTGACGACAGAGGCATCGGTGGCGTTGGTGTCTTTGTCAACACGAATATGGCGGTCAACATTGATTCATTTGAGTGCCTAACAAACCGAATAGGACGATTACACTTGAAGAGATGTGGTCCACTGCCAGCAATTTCTATCTTCATTGTCTATGCACCAACATCCACATACAAAGAAGATGAAATTGAGAAATTCTACATGAAACTGGAGGAGTTCTATAAAAAAAGATCACACCTTCTACAAGATCATAGTCGGTGATTTTAATGCCAAGATAGGACCAAGAAGATCGGCTGAAGAACTCCACATCGGGACCCGTGACCTAGAATGGAACAAACAGGTTGAGAGACTGTCTAAGTTCATCATGTCCACCAAGACCATTCAAGGGAACTCACAGTTCCAGAAAGCTGATGCAAAACGTTGGACATGGGAATCTCCTGGTGGACAGTTCCACAATGAAATTGACCACATCATCTTCAATCGATGGTTTTGTCTGACCGATGTAGCTGTCGTCCCCAAATTCCAAACAGGATCGAGCCACTGTCTCCTTCGTGCAAAATTCTACTTCCCGAAATGGGGGAGAAAAGGCTGCAAAATTTAAGAAAAGAACGCCCAGAATGACCACCAACTGGGAACTCTTTGGCACCATTGCAGCAACATGGGAAGATACCATCATTGACGACATCGATGAAGAATACAACAGACTGGTTCAGCACCTCCATGATTGTGCGAAGAATGCTGAGAGAGAGAAAGACACAAAAGGACGCCTGTCTTCAGAAACTCTCGAGCTCATTCGCCAACGTGGCAAAGCACGAGCCTCAGGAGACCAAATGCTAACGTCTAAGCTTGCAAAGTAGTGCAGAGAAGCAATAAAAGAAGACCTCAAAGACAGAAGAGCAGAAATACTGGAAGATGCAGCAGAAGCCGGGAAAAGCATTTGCACCACCCGCCTGTTCTTCTCCAACTATAAGACCAAGATGACTGCCCCCGACACCCTGATGGATCTATCACATCTTCCAGAAAGGCAATGGAGAAGATTATCCATGACTTCTACTCAGATCTCTTTGATAGCCACATCCACCTGCCCACATACCAAATTCCACAGGATGGATATGTCATTCCCAACATTCTCCCTTCTGAAATCTGACATGCCATCTCGTCGGTAAAGAAGGGAAGAGCACCAGGCCCAGACAAAGTCAGACCCGAACACCTGAAGAATCTGCCATCTGTACTCATCAATACACTAGCTCGGCTCTTCACATGCTACCTGTCCGAATGCAAGGTGCCCTCCCAATGGAAAACCAGCAGGACAGTTCTACTGTTCAAGAAGGGAGACATTCACGACATCGGCAACTATCTCCCCCATCTGCCTGTTGTCCGTCATCTACAAGCTGTTTACACAAGTCATCCTGAACAGGATTGGCCGAACACTATATGAAGGACCATGCGAGCAAGCTGCGACCATGCAGGCAAACTGAGACTAAGCGAGCAACCATGCGAGCAAGCTGGCTTCCTGAAAGGATTCAGCACAATCGACCATATCCACACTGTAACCAAGCTCATTGAGGTTTGTAGGGAGTTCAAGATGCTGCTCTGTCTCATGTTCATTGATTTACAGAAAGCCTTTGATTCTGTGGAGACTGAAGCAGTCATCGAAGCCCTAGCCAAACAGGGTGTTCAAACCCAATACATCAAGATCCTTCGTGAGCTGTATTACGGATTCACCACCAGGATCTCACCATTCTACAAGGAAGTGATCATTGATGTCAAAAGAGGGGTTCGACAGGGTGATACCATTTCACCAAAACTCTTCAGCGCCACCCTTGAGAACATCATGCAACAATTAGAATGGGAAGGAATGGGAGTGAAGATAGATGGTCGGCAACTACACCACCTCTGCTTCGCTGATGACATCATTCTAATAACCCCAAACATTAGCCAAGAGGCACAAATGCTGGCTGACTTCGACCGAGAATGTGGAAAGATAGGTCTACAGCTGAATCTAAAGAAAACTATGTTTATGAAAAATGAATTAGTTCCAGAGGTCCTATTCACTCTCAATGGAACAGACATCTCTGAATGCAGCAGTTATGTGTACCTAGGTCGAGAAATCAACATGATGAACGACCTAATACCTGAGCTGCGCAGGAGGAAGAGAGCAGCATGGAATGCCTTCAAAGGCATCGAAGAAATAGCTAAAAGGACAAAGAACCTCCGGCTCTGGGCACATCTCTTTGACTCCACTGTTCTCCCTGCATTAACATACGCCTCAGAGACCTGGGCCCTACGAAAGCAGGATGAGAATGCTATTCAGGTCTCCCAGAGAGGAATCAAGAGCTATGCTTGGAATATCACGCCTCACTCAAGTGAGAGAAGGAATCCGGAGTTCCAACCTCCGTCGCTATTCCAGAATCAGGGACGCTAGGCATTAAAAATCAGATGGGCTGGGCATGTAATGCGATTTGGAGATGACTGCTGGACTAGAGCTGTTACCGACTGGATCCCACGAGATGTCAAAAGATCACATGGCCGCCCACCTACAAGATGGTCAGACTTCCTTGTCAAGACCCTGAAGGAACGGTTTGAGGCTCTTCATATTCCTGAATCAACCAGATGTCATTGGGCTACATTGGCACGTGATAGGGTCCAATGGAAATGTTACTGGCGCCCGCTCGAGCAAATCGATGAATAACGGGATTCAAGTGATCAAGTGATTGAACTATTATTGCTTTATAAAAATAAATAATTATTTAAATAATTTATTTATCCTTTATTTATTATTATTTTTTATGTGTAGCTTCTTTGGTCAAAGATTTTCTCTTCAAGTCAAATAAAATGCAGCAAACAACAATGTGTTAGTGAATACACTAGGAGAAACTCTGAGCACAAAATCACATTATGGTGCCAGAGAGACAGTACAGTAGTTAGGGCATTTACTTTACACTTGGCTATCCCAGATTCAGTACATGACACTTCACTGAGCCCAGCTAAGAGTAAGAGCAGATTCACAAGTAACCCCCTGAGCATCTCCAGGTGTGACCCTTCAAAACAAACCAATAAAACCAGAATCACATTGGGGTGAGAAAAAATCTCACCTCTAATTTTGATTTAAAATCAACTATGAGGTCAAGGATCAGATACTTCTCCCAAACTCACTGTCATTAAGGGAAACTAAACCAAATGATTCAACAATAGCAACTACCCACTAAGAAACAATTAAGCCACTGGATCTAAATAAGACTTTTTCAAATCTCTTTTGAATCTAAAAAGGAAAACTAGAAATTTCTTTTAAATTCAACCTATTGGAATCCCTGATTCATTTCAACTGTTTCTGCAATTTACACTATATTTGGAGCTTGGGTGACTCGGCAAACTGAAAATGATTAATAGCCATATTTAAAATGCCAATTCCCAGCTCTTCATTAAAACTGAAAACCTTCAAAGCATACTTATATAGAGACATAATCAAACAAGTATCAAAAAATGTTAATGATTCCATCTAGGTGGGGGGTACATGGATGTTTGCTTTTTAAATTCTTTGAACTTTTCCATATGATTTGAAATATAATAACATATTTAAGAAAATTAAGCATCAACATCAATAACTCAATGACTTAAATCCTTGATGAAAATATTTAGGTGTTCTAGACTGTAGAGGTTTTCTTTGTCAGGCTATACAATATGGTCCCATTTGTTAGGTTTTCAGTTTGGATGGTTGTTCATGCAAAAAAAAGCAATTTTCAGAGAGTCTCTGACAACTTCTAAGGTCAACAAGTGGGTGAGAGATATTCCAGAGGCATGTCAGAATGCAAAGTGCAAAGAGCAAAGAAAGGGCTAGTGACCATATATTTGCCCATTTATGACCTCATTTGACCTCATAAAAGACAGAGTGGGCGAAAAATGTGAACATCCTATAGGCAAGAACAGGGAAGTCCCAGGAAATGAAATGCTCTCCTCAGGGTCTCAAACATTCATAAAAGAGTCAGAATTTGACCTTGGGTCATTGGATTCAAACTTTCACATTTTTTGCCTGATATAAATAGCTAGCATTTATTGAGCTTTTACTATATGCCAAGTTCTGTTATAAATGCTCTTCATGCACTAATTCCTGTTCCTCCTAGCAGCCTCATGAAATAGGAACTTCTTTTATTATCTTCAATCACTGACTCTTATCAGCAGTCACTTAATGGTCTCAAGGATTTGACTATATTTTCTGTCCAATCAAGTTCTCTATATGTATGTATATAATAAATTTATGATAGCTGTAAACATAATTCAATTTATGCTTTCTTTTCGCACTATGAACACTGCAAATTTTCTGAGTCAAAATCAGTTTATTAAGGTCACTACAAAACATAATCATTTGCAAACAAGTGGGTTAGATGCATCTACTCACAAATGAGGGGAAAACACATGAATGTAAAAAATGATATGAGTTTTAAACTGGTCCTGAAATTAACTCAAGAGCAATTATGTGTACACCAATTTAAAGCAATATTATTCATAATGGCCAAAACAGTCAAACATCAAACGACCATCAACTGGTTAAGAAATAAAGCAAATGTGTTATATCCATAGAATGAAATATTATTATTGGCAAGAAAGATAAAATATTGATATATGCCTAAACATGGATGAGCTTTGAAATGAGGAAATATTAATTTTCTTTCAAAATAACGATGTTAATTGAAAGAAGTCAGTAATAAAGGATCATAATTTCATACTATATGATTTTACTTCTGTAAAATGTCCATAATAGACAAATCCAAAAAATACATTAGTAATTGCTTATGAAAGGGTAGAATGAAGGCTTTGAAGAGGGACAGCTAAGCCTTTCGCAAGGAATCAAATATTCTAAATTTGAGCAGAGAGTTGCACAACTCAGTGTCTAAACTCTAAGTCATTGATTTTCAAACTTTAAGAGAATGTTTTGCATAGTTATGTGAGTTACATCTCATTAAAGCTATTTTTTAAAAAATGACCCTGAAGTGCTTCGAGATTTTACTAAGCTAGGAATAAAATAGAAATACCATATTGTTTTAAGCTATATTATAAACTTTGAGTTTTACAAACTAATTAGTAACATACTCACCAGGAAAAGTAAATTTCATATTTATGGGGTTTTTGTTTGTTTTGAGTTACTTCAGACTTAATGAAATTATAGTTGAAAATATATTTCATTACTTTTAAAAGCTGAATAAAATGATTCATTTTTATTGGAAGGGCCTGTCCTGCCAGTTTGGAAAGGACTGTGTTATGCCTGTTTGTACCGAGGGCACTCTCATGGAACATGCACTATAAGCCAACATCAGCCATGTAAACTCAGTCGCTGTTACCCTCTGCAGAAATGTAGCATCTACTGCAGCCCATGTAGTGCCTCTATAGGTCTGTTTCATGTTCTATTGTTGCTGCCTGGGTTTCCTTTCTAAGTCAGTCGCCAGGACTAAGAAGGAGAAACAGGAAGCAGAAAGGCAGAAGACTTGTCTCTTGACTTGAACCATCCATCTCTCAGGTTAAGGGTCCCATGCAGTTGCTCTTGGCTCCACTGCTCCCTCAACCAATGCCTTTGAGAAATCACTCAGAGGTACAAGCCAGTGAACATGACCTCTGAATTGTCCAGTGGGAGGAAGCTCCAATGATCTCACAATGATCTCACAGGCAGTCTGCTTAAGAGCGTGTACTTGATTGGCTTCTTTTCTTTCCCTGTCTTACTTCCTTGGACATCTCTATGTTAATATAGTTAGACTACAGATACTCGGCCAAAGATTGCTGTAGATATTGCTGTGAGAGATGAGGGGTGTCTAGAGTAGAATTCTAGCTAAGCTGGTGGACTTTGAAGAATGCAGATTTCCCTCCCAAATGTGGGCTCATCTAGCTGACCAGTTAAAGACCTGTATAGAGGGCCGGAGCGATAGCCTAGCGGTGGGGCGTTTGCCTTGCACGCGGCCGGCCAATGCCGGCCCGGGTTCAATCCCGGCATCCCATATGGTCCCCGGGCACTGCCAGGAGTAATTCCTGAGTGCAGAGCCAGGAGAAACCCCTGAGCCGCCGCCGGTGTGACCCAAAAAAAAAAAAGACCTGTATAGAATCATAAGCCAATTTACCCCGTGCAAGAAGGAATTCCTTGGATCCTTGGATGATATCATTGGATCTCTCTCTCTTTCTCTTTTCTTTCTCTCTCTCTTCCTATAGAGCCAAGGAAGAGAAAGAGAGAGAGAGAGAGACAGAGAGACAGAGAGACAGAGAGACAGAGAGAGACTCAGAGTCTTTTCACATCCAGCTTTATTTTTTGCTTTTTGAGTCACTCACAGAAATGCTCAGGGCAATGCTTGGGGGAATCATAAGGGATGTCAGGAATTGAACCCAGGTCAGCTGCACATAAGGCAAATGCCCTACCCACTGTGTTATTGCTCTGGACCCATCTTTTTTTTTCTTTTTTCAATTTTATTATATACCACCATCAGATATATAGTTACAAAGATGTTCATGATTGGTTCCAGCACCCATCCCTCCACCAGCGCACATTTCCCACACCAGTGTCCCAGATTCCTTCCCCCTTCCCCAGCCTGCCTCAATAGCAGGTAATTTTCCTCTTTTCTCTCTCTCTCTCTCCCTTCTCTTACACATTGTGGCTTGAAATACATACCTTTAGGGGTTATCATGACCTCTTTGCCTACATCCAATGCTCTGTTCTAGTCATCTGGCCCCTATCTTCTGAGTTTCCAATTTACAAGTTTCCCCTATCAGATTTGGCCTTGTCAAGTTTTCATATTCGCATAAGCTAATTCTAATTATTTAAACTAAATATCTTCCTACTGTATATGCAAATAGCCTATTTAGTTCAGTTTCCCTAGAGTAAACCTAACATACACCTCATTTATAGAGTGGAAATTTTAGAATGACCACTCAAACAAATAATATATGTGAATCTCATTCTCAGGATCTCTGGAGGTGTCTTGATAAGATAGATCCTATCATCTTATTGAGGAAAAAATTGTGATTCAGCAACCTTCCATGCAAAACTGGAAAAGTGAAAAGTGAGCATTTACTTATGCACTCACCAAGCCTCCTCACCTTGTGGACAGACTGTCAAGGAACCCTCATTATGACTCTGCTTGCAGTAGGCAAGGGTGCAAATCCATTGGCAGATGAGATCAATAGAACTCAAAGAGGTTAATACGGGTTGAAATCCATATTGCTCTCCTCTAGAGTCTAACAATTGTTTAGCTAGCCAAGAAAAGAAAAGATCTTCCACGCTTCTGCCAGGTGAAACTCTCCAAGGAACAGCAAGCTTGGCTCCACACATATGCTAGCTCTGCTGAGGGCAAAATGCCTCTAAGAAGAGGGTGCCTTTGAAGAAAAAAAAAGGGGTGGAGGAGAGAGAAGAGGTGGGGGTGGAGCCTTCTTGGACAGCAAACAGCTTTTGCGAAGTAACATTTTGATGAGTTAAGTGCAAATGAATCAGGAATAATGAGAAACACATGGGCTAAATTTTCCTTAAAATATACGAGTTTAAAAATTAAGAGGAAAAAGTGCTTGAGGAAAATGTGTTTTTAAGTTTGAGCCAAACAGAAAACATTTGCAAAATGGATCAAGATATTTGTTGAGCCACAAAATGACTAGGTTTGTCCATCCCGGGCAGAGAGAGTGATGAAGAGACAGATAAACAGCAGGCGGCAGGCAGGGCGGTCCTAAGACAGAATTTTAAGACAGGATCCATCAAAGCTCTCCACAAGCAGTAAATTGGGGGGCTTAGAAAAATACTGATTTTCTTTCATTGGTTTCTCTTATTAACGATACATTCCCCTGAATGGAATATCAATAAATAAGCAATATGGCCATTTGGAAAGCTGTTCACTGAAAAGATGAAATATATTTGGGACTGATTTTTATAAAGTCCTCCAAATCTGTATTAGTGGGGGGAAAGGAAGATGCTGGCAGGATGTACAAACCAAAGGGACCCAACTCAGCCCTTGCCAGCTTCTGGGTGGTAGAAGTGACATGTGTCAACAAGAAAGACCACAGAAGCCCAAAACTGCGCAACCGGCCTGACCAGCGGCCAGACCATGGATTTCCTGCAAGAGAGGAGGACCGAGGGGAATGAACTGACCAGTGGTTCCAATTCACTTAGTGAAACACAGGCCTCCAAAGGAAGGTACTGCCCCTTTCCTCATCAGTGGGGATGCTCGAGTCCACTGGTTTTCCTTAGCGTCCTGAGGAATCAATCACTTTTATTTCCTTCCTGTTATCATTTTTTTAAATGAACCCCTTTCATTGAGGGAAGACACAAATTCTAAGAAGAATTCCTCTACCAAGTAATGGAAGAGAAAGCATGTATCCCAAGCTGGAAAGCAGGCAACACCAGAGCTCAACTTTTAAGTCAGAGAAAACAAATGGAGCTTTTTTTTTTGAACTTTTTCTTTTTATTTTTGTTTATTTTGAATTTTTTTTAATTTTTTATTTTTACAATTACAAAGATATACAATTAAAAAGTTCATATTTGGGTTTTGGTTATATAGTGTTCCAGCACCCATCCTTCCACCCGTGCCCATCTCCCACCACCAACGTCCCGGTTCCCTCCCCCCCTCCCCACCCCTCCTCCATGGCAGGTTCTTTATTTCTTTCCCTTTCTCTCTCTTTCTCTTTTCCTTCCCCTCCAGACTATGGATTACAGAATATACATTAAAGGGTTGTCATGTGTATCTTTTTGCCTCTATTTAATTCTCAGTTCTAGGTTGGCATTAGTACCCTCGACAATTGTTAGCACACTGTTCCATTTTCTGTCTTACTTAGCCTCTGACTCCCACACATTTGTGATAATTTCCACCTTTGACCAGACCTCCTGATATATGTTCACTTGACCTTGGATATTGGTATCATAATATGTACATATATATTTATGTTATGCAGATAAATGCAGTCATTCTGTGTCTGTCTCTCTCCTTCTGGCTAATTTCGCTCAACATAATCTTCTCCATGTCCATCCATTTATAGGCAAATTTTATAACTTCATTTTTCCTAATAGCTGCATAGTATCCCATTGTGTAGATGTACCAAAGCTTCTTTATCCAGTCATTGATTCTCGGGCACTCTGGTTGCTTCCAGATTCTGGCTATTGTGAATAATGCTGCTGTGAACATAAAAGTAGGGAGGGTGTTTCCGCTGCGTATTTTTGGTTTCCCAGAGTATATTCCCAGGAGTGGTATGGCTGGGTCAAATGGGAGTTCAATTTCTAGTCTTTGGAGGAATGTCTATATTGTTTTCCAGAAAGGCTGTACCAGCCAGCATTCCCACCAACAATGGATGAGTGTCCCCTTTTCCCCACATCCACGCCAGCACTTGTTCTTGCTCTTTTGAATATGTGCCTGTCTCTGTGGTGTAAAGTGGTATCTCATTGTTGTTTTGATTTGCATCTCTCTGATGATTAGTGATGATGAGCATTTTTTCATATGTTTTTTGGCAATTCGAATTTCTTCCTTGCTGAAGTTTCTGTTCATTTCTTCTCCCCATTTTTTTGATGGGGTTGTTTGTTTTCTTCTTGTAAAGTCTACCAGTGCCTGATATATCCTGGATATTAAACCCTTATCAGATGGGTATTGGGTGAATATTCTTTCCCATTCTGTGGACTGCTTTTGTATCTTAGTCACTGTTTCTTTTGAGGTGCAGAAGCTTTTTAGTCTCAGGTAGTCCCATATGTTTATCTTTTCTTCGAGTTGCTTTGTTAGTGATGTTTCACCTTTGAAGATGCCTTTAGCTTCAATGTCGTGGAGGGTTTTTCCTCTATTTTCTTCAATGTACTTTTATGGATTCAAGTCTGATATTGAGATCTCTAATCCATTTTGATCTGATTTTTGTGCATGGTGTTAGACACAGGTCCAAATTCATTTTTTTACATGTCGCTGCCCAGTTTTCCCAACACCACTTGTTGAAGAGGCTTTCCTTACTCCATTTTAGACTCATTGCACCTTTATCAAAAGATTAAATGATCATGTGTTTGAGGTTGGGTGTCAGGATACTCAATTCTATTCCATAGGTCCACAGGTCTGTTTTTATTCCAATACCATGCTGTTTTAATTACTACTGCTTTGTAGTACAAACTGCCTTGTAGTTTGAAGTTGGGAAAGGTGATGCCTCCCATCTTCTTTTTCCCGAGGATTGCTTTAGCTATCCTTGGGGGTTTATTGTTCCATACAAATTTCAGGAGTAGTTGGTCAATTTCTTTGAAGAATGTCATGGGTATCTTTATAGGGACTGCATTGAATCTGTACAGAGCTCTAGGGAGTATTACCATTTTGACAATGTTGATTCTCCCCATCCATGAGCAGGGAATATGTTTCCATTTCCTTGTGTCCTCTTTTATCTCTTGGAGCAGTGTCTTGTAGTTTTCTTTCTACAGGTCCTTTACACAGTTGGGTAGGTTGATTCCTAGGTATTTGATTTTCTGTGGCACAATTGTGAATGGAATTGTTTCCTTAATATCTCTTTCTTCTCTTTTCGTTATTTGTATATAGGAAAGCCACCGACTTTTTGGTGTTGATTTTGTAACCTGCTACTCTACTATATGCATCTATTGTTTCTAGGAGTTTTTGGGTAGAGAGTTTAGGATTCTCTAGGTATAATATTATGTCATCTGCAAATAATGATAGCTTCACTTCTTCCTTGCCTATCTGGATGCCCTTGATGTCCTTTTCTTCTCTGATTGCTATGGCAAGTACTTCCAGTACTATATTGAATAAAAGGGGTGAGAGTGGGCAACCTTGTCTTGTCCCTGATCTCAGGGGAAGGCTTTCAACTTTTCCCCATTGAGAATGATGCTTGCTGTGGGCTTTTGGTAGATGGCTGTAACTATCTTGAGGAAAGTCCCTTCAATTCCCATATTCTGGAGGGTTTTAATCATGAACGGGTGCTGGATCTTATCAAATGCTTTCTCTGCGTCTATTGATAGGATCATATGGTTTTTATTTTTTCTTTTATTGATATGATGTATTATGTTGATTGACTTGCGAATGTTGAACCATCCTTGCATTCCCGGGATGAATCCTACTTGGTCATGATGTATAATCTTCTTGATGAGTCTTTGGATTCTGATTACTAGTATTTTGTTGAAGATCTTAGCATCCATGTTCATCAGGGATATTGGTCTGTAGTTTTCTTTCTTTGTGTTGTCTCTCCCTGCTTTGGGTATCAGGGTGATATGTGCCTCATAGAAGCTGTCTGGGAGTGTTTCTGTTTCTTCTATTTCCTGGAAGAGCTTGAAAAGGACTGGCAGTAGGTCCTCCTTAAAGGTTTGGTAGAGTTCACTAGTGAATCCGTTTGGACCTGGACTTTTGTGTTTGGGCAGACTTTTAATTACTGTTTCTATTTCCTCAATGGTGATAGGCTTATTCAGGTATTGGAGGTCTTCTTGTTTCAACCGTGGGAGGTTATAGGACTTCAGGAATTTATCCAACAAATGGAGCTTTTAGAACTATTTGTATTTGTAAAGAAGCAACAGTAGGGGCCGGAGCAATAGCCCAGTGGGTAGGGCATTTGCCTTGCACGCGGCCGGGCCTGCGCTGGCCTGGGTTCGATCCCGGCATCCCATATGGTCCCCGAGCATCGCGGGGAGTAATTCCTGAGTGCAGAGCCAGGAGTAGCCCCCTGAGCATTGCCGGGTGTGACCCAAAAAAGCAAAATAAACACTTTTAGTCACTACCTGAGCTCCTTCAACCACCACACCCGCCAGCGGCTCTTCCTGCGGCGTAGCCGTAGGGAGAACAGCTGCTGTCACAGCCACTGGTGACTCTACCTGGTTTCCACAAAAGGTCAAGTGGAAGCCAAACATCTGGATCAGGCAAAGATTCCACCTTAGTGGAATACACAGAATATGGGGTTTTCCCACAGTGAAAATGGGCTGAGCTGGGACTTGTATACAGATTTTTAAAAATAACAAATTCCAAAAAGTCTACCCATTCCCAAACTACAGAAAAGGAGAACATATATGAATGTATTTTAAGAAATACTTTTCAGTCTGTCGTTAATCAATAATTTCTATTGTAAATGTAGAGGGTCTGAAAGAATTCAAAGAATATAGTCTTGAGGCTTTTTGATATCTAGTTTTCTTTGACATATACATTTCTTTAGAAAGTAAAATACCTGTTGTAGCTTAAAGAAATGCTAAGGGAGAAAAAAAGGTTTTGCCCTACATTCTCTGTGTTAAAGACAATCAATGAAAATTGGGACAAACCTTCAGAACTCTGGGATGCAATGGAAAGTAAATTCTTCTGTGAATAGGAAAGTGGGAGAGAAACTGAAGCGTTATTAAAAAGAGCTTCAATTTTTAGAAAATCAGCTGCTTTTTCTTACCAAATGAGCAAACAAATTACTTTTCTAAACTTTCCCTTTTTTTCTCAAAAAAAACTGAGGGCCGATCAGCAGGATGGTGCCAAGGTTAGAAGTGCTAGAGGGGATGCGCCTGGCACGCAGTGGAGAATCAGTACTTACAAGTCATTTGCTATCCTGGTTGAGAACTAGGTGAACATGCCATTGAACATGACGTTAGTGTCAACGACATAGAATGCTAAGTGGTTTTGGTTCTCCTGTGTCTGCTGATCAGGATAGGTGGAGAGAAAAGGACTGTTCTGGGTTTCTACAGAGCATCATGGACTTCCTGCAAAGTAAAAATTCTGTGACACTAGAGTAACATTTCTGCAGTATGTTGATTGACACTTTGGGCTGGAGTGACAGCACAGCACAGTGGGTAGGGCGTTTGCCTTGCACACGGCTAACCCGGATTTGATCCTGAGCATCCCATATGGTCCCCGAGCACCGTAAGGAGTAATTCCTGAGTGCAGAGCCAGGAGTAGCCCCTGAGCATTGCCGGTGTGACCCAAAAAAAAAAAAAAAAACACTTTCAGGCATAACGGTACATTAGAACCAAAGAAGCTCCATCTCTGTAGGAATATAAAGGACTTTTCACTCCACCCATGAGAGACAGTCGATAAACTGGGCTCTGGAGGAGTGAGTGCTGGTCTCCAGGTTTATGCAAGGGGTCACTCAGGGAACCCCAGCCAATCCCTCAGGAAGGCCTGTTCCAGCTGAGCAGGAGGACTGTGATACTTGGGAGCATGCACCATGCTGGCAGCCTGCAGAACAAAGCTTCTCACAGGAAAGCAATATGGAAAGTCAAGCCTACTCCTGTCTGGAAATTTCTGTCAGCACTCAAGTATGGACGACTGCTTCTGGGAAATTACTCAGCATATCTTTTACAAGCACATTTCTGAAAATATATATTGTAAAATTTAGAGATGTTATTACTTAATAAAGTGTTCTGAAGCCCAGTTCATTTGAAAATATTGCAAACCTTGCCAAAAGAAGATTCCTCGGAGCAATCATTCTAGAATATTTCTATATTTTGAATAATACAGAACCTTGCAGAGGGAACTCGACCTGAAGCAGTCCCTGGTTTCCTTTATCTCAGATCCCTTTTGTGAGGGAACACTCAGGAGCCTCATCATCTAATATTAAGGGACTCTGGAAACTTTTTCCACTCTCAGGAAAAAGTGTCCACCCAAGGAATGCAACATAGGTAGACACTTTCAGAAGCATCTCCACTTCATTACTTGATGGATTTTGAATTCATTTTTCATCTCTGGGCATTCAAAAGCCTTTCACTATTTGTTTGTCAAAAGCAGCCAAAAGTTTAAAAAAGTTCAGATGTGGGGCCAGAGCGATAGCACAGCGCATAGGGTGGTTGCCTTGCATGTGGCTGACCTGGGTTTGATCCCCAGTATCCCATATGGTCCCCCCTAGCACTGCCAGGAGTAATTCTTGAGTGCAGAGCCAGAAGTAACCCCTGAACATAGCCAGATGTGGCCCAAAAGCAAAAATAAATAAATAAATAAATAATTGATTAAAAAAGAGAAAATTAAAAGTTCTGATTTAAAGAACACACCTGGGTGGGAGTGATAGTCCAGCAGGTAGGGCATTTGCCTTGCATGCAGCCAACCTAGGTTCGATCCCCAGCATCCCATATGGTACCTCAGCACTGCCAGGAGTAATTTCCGAGTGCAGAGCCAGGAGTAACCCATGAGCATTGCTGGGTGTGACCCAAAAAAAGAACCAACCTGGAAAGAGGTGATAGAAGCAACTCTATTCCCTGATCGTGTTGCATGCTTGGGTAAAAGTTTTTTATTTAATTAACTCTTATGATGTTTACATTTTTGCTTCAGAATCTCAAATTGGTGGCACATCTGAGTGATTTAAGCATCTTTGGGTGGGAGTGGGAGGGGATCAAATTCTGGGGCTCCATCAGAAATCCTGAGAGGGAACAGCCCTTGGGTCTGTCCGTCATAGCCTCCACTGAGAGGTGGGGCAGCCAACCTAGCACAACTAGTCGAGACCCAACGGTTAGGTCTTGACTAATCCTCTTCCCTGTAACAGCGACACCACTCCCATCTTGTCATTGTAGATTGTACAAATGTTGACATGAACCTTATCTAAAAGTCAAACTGGCAACATAATGGTGCCAATCCAAGGGAAATTTTGAAACCTGCTGAGAAAGGGAGATTTTTCTTTCCACTCTCCAGACTCAAATGAGAGCAACCATTGACTTTCTTTAAAAGCCATTAATGCTATATTTAGGAAACTAAAAGGAAAGAAAAAAAAGCTCAACCACAACCTCACACATGACGGAAAAGATTGTAGATTCCCAGTGGCTATACTGGCAAATGCACAATGAGAGGCCCTCTGCGGGGTGTTGCCATTCTCATACTGTATTTTTCTTTTCTCCAAAAGATGAGGTCATTTATCTTGGACCCACATTCCTAGAGACAGAATAGAGATCTGGTATCTTCATCACCACTAGAGGTAGTATACTAGAGGTAGTATAATCTGGACATGCCAAGTCTCATAGATGCCTGCAAGCAGTTTTAAAAGGTTTTGGTTAGCTCCAATTTTATTAGAATGAAGGCTTTTCACAAGTAAGAGGTTTTATGGGAGTTATTTTTAAAGTAATGTGTTTTTATTGGTTTCTGGTAAGATCAGTGGAATCACATGGCATTTTTTAAAGAATTTTTAAACCAAAAAAAGATGTTCAAATGACTTGCCTGAAACACAAAAGCTAAGAGAGTCAGAATAAGATATTTGACAACCAAGGGGCTAATGCCAAGATAACGCAAGTTCTGAGGGTATAGGGGAAGGATAAAAGCCAGGACAAAGATAAACTAAGTTCAGCAGTGAAATCATCACTCCTATAATAAAGAACAAGTTCTTGTGCCTCTCTGTGACTCAGATGTATGCATTTGGAATGGGATCTCCATTTGCTGAGTACAAAAAGCTAAATAGAAAAGAAAATATATTTTTCTTTACCTGGATCTTAAAACATTATGACACATGAAAATTCTACTGAGTGATGGAATATCAGAGACAAAAATCACAATGAATTCAAACTGGAAATCTACTTTCTCTTGTCTTCCTTTTTCTTTGTCTCTTTCACCTCTGCTGTTCATCCTGATTTCTAAAGTGACATATACTTGATGCCAACGATATTATTATGTCCAACACTACCTATAAATATCATCTTTTCCTTCAGTTTAGTAAACAGTCTACTGTACTTGGTGACTACAAGAGTATTCCACCCACATTGCAGAGCCTGGCAAGTTACCGTGTCATATTTGACATGCCAAATACCAATAACAATTATGGACCTCATTCCCATGACTTGATGGAATGGTTTGAAACTCTTTATATTCCTGGAGCAGGCAGATGCCCTTGGGTTATTTCGCATGTGACAGGACATATTGAGATGTTAATGGTGCCCACTCAAGCAAATCGATGATCTACAGGAAGACAGTGATACAGTGATTAGTAAACAGGTCAAGAGAGAAGGATGACCTTGCCCAAGACCACAAGAAGTTAGTTGGTCACCCAGGATGACCAACTGATACTTCAATAGCTCATCACCATCTGTAAACCTACAGTGTTTTTGCCACATACACAGATGTACAAGTTTGCTCTCGGTTTTTCTCCTACCTTCACCCAATGCACACATATATACACATGACCTCCCTCCACACACACACTCATACACAATTGTAATTGTGAATGCAAATATACATAATTGTAAGCTTCATGAAGAAATGGCAAGAACCACACCTTTCTAACAGTACTGTAGACCAAGGGTCCTGTACTTACTAGTTGTTCCAGAAATAAATCATCAAATGAATCTATGTACAATGATCTTACTAAACCATGGCTGTTTCAATGCCCTAATCTAATACAAATAATATATTGGTAGATTTAAAGCTAGATGATACAAAGCTTGCAAAACAAGTAGTCAGATTACTTCCAATTACAAAAAATAATTGAGAGTGAAAATCACCTCTGTCTTGGGAAAGAATACATGATTGTAAATGAATTTCCATAGAGAGAACAAGGAGTTTCTAAGCTAGGATAAAACTTATAGCTATGCCATGGCAATTGTGAGACCTTGAATTCCCGCCACTGCCCTGCTAGAGGTGGCAATGGTACTTTTTCTCCTGCAGTGCTAGGAAAGTTAGGTAGATAGTGACAATTAAAAGGAGGAAATAAGTTAAAGTGTTAACTAAAGACATTTTATGAAACAAAGTAAACTCTTTAAAAGCTGTTTTTCTATTTGTTTAAGAGTCAGACATTGAAGTTATATAGACATATAATTGTGTTTTCATAAAATCTGGGCCCTTCTTACTGGACAGTGGGTGCCATCATAGTGTGACCACTATAAGACTCAATCTGCCTTGACAGTAGGAGGTACACTTGCATATAATATGAAGAAGAATAAATGTGGGCCACTATCTGTGGATTCTTAGCTAAGAAACCATTACGCTTTGTGCAATTTGTTGTCCATCTTTCACTGAAAGTACACTGCCTTTACCTCCTCCATTTATTGAGGTTAATAAAACTTTCCACCACTTTTTCCTTTTACTAAAGTGAGTTATACGTAGATGTCAATAAAACTCATTAAATATGTTTGATCCTCCACCCACTCTACACATTGTTGGACTGAGCTTTCTGGGCTCCTGGGGTTGGGTGAAATCATATGACAAGAATAATGTGTGTCACTTCCAATTTAGAAACTTTAATTTATAAGAAAAGTTTTTTCAGGATTATACTTTTCTACTGCACTACCCAGCAACACTTGAGGTACCAACCTATATCCCAGAGAATGGATAAAGGGAATAATTGTGCCCAAAGAATCCAAATAGACATTTGGGACATTATTTTTGATGTTTTAAATTGCTGAAATTCTACAGTTATTTGTATAACAGCCTAACATAGTCTGACAAAACTAAGGTAAAATAGAAGGGTAGAAAATATCTGCATAGATTCACCTATTGTCTAGACTTATAATGAATCATTTGAAAACTCAGTGACTTAAACTGTCAATTATTTAATTTGCTTATGATTCAGTGGGCCAGTAATTTGGGTTTGGCTAATTTGGGTGGTTCTTATGCTTATTTCTCTGGCATCACTCCTACGGCTGCTAGATCCAGCTGTGTAGGTTCATCCAAGAGAACATTTCCAGAATGGCCCATCTCTGTTCCAAGAACTCTCTGTTTTTATTCAGTTAATCATGATTTCTTCACTTGAGCCTCAAGTACGACAGGACAAGGATAAAGTTGAATGTCTCTTGAGGAGTTCCACATTTTATTGATCATATTGTGTCATTAACTCAGATTCAAAAGGCTTGAAAAATAGAGTGCACTCCTTTCTGGGTAAGCAGCAAAGTAACACTCACACAGTTGTGTATGTGAGGAAATTAATTTGTGGTTTCCAAATAACTTCATGAATAGAATACTGGCCCAAAAGTTTAGACATGGGGACAGAGCTGTGTCAAGTTTTTAGTGTCACAAGCCAGATTTGTAGAAAAATAAACTCAGAGAACCCATTATTTGGCAGCCCCCCACCCTTCAATCCTCAAACCCCTATTTGACCCCCCATACACACACACACACACACCCACACACACCGCCATCACCTCATGTCATTGCTTCTTCCTTTTGCCCAGTTCTCACCCAGGAATCACCCACCTCCCAAGATACCTATGTCACGCCTTCTGTCAATCAATGTTTTAGAAAGCACATCTCTCTTCAGGAGATGATTTGTAAAAGAAATGTAAAATAGCTAAAATGGCCCCATACATAGATTAAGTACTTATATCTAAAGAGCAGAAGGGCAGAAAGTTTATTTAGATACAACCAACAAACAAACAAACAAACAAAAAGGTCTTCCATTGAAGATAGATGATGATGGTATGAATGAGTACTCCTCAGGGAGTCTCTCAGAGGAGATTTTAGCCCTATCTCCAGTAACTCACCTTTAAATGTTAGGCCCTATTTGATCATAAACTTAAGCTGCCCCAGCCTGTACCTCATTGCTCATGAGGCAGATTCTAGGGAGCAGGACTTACGTAATAAAGGAATGCAATTTTCTAAAATGTAATTCTCACCACAACACTAAGACATATAGTTTGGCATTTATTCTCCTGTTTATTTGTACTTTTACTTCTTCCACTAGAATGCAGGTTTGTAGAGCCATCAGTTACTCCTAAATGCAGTAATAATAGGTGAATTTGTGGCTGAATGAAGGAAGAAATGCCAGATACAATTCTAAACACTGCTAATACAGAAGAGAGTCCTGCTCTCTCAAAAACAGGCCAACAGCAAGCAAAATAAAACTATCAATACATATATTGATAAATACAAATCAATAGATTATTTTATACTGCTATAAAGTTAACTATTTGTATAATAACAAAAACTTAGTTAATTTATTAACTGTTAAATTTGGTATTATGGATTTATTCAGTAAATATATTACTTTATTTCAAAAATGTGATCCATCCACAAAATAATTTCTCAACCTCTCTTTTTTTATTTATTTATTTATTTATTTATTTATTTATTTATTTATTTATTTTGGGGGGGTCACACCCGGCAATACTCAGGGGTTTCTCCTGGCTCTGCACTCAGGAATTACTCCAGGCTGTGCTTGGGGGACCATATGGGATGCTGAGGATCGAACCCAGGCCGGCACAGGCCAGCCGCATGAAAGGCAAACGCCCTACCAGCTGGGCTATCTCTCCAGCCCCACAACCTCTCTCTTTTAAAAAATATTTTTTTGTTGTCGTTGAATTGCTATAAGATACATAGTTACAAGGTTGTTCATGATTGGGCTTCAGTTATATAATATTCTAACACCTATCCTTTCACCAATGTACGTTTCCCATTACCAGTGTCCCCAGTTTCCCTACCACACCCCTCTCACACCTGCCTCTGTGGCAAGCATTTTTCTTCTCTCTCCCCCTCTCTCCCCCTCCCCTCTCTCTCTCTCTCTCTCTCTCTCTCTCTCTCTCTCTCTCTCCTCTTTTAGGAATTACAGTTTGTAATACAGATACTGAAAGGTTCAACATTTCTCTGGGGTTCCCTTCCAAGCTTGTTTCCATCTCTGGTACCCCTGTTCTACAAGTGTTTCTCCTAGTCAATACCATGACCCCCATTTACATGATGTTCACTTATAGCTCCCGACAGGGACTAAATATTCCTCAGTTGAGACACACTGTATTAAGGAAGTAATTAGAGGTGGAGGTGAAGATGTGAAGATCTTCACCTCTGACCCTTGCCACCAGCAGGGACCGAGACCATCCTGCTGTCACACCTGGTCTCCTCCTTTGCCTCCGTGTGGTTCATCAATAAATGCATGAGATGAGAGGTGATGACAAGAGTATCCCACCCACACGGCAGAGCCTGGCAAGCTACCCGTGTCGTATTTGATATGCCAAATACCAGTAACAATTAGAGACCTCATTCCCATGACCTAATGGAATAGTTTGAGGATCTTTATGTTCCTGGAGTGAGCAAATGCCCTTGGGCTACACTAGCTGTGACAGGACATATGGAGATGTTACTGGTGCCTGCTTGAACAAATTGATGAACAATAGGGAAGACAAGGATTAGAGGTGGAGCCAGGTAGTCAGTGGACCCTCTCTGACTCACCAATTTTAGGCAGAGATGGAATGGTGAAATGAAGATTGCAATGGTACCATCCTGGGAAGAGGATTCCAGACAGAAGATCAGAAGTGCAAAGGGAGATGAGTGATGGTCACTGAATCTCGAGCTAATGGGCGCCACCAGGAGACCATTAGTAGGAAAAAGACAGAGAGGAGACAGGCTGGGGGCACTGTCACATCCCCAGGTGTTATTCCAGATCCTGGTAGAAGTCAGAGAACAGTTTTCAGTAAACAACTGGTCCCATATCTTTGAAAGTTCCCTCTGGCTTGGTTCTGGAGAATGGACTCTAAGAGCAGAGAGGCACTAGGAGTGAGAACAAATGGAAGAAGCTCTGGAAGGCTCACAGAGACAGGCTTTCCTCCTGTAAGAGATCGGAGATATACCTCCCTAATCTCACCCGCACATTTTGACTTATTACAATTATTTAGATAACATGGTCTACAATAGTGTTCATGGTTTTCCCTGTGCGTCACTGCACCTCCACCACAATGCTCCAGATCTCCATCACCACTGTCACTTCTCTTCTAGTCAGCTCCCTTTCCCTCCACTGTTGGTAACCCTGGTTCTTAGGTTTAGTTTGAATGACCCATGTCTAGTCTCTTTCTTTAAAAGCTACTGAGTGAGATGATCATGATCCAGCATTGTTCTTCTCCCTCTGACTTATTCACTAAACATGACCCTTTGTGGCTCCATCCAAGTTGTAGGAAAAGGCAAGATTTCATCTTCTCTTGTCACTGAATAGTCTTCCATTGTGCATGCACACACACACACACACACACACACACACACACACACACACACCCCCTTTATCACTCATCTGTTGCTGCGATTTACTTACTCAATTTTCTCATCCATCTCAGCTGCTGTAAAACTTGCTGCAACTAAAGTAGGGGTTCTATATATCTATTTGAATATATGGTTGTGTGGTTTTGTGTTCTTGTCACCCTGACACTTTGCAGGACGGTGACTTGTACAGACCCTAGAGTCCCCATTGATAAAAATAGAGGCTCTCAGGGAACCACCTTTCAGGGACACCTCACCCCACTCCCACTCATCTTTGTCCTCTCATCCTTGTCATTTGGGTTTAAAGACAACACACAGGTCAAGTCGTCCTCGTCTGTGAAGTCGAGATGAGCACCGCAAAGAAAACTCAGGCCAGTTTTACCCACGTCCTGCCTTGGGGTGGGTGGGCTGATGAACCCCCTAGTCCTTCACACTGATTTCTGTGGTCTTGTGAGTAGGGCAGACACCCACTAGATTCTGCAGCGCAGTTAGAAAGCAGAGTTACCCTGTTTTAAAAGCAACCACCCATCAGGGGTCTTTGATCGGGCTGGACTTCTTGTTTGGCTCTTTGCTTCTCCAGAAGAAGGCAGGGGATGGGCCTCAGGCTCATCTCTGTTTTCTCTGTGGGGAGGCACTGCTTGGGGGAGAGATTACAAAGACCCAAAGACCGTAACTTATTGCTTAATTGCTTATTGCTTGACCAAAGCAAAAAAAGGGGGTTGACCTGGTTGGATACTGAATCTGGCTCCCTCCCTCCCTCGCTGCCTCCCTCCTTGCCTTTCATCTCCCAAAGTGGTCCTTGCGTGGCTAAGAGGAGCTCAGGCTGCGGCAGGGCGGGGGTCCTGGCCGCCCCCTCCTGACTTCCGCAGATCTCTGGCCCTTTGGACACTTGCTTGTGCAGCTGCTTGATATAAATTCCTCACATACATCTCCGGCTGGCCCGTTTATTTTTATAAACAATAAATAGGCGACATTCCTCTGGTGTCCCCCTCAGGCTGGCCTAGTTTACAGAGCGGGGGTGACGGTGATGGAAGAAGATCTTGGGGTGGCTATGAAAGAGGCTCTGGGTTATAAATCTCAGAAACACGAGTGAGGTGCTGTGGGGTTGGATTTGGAGACACACAGCCACCACCTCTACCTCTCTCTCTCTCTCTCTCTCTCTCTCTCTCACACACACACACACACACACACACACACACACAATTTTCTTTCTTTCCCCAATATCACCAGGCATCACGAAGGCCTACAAATCAGCCCCAGATGATATTAAGTTGCTTCCCTCACACGCGGAATCCCTTCCGGTGTGTGATTTTTCTTCATTAGAGACGAGAGCCCTAGTGGTACCAAATCCTCTTTTCCTCTCCTCAAAATTTATAGATCACAGTCTCTAAACTAATTGTTAGTTGCACACCAGGCCACCAGCTGTTTGTCCACTGAGCAATTACCTGGAGGCCTTGATGAAAGGCGTGTGGGGTGAGGGCGAGTGGTGAGCAATCCCACCAGGCCCTTTGCAGGGGCGGGAAGGTTCTGACACCATCTGGGGGCAGCAGGACAGAGCCCCCCAACCCCATGCCTTTAAGCCCTTCTGAATACCGTCCCCCACCCCCACTTCTTCTGAAAAAGGACATTGCCTACTAGTCTAGCAACACCCTCCCTCTGTAGGCCAGTACATGCCCCTTAACCCCGTCTTTCTCCCAGGACACAAGCACTAGTTTGTGCTGAAAGCACTAACTCGACTCAGGGCTCCTACGTGGGTATCAGGATCTGGCTGTGTGCTCTGCTAGATGCAGGCTTGGTCCTGGGCGTGACAGTCACTCACCCTCCTGATTTGGAGACAGGAGACACCAAATCCTGTCTCCCCTGTGCTCCTAGAACAAAATTGGAATGCTGGGGTCCAGGTCATCAGTGTCATCACTTCTGCTTTGTTTATTCACCTCCCTAGTGTCCCCCATTCAGGAGAGTTTCCGTTCAAGACCCCAGGCTTACCCTCGGCATGTTCCCCTAGTCATCTTCCCCTACCTTCTATTCAAGCAGGTTGAACTTCTCATAGGTCATTTCAGCCTATCTTGGTGGTAGGGGATGAGGATTGATGCTATGACAACTTTTTAGGTTAACTGAGGCCCAGAGACAGATGGAAACATGTCACATTCCACACAGCAGGTAGCAGAAAGTGTCACACTTTTTGGTAGAAGAAAGAAGTCATTCATTTCTATGCAGATCCTGCAAAATCCTGCCAATTGGACATAGAAATTCCCTTTCAGCCTATCCCAGGAGGAATGGTACCAGCTGATGCCCCGAGCATGCCCAGAACCATCAGGAGTGACATGCTCCAGAAGAAGCCCTCTTCCTTAAAAGGGAACGCAGGCTGCCAGCCCTCCTCAGAGTGGCTTAGCAAGAAAATGCTTTGGCTGCACTGTCTGGATCAAGTGAGGGCTGATGCCGATTGACAGAAAGACTTGCTATGGTTCCACCCATGCCCCATTTCAATCCTGCTGGCGCACCTGGCTGGCTCTACCCTAGCAGCACTGGGAATGGCCTCCAGAACATTCTCAGAAGAGGATGCACAGAAATACCAGCTAGTGTATAGACTGGCTGGTGACGTCAACCAAGAAGGAAGGAGGGAGAAGGTGGAGAGAAGCCTAGCTGCCTCTCGTAGCATGATGGAGCCTGATGTGTACGGTGAACTCTTCTCCTTCCTGGCCCACACCTTCTTGCTGCTCCCCTTCCATTCTCGCCTCCTGTGCCTCTGCCTGCACCTGCTTATGATGTTTTGACCTGATGTTTTCTAATTTTGTTGTGATGTGAACAGCCTTTGCATTCATTATAGGCAATACTTTGAATTTGACTCTTTCCTGAGCTGGTGCTGGGCCACAGGGAACTTTCTCATGCAACAGGGTAGAAAGAATGAGTCACAGTCCAGTTGACCAAGCCATCAGAAGGGTGAAAGTTACCCTCTCCAGGCTGCTCCTCACCTTCAGTCCAGTTGATGTGACTTACATCAGTCAATATTTGATTATAAAATAGTCTCTCCGGGGCCCAGGGATGGCTCAATGGCAAAAGTAACCATCTTGCAATTCTTGAGGGCATTTGGATGACAAAACTGAGATGACCAAGCAGGAGACAAGGGGTGAGGGAACAAAGAGGTGGACTAGAAGAAACCTAAGGGTAGTGGTGATGAGGTACAGAAACTATGTACATCAAAGACCATAAGCGTAAATGCTATTGTAGCCACATCACCTAAACTATAACAAAAATAGAATACTTTTTTAAATTTGAGATCATGAGCCAATCCCTGATTCAGCCCACATGCACCCAGCACAGTGATGATTATAGCATGGGGGTGCCTAAGCAGTCAGTGTGTATAAGAGCACAACTAAAGATGTGGGAGCACTGTAGCCAGAAGAAATGAAGCCCCTGGGAGCACTGTGTAAGCACCACAACCAACACTAAGAGAGTTTGATAGTTGCAAGCACCAAGTGAGCCAGTAGAAGGGGACCAATCCCTGGTCATGGTAGCAACTGTGTCAATAAAGGGAAGGGAGTGATGGAAAAAGTAATAAAATAAAATGAAATTGGGTCTGTGCTAGAGGATTTCTCCCACCTGGATGCAGATGTGTCATGTTCATGAGTGCCTTTAAGGTAAGTGAGATTACATTTATTGATGTTTGGTTAGCTAGATGTCTTACATGCATTTTTTATTTCCAATAGATTTAACTATGAAAGGTTTATCAGGACCTAACCCTATTGTAAGTTGAACAAGACCTGTAATTCATGAGATAACTTCCTGTAAATTTTGAGATATATTTCTAAATAAATTTCTGCCCTCAAATCCATGTCTATTCATGAAGGAGAAAAACAAATACAAAATACTTCACAGCCATTTTCCCCTTCTATATAGTAATGATGCTAGTTTACTGGCTCTCATTTTGTTTTATAATTTCTTTGAAGAAAGTTGAAAATAAAAGCTTAAGAATTCATAATTATTTTTGTTTCATTATTTTCCAGGTTCAGGATCTCACAATGGGAGGCAAGTGCTCAACCACCAAGGCACAGACACAACCCCCTTCAGATTCTTCCACCACCCTTTGAATCCCTGAGCAGACACAAGGAGCTGCTACCTCTGTAAATGTACTTGTCACCCCCATTCCTTGGCCCCCACTGCCCTCACTTCATTCTTTTCAGCTAATTCCTCAGTCCCTGGAACAGCTGAATGTGTGGCCCCATTTAGTGATATTATGCAGAACATGTTCTAGTTGGCTACAAATAACCCATCAGGCATTATGCTGACATTCTGCTTTCTGTCCTTACTAGTGTCTAATGAAATGATCTTCAGGTTGTGGGAAAGTGTGATGCTTTTTATTCTCTATAATTTCAAGTCTTTACAATGATTATTCTGTTTTCACGGCAAAAGTAATACTCTCTGATCCCCAGATCTTGACCCATTACTGAAAGACTGAAACGCTTTACTCAGATACAACAGGAAGCCAAACCTGTGAGTTTCCCTTTGACTTCCGCTCGTGAGCTCCATGGAACCTGCCTTAATGTCTCACTTTTGCTTTGAGTAGATGAACTTTCAAGACAGTTCCTGACCTCTGCCTGTCTCATGAGCCTCCTCTGAAAATATTCATGGGCTTTTTCCCCCCTTCTTGTATGGCTTCCAAATTTTTAATTAATTTCCTTTTCACTCATATTGAAGTACTATTTAGTACCTTTTTGGCAAGATAATATAACAAGTATGATTTAAAAAAAACCCAAAGACATACTTAAAATATTGCATGTGACCTAATCTAGTAAGTAGGTGTAATGTACAGGTCTGTGAAGTTAGTAAAGTAGATATTATGAACAGCAAAAACGAAAAACAGAAGACTTCACTTCCATTCCAGACAACTGAAACTTTGCCAATGTCTGCTTATTGTAGCTGCAAAAGAGCCAATATTTGAACCAAGAAGGGATAAGTTCATTCCATACATTGGAAAGCAGTATTTTGCCCTCTTTTCTGCTTAGTTTCACCATTTCCTATGAGTGGCTCAGCAAAGGTCAGGTTCAGAGGCCAGAGCAATAGTCCAGTGGATAAGGAGTTTGCCTTGCACATGGCTGACCCAGGTTTAATCCCTGGGATCCCATATGGTAACCCTGAGCACTGTCAGGAGCAATTTCTGAGAGCAGAGTCAGGAGTAACCCAAGCAGCATTGCAAGGGAAAGGAAGGGGGGGGGGAGGGAGGGGAGGGGGAGGGAAGGAAGGGAGGGAGGGAAGGGAAAGTATGGGAAGGGGGGGGGGGGAGGGGAGGGAGGGAAGGGAAAGTATGGGAAGGGGAGGGGAGGGAGGGAGGGAAGGGGAGGGAGGGGAGGGAGGGGAGGGAGGGAGGGAAAGGGAGGGAAAGGGAGGGGGAGGAGAGGGAAGGGGAGAAAAAAAGATAAAAAAAAGAAACGAAAACTCGGGTTCAAACAAATTCTCAGAACTCAATCGTTCCCCATCACCCTATAGTTTCTCTATTAACCCATGAGCAAACAGGTGGCGAGAGGAGTGTTCCAGCTACCCATGAACACATCTTTTAGAATCATACCTCTCCTAAATCAGCTTTGCAACAGGGCTTTGAGTTGAGAATAGTACACCACGAAATACAGACAACTCAAAAGCACCCCAGCTGGAGTTAATGAGACTACACCAGCTCAAATCAACAGGAAACAATGGTTCAGCAAAGCACAGGAGCACAGGACTGAACTGAAAGCACTCAAGATGCTTCCAGATAGTGTGCAATGGGTCAACCTGGATGCCTCTGCTGGGGTCCCTGCATGTAGTTTAAGCTACCAATGTGGCATAGAGAATCTGGAGGCTGCCAGCTCCATGATCTGAGTATCACATGGTATCAGAACCAGGACTGAGCATGGGGGTCTTGGATGCAACATGGGAGGAACCCAGGACAGGTGGTCAAGGAGTCTTACCTCAAGCTTCTACCTATCAAAATTTGTCAAAGGCTCCTTCTCACTCTCACACTGAGTCCAAACCCCCACACAAAGCTTTCAAGGTCATATTCAAGGTCTCAGGTCACTTCCTTAGTTCTCAGCCTCTAACCACAGACTTCTTATGGCTGGTGGCTGAACCAGGCCTGTGCATACAGCGGGAATCAGAGGCAGCTGATTCCCAGTCCTTGTTCTCAAGGAGCTCACAGGGAAGACCGACTGGGTCAAACGATATTCAGGGCCATCTGGTGAAGAAGTTGTGGGATATCCCAAGACACAGGTTGCAAAGGGTGATGGGGTGAGTCCTGGGGGGTTAAGGGATACATCAAACTGAAGCCCCTCCATTGGACTTGAAGGTAGAAGAGCAATTTCTGAGTGAAGGAGGGAGAAGACCATCTCTGCAGAGATATCTGCCTACATGGAGGCCTGGGGCTCCTAGTTGCCTGGGACATAGGTTCAGAGAGGCAAATGGCTACACAGTTAATCTGCGAAAACAAGACTAAGGAGGTCCTAGCCAAAGCTCAAGTTTCCCACCTGAGGCATAGGAAAGTTTGTGGGTTTGGAGTCCTTGGAGGTCACTTGCTGGCTCAGACTTCCTGTGTAAGCCAGTAGAATCGGACTAGAACATGGCACTTCCCTAGAGGGAAGGAAGTAACTCAGATTCCAGAGCATAACATGGTGGCGACCCTTCCTTCAAAGCCGTCCTCCAGAAGAAACACTTCTTTCCTTCTTCTGGACTTGGGTTTTTCTGCCAGGTTTTCCCAGAGAGATACCAAAAATAGATGATCATTGGTACCTTCAGAGATGCATTTACGACTATAGTAACTTTCTGAAGAGACTGTCTTTCCCATTAGTGCCCAAGAACTTCTAAGGGCAAGAGACTCACTGACTCCAACCCAGCCATTCTTCCACCCACTTGTAGACCAGTGGTGTGACCAGGAAGGAGGACCCAGCTCAGAGAGTTGGTCTGTCTGGGGTTCTGGCCAGAGCTGGAACCAGCTCCTTCCAGCAGTGACTGAGCTGTAGTAGTTTAGCACCCCAGAAAAAAAGAAGGGTGCTATTTTCAAAATTGGTAGCGGATGCAGGGCAGACAAAGAAGTACTATTTCTTCTTTAAATCCAATCCAGGCCCCCTCCACAGATGTGTGGTTCGTACCGAGGACAACATCCCCTTGGCCAAGCTGATAACTGCCAGACTTTGATGTTCCTCAGTTTCCACACTGACTTTAGCTCGCTTGCCAGAGCAGCATATTTGTTTGTTTTGTCTGGAAAGATTTTGTGATTTCTGAAGAGGGTAGCAGCTACATCAATAAGGTCCTCTGTTTTGTTAGCTTTATCAAGTAGCCCGACTTCTGCTCTAGTGGGCTGTTTTTGTGACGCTCACTTCCCAGAAAAGCATGTTTCCACGTATTCTTTTCTCCCCCCCTCTACTATTTTCTTCTCCCAAGCCTGCTTTTAAAAAATGGATGAACTTTGTGGCAACAGTCCTATAGATGTCAGAATCTGCTCAGACTAGCCAAGGTGATGTGCAACTTTTGCTTCTGTTCAGCAGTACCACTGTGTTTAGCAAGCAAAGGTGCTCAGCGGCAATACCACCGGTCTGAGTCCATTAGTGCAGATCTTCCAAACTCACAAAATGTCCTGAGTTTTGCTGCTATGTCAACTTAAAGCAACTTGGCCTGCATTTTATTGATTAAAGGGATATAAGAAAAACTACTGTTAAAAACCAAAGGCCTCTCTCCCTTTATATCTCTCCTTTCTTTTTCTTTTTTCCTACCCTTCCCTCTCTCTCCTCCCCCCCCGTTTCTCCCTTCCTCCCCCTCCCTTCTACGAAGACTTGTTTAGCAACTGCCAAATTCAAGTCATCAGGACCTAGTCAGTAATTTTATTTATTTTATTTTAAGGTATTTTTCTGGTCTCTGGATCACAACAGTTGTGTTCAGAGGCTACTAATCAGCTCTGTGTTTGGGGGCTGCACCCCATTGTGCTTGGAAGGCCATATGTGGTGCCAGGCCCATGTTGGCAGCATGCAACACAAGTACCTTAACCCCTAGCATAGCTCTGACCCTAGAGTTAGTACATTTTAAGTTCCTCGATAATAAATATACAGTGACATAAATATTCATGTGTAAATATTAAACTTGTTTAATAAATATATGCCAGGTCTTCAGATAATGTCATGTTGTGCTTTGTCGTTTCCTTCTACCAGAAAGAAGCCTGGCCAAGCTGAATGGAATGACGTTATTAGTCAAGGGTCTGGTTTCACTATATGTCGTCTCCCTTAAAGTTCGTTTCCAAGAACCTATCAACAACGTTAAGTGAGGACTTACTGGCTATATCAATGCAGTTATTTGACAGCTCTGTTCTTAGAACTTTACACAAGGCGCTCTTTTAATCTTATAATAACATAATTGGATAAATACATTTTACAGATGAGGAAATTAGGCAATTTCCTCATTTGTTGGAGGAGACAGGACCTTGACCCAGACTTCAGAATCACTAGACTTAACTCTTACACCATCTAGTTCATGAAAAATCACATGAAAACTGATAGATTGTGGTTAATATTTTGTTGAATATGTATTTACAATGCATATATTTTTCAGTGCCAGGGATAGAACCCAGGGCCTCACACATGCAAGAAAAGTACTCTACACTTAGTCCCTTGATCCCAGATAAACTTAAGTTCAAGTTGTTAAATATGTGTGAGAGTCCCAAAAGGCATGGCATGTGGGTTGAAATTTGAAGTGAGTTGGAGTTAAATCGGTGCTGACAGGCATAGGGACAGAAAGTGCCTAGGAATAGTGAGTGCCCAGGGACATAAATAAAGCTTCATGAGTTCTGTGCCTGAGACCTGATTCAATAGCCTTAAGACAAGTCCAGTCATGCTTGGGGACTTGACTTGGGGAGTGTCGACAGTGGTCCCAAAGTGTCCAGGCTCTAATCCTCAGGACCTATAAATGTGCCTTACATGGGAAAGAACTTTTGCAGATGTGATAAATCACCCAAACCACGATTTGGGAGATAATCCTGAATAGTCCGGTGAACCTAATCAAATCATGAGTCCTTGAATGAAGACTTCCCTAAATGGGCTCAACTTTGCATCATCTGGACCCTACTCACGGCACCACCCCTAGGTAGATTGATCTTGTGTTTGATAACACCAAAGTCTTTTCAAAACCCAGGAGGTGTGGATTTTCCACTCTTCAGTGTAGGTATAGCAGCCTCCATTCCTGTCCCAACCATTTCAATGAGCCCAACTCCACATTTGAAGCATGTGGTTGCACTTATGACTGTGTGGCAGAGCCTCATCAAATCTCATACTGATCACAATTGTAGTTCTTATCACTGGGTTAAAACAGGAAAGGAAAGGAAAAAAGCGATTCCCAGGCTAGTTTCTCAGAGTCTCAGGAAGACAAAGCAAGAGCACAACAATCCCTAAGGGAACAATTCATAAAAGTTCATCAAGTTCAATAAGCAAAAACAATAGCATGGAAGGCTCAACAAGCATCAAGCAACTCAGTAAACCCTCACACAATGATTTTAATCATACCATTGTGAGGATGTTTAACAAGTTCAAAGAAATGATGGCACAGGTAATCAAAAAGCACAAGATAGTGAGTCCAAATAAGTTCAAGCATAAATGAAGAATATGGAAGATGATATAACAACTTCAGTAGATGTTCTGGTCAGCAGAAGAACAGCAATAAAGAAAAAGGTTGAGGTGCTACAAGATGAGAGTGTGGAAACTGCTTGACAACGGCTAAAGGTGGAAAAATATCTGAAAAGAAATATAAACAGCACACCACAGAACTGTGGGATGAGTTCAAGAAAAGCAGGGGCTGGAGCGATAGATAGGGTGTTTGCCTTGCACACGGTCAGCCCATGCCGGCCCAGGTTCAATCCCCGGCATCCCATATGGTCCTCTGAGCACCGCCAGGAATAATTCCTGAATGCAGAGCCAGGGAGTAAACCCTGAGCGTCACCGAGTGTGACCCAAAAAAGCAAAAAAAAAAAAAAAAAAAGCAATATCAAAATCATCACAGTCCCCAAAGAACAGGAAGGCAACCTCAATGAACAGATCATTGAGGAAGTCAAGAACTTCCCAGAGTTGAGGAATACAGGTACTGAAATTCAAGTGTTCAAAGGATCCCAATTAAAACAGACTCAAATAGGAACTCTAAGGTTGTACTTAAAATGAGAAAAAACAAACATAGAGACAGAATGTTGAAATCAGAAAGATCAAAAAAGCAACTTACATGCAAAGGAATACCCAGAACATTTATAGCAGATCTGACAAATAAGACCTCATGAGCCAGAAGAGAATGGAGGGATATAGGTCAAAAAATGAACACATCACCAAGTATTGTTTCTCCAGTTAGATTATCATTCAAATTTGAATTAATTATACAGTACTTCAGGAACAAGCAATAGTTTAGGGTATTCATGGTCTTAAAATTGATTATTATATGAAGCATTAAAGGAACTTCTTTAAGTGGCAAGTCAAACACCGCAGAATTGGTATTAAGTATGGCATTCACGCATGGCACATATGATTGTTCTTTAATAGATTAAGATAGATTTGTTTAGGGCCCAAAGCGATAGCACAGTGGGTAAGGCATTTGCCTTGCACGTGGCCAAACCGGGTTCAATCTTTGGCATCCCATATGGTCCTCTGAGCTCCTCCAGGAGTAATTCCTGAGTGCAGAGCCAGGAGTAACCCCTGAGCATTGCTGGGTGTGATCCAAAAAGCAAAAAAAAAAAAAAAAAGATTTGATTACTCCTCTCCTGCTAAAGGATTTTTATATACTCAGAGTAATAAATTAACATGTTATTTACATTGATCAAGTTGTTTTTACACATAAATATTTGTATTATAATTCTTTGCTTATTAATGCAGACACTTAAGCAATATTTTAATATAGTATTTTCTAACATAAAGCCAATATTTTCTTTCTTAGTACAAGACATATTTTTATACTTCTACAGGCCTACTCAGATTCTTCCCTTAAATTCTTAACTCTCTTCACTATTACTAAATTTTACATTTGTAGGATTTATCTATTTCATGTAAAAATGTATTGTCACCAAGATACAAAGACAATCCACAGAGTGGGAAAGAGTATTCACCTAATACCCATCTGATAATATCCAGGATATACCAAGCACTGGTAGCACTTTACAAGAAGAAAACTGTCAACCCCATCAAAAAGTGGTGAGAAAAAATGAACAGAAGCTTCCAAAAAGAAGAAATTGAATGTCCAAAAGGTATATAAAAAAGTGCTCTTCATCATTAATCATCAGGGAGATGCAAATCAAAACAACAATGAGGTATCATCTCACACCACAGAGACTGGCACACATCCAAAAGAGCAAGAACAACTGGTGCTGGCATGGATGCGGGGGAGAAAGGAACTCTCGTCCACTATTGGTGGGAATAGCAACTGGTCCAGCCCTTTTTGGAAAACAGTATAGACGTTCCTCCAAAAACTAGTTACTGAGCTCCCATTTGACCCAGCAATACCACTCCTGGAAATTTACCCTGGAAACCCAAAAACACATATCAGAAACACTATCTGTACTTCTTTATTTATCGCATCACTATTCACAATAGTCAGAATCTGGAAGCAACCTAAGTGCCTGAGAACAGAAGACTGGCAAAAAAAACTGTGGTACATCTACACAATGGAATACTATGCAGCTGTCAGAAAAAAAGACGAAATCATGAAATTCACCTGCAAATGGATGGACATGGAGACTATCATGCTGAATGAAATTAGTCAAAAGGAAAAGGACAGATATAGAATGACTGCATTCATTAATGGTATATAAATATATTCCTGTGTTTTACTAAGTGTGGAAATGGTAATGTCAGACTAGAACTCACCATTGAAGATACACAAATAGACTTACATAATAAACCCTAAATGTCTGAAGGGCAAGTCACATTGTATAAAAGAAGAGAGAGAGAGAGATACAGAGACAGAGACAGAGATAGGGACAAAGAGAGGGAGAAAGCGAAGAAAATGAAAGGTGCCTGCTATAGAGGCAGGCTGGGGTTGGGTGGGAGGGAATGTGGGGACATTGGTGGTGGGAATGGGGCCTGGTAGAGGGATGGGTGCTGGAACAATGTATGATTCAGAGCCAATTATGAACACTTTTGAAATTGTATATCTCATGGTGGAATAATAAAAAATTTTAAAAAGAAATAACTGTTTAAATATTATTACTTAAATATAGATTGTAGCTCTTATTTTACCTCACCTTATTCAAATGGTATATGATACATGTACATGTTTAGTACATAGAAACACTCCAGTTTTCTAATTTTGATTATTTTAATTATTTATCCAATAAAATCAATTCAAAAAAATGTATTAGCATGTAATTGTTCATAATATTAACTTTTAAATATATATACTTCTTACAAAAAGTGAGCTTTTGAAAAAAAATTTAATTTTATCAACTTACAATTATGTGGAATTCCAGATATGTATTTAAGTGTCACCACCTCTACAGCAAAAACTAAAATAAAGAGCAAGAGATCTATCCCAAAGATGAAGAAAGAAAAGAAACTTAGTAAGGGAATAACAAAGGGTCCAAGTCAACAGAACTGAGCATTTTAGTTATGTGAAGGATGGAGGTGTGGACAGGGTTTTTGGCTGGTGGAGAAAGTGGGCTCTCTGGTAGTCGGTGTGGTGTTGGAATGATGTATCCATGGAAAGCATGATTGTCATTTGTCACTTGTCACTTGTCTTTCCGTTGTTCATCGATTTGCTTTCGAACCACTGCCAGTAATGTCTCCATTCGCTGGGAATGAGGTCCATTATTGTTACTATTTTTGGCGTATTGAATACACCATCGGTAGCTTGTCAGGCTCTGCTGTGACTCTGAGCTCATGCAAGGGGCCCCAGTCTTTTTCTATGTCAGGCCATTAACCATCCAGGGCCCACAAGGCAGAGCCCTAGGGTGTAGACAAGTCTGGCTCCCTGTCTGCCACCTGCCAATGAAGCCAGGCACCACAGCCACACATGCAACACCTCGAGGGGCATAAAAGCATGATTACCATTACTAATACCAGGACTTACCTAGTACCTCAATAAAAAAATGGTTTTTAAAAATAAAAAATAAAATAAAATTTGTATTAAGTCTAAGAGAAAGAAATATTTCCCTTAGTAAAGGGATAGATTCAGAATATTCTCTCTCATATGTAAGACTTAAAGACACACAGCAGACAGCAACAAAGGGCCAAAGGCAACACAATGGGAGTACTAATTCACATACTGAGGTTGGGGAAAGGGTTGAAAAGGAAGGATGTTGGGGTTCTTGTGGGAGTGAGGTGAGTACCCTAGTTAGCAGTATGGTGTTAAAGTGATCTGCACAAGGAACCATCAGAAACAATATTGTAAATTAATCAATCAAAAAGAAAAGAAAAATAGGAAGGAAGGAAGGAAGGAAAGAAGGAAGGAAGGAAGGGAGGAGGGAGGGAGGGAGGGAGGGAGGGAGGGAGGGAGAAAGGAAGGAAGGGAAGGAAGGAAGGGAGGGAGGGAGAGAGGAAGGAAGGAAGGAAGGAGAGAAGGAAGGAAGGAAGGAAGGAAGGAAGGAAGGAAGGAAGGAAGGAAGGAAGGAAGGAAGGAAGGAAGGAAGGAAGGAAGGAAGGAAGGAAGGAAGGAAGGAAGGAAGGAAGGAAGGAAGGAAGGAAGGAAGGAAGGAAGGAAGGAAGGAAGGAAGGAAGGAAGGACATTCTTCCCTGCAATGGGGCCAGAAAAATAAGCCAACAGAAGGTCAGGGAGATGCAGGTTTGCCAGTTTTGAAGATGAATGGAGGGCCCATGAGCCAAGGAACATGGTAGCCCCTTGGCACTGAGACAGATAAGGAGGCAGGAACTTTTTGAGGGGCCTCCAGGAAAAATGCAGCCTTGCTGAGATTGTGTCAGCTTCTGGTTACAGAACACTAAGCTAATTTGTCAGAGAAGGTCAAATATAGGGCAATTTCCAGCTGCAGCAGAAAACTAATAGGTCATGAATAGCCATTGAAGCCTGGGCAGAAGGATGGGCCTGCCCAGGTCTTTGTTCACTCATATATTTCTATCTGGATCTCAGACTCTTTGTACATGATTAGTGAGACAAATATTAGCCATATACTTACTGAACTGTTGTCAGTTCGAGCTGGAAGAAGCTAGTTCCTGATGTCATAAGACAAAGCATGTGTCTATCAAAAGCTTCTAGAGAATTCCCACCAGCTGCTGCCAAAACCTAGGGAAAAGGAATCCCAGGATGGAGTGTTCTTGTTTTCTTTCTTTTTTGGATCACACCTGGCAAAGCTCAGGGTTACTCCTGGTTCTGCACTCAAGAATTACTCCTTGCAGTGCTTGGGATGCCATATGGGACACCAGGGATTGAACCTGAGTTGGCCAAGTGTAAGGCAAACTCTCTACCTATTGTACTATCACTTGGGCCCATGAGATTCCTGTTATGTCTTATATCCTTATTCAGATCCAGCTTCACGAGAGTGAGGGCGCGGGGCGGACCTTGGGGAACCTAGGCAAGTCGCATTTCCTGAAATTCAGTTCCTTATCTCTACTTGGGAATTCTACTAATAGTCATGCCACCAGATCATTTTGAGGATTCTTCTCTCCCCTCCCTGAGGCCCCAAGAACAAGATGTGATCAGAATCACCTAATACTTATCCATGGCCCAGGGGATTATGCTCAGGTACTCACACATGTTGGAAAACATGCTAATCCGTTGAGCTATCTCCATGGCCCTCTATGGAACAGCCATTGGAGGAGGAAATAAGGAAATGATGAGTTGTGATGAGAATCGTTCTGAAGAACTTTCTGGAAAGTCAGACCTGAGGCGCTTCTTCTGCTGGCCAGCATCTCCTGGGAGGAAGGAGAGAAAGAGCTATTCAACAGATGATTATGTGAGAAGACATAAACAACCAACGTGACACAGAAAGAAGAGATAGTCAGGGTAAGAAAAGACACAAGCAACTTGCAGGTAAAGTATAAAAATAAGCCATAGGTAAGTACTTGGCTCCCTCTCAGAGCTGCCTTGCAGTCATGCATGTGCTGTCCTGCTGGCAGCACCTTCACTGCTTGGAGAAATTATATCTACCCCCAGCCCTTTGCACCTGGCTGGGAAACTGTTAACAATCCCCAGGCCACTGCCAGAACTTCCAGAAGCTTTGTTCATATTACTGTTGCCTGACGTTACCCCCAAAGCTTCCCTCAGCTGCTTGGCTAAGCTGCTTCACTCAGCCTAAGTGAGCCTTCAAATCAGACCCTCATTTATTTTAACTGACTGTCTATGACCAGACCCCCCTGAATATTTCTGAGTGCATTTGACAGTTGTTTCACTGAGGAACTTAAGGCTGATTTTATGTGCCTGCTTCCTGGGAACCTGAGATTTGCTTACACATGTAACATAGTTTCTGTGAGACTCTTGACTTCCTTTGCCTGTGAGCCTGTATCTTACCTAACTACTTGTACGTGAAGGCACAGGTAAGGGACTGAATGCTTAGCTGAAATGTTTTTCACTAGACATTTTTTAATAAAAGCTGATACTGTGGCAAGACACACATTTTGAGCGTCAAGTTTCAGAACAACCATGACATTAAGCCCATCACTCAAGGCACCATTCCAAACTCAAAGCCACACTGCCTCCATCCCAGGACTTTGGGTCTGGGAAAACAGCTTCAAGCAACTTAAGTCATTCTGCACCTTGTTCGTCCATCTCTGTCTTTGTATTGTATACTTTCCTCAATATCCAGAAAGCACATGGGCCAGAGAGATAGTACAGAGGTAAGGTACTTGCCTGGCATGCACCTGGCCCCAGTTCAATCCCAGGTACCATCTGCGATTCCCTGACCCTCACCAGCAGTGATTCCTGAGCAAAGAGCGAGGAGTAAGCCCTGAGCACAGCGAACTGTAGAGTTAAAGATGAAAAAAAAAGGAGACAGTATCTATTGAATATTAACTATCTATCTTACACTTGGGATTCAATGGTGAACAAGACAAAGATTCCTGGGCTTGTGGTGCCATTGGCTAAAGCTAAACAAGAACTCTATTAGACCTGCTCTGGGAGCCAAATCATGGGAGGCTTGCCCTAGCATGGAATCCTAGGGAACAGGACTGAGGAGGGTGAGGAGGGAAGAGGAGACTAAAAGTGATTAAAAGCACATCGCTTGGACATGGAGAAGCTTATGTTGAGCGAAATTAGCCAGAAGGAGAGAGACAGATACAGAATGACTGCATTTATCTGCATAATATAAATATATATGTACATATTATGATACCAATATCCAAGGTCAAGTGAAATATATATCAGGAGGTCTTGTCAAAGGTGGAAATTATCACAAACGTGTGGGAGTCAGGCTAGGTAAGACAGAAAATGGAACAGAGTGCTAACAACTGTCAAGGGTACTAATGCCGACCTAGAACTGAGCATTAAATAGAGGCAAAAAGATACACATGACAACCCTTTAATGTATGCTCTGTAATCCATAGTCTGGAGGGGAAGGAAAAGAGAAAGAGAGAGAAAGGGAAAGAAATAAAGAACCTGCCATGGAGGAGGGCTGGGGGAGTGGGGAGGGAACCGGGTAGTTGGTGATGGGAGATGGGCACTGGTGGAGGGATGGGTGCTGGAATACTGTATGACCAAAACCCAAATATGAACTTTTTAATTGTATATCTTTGTAATTGTAAAAATAAAAATTAAAAAAAAAGCACATCGCTGAGCAACCGGACTCCATCCACTGGAAAGCCTCTGGGACACAATGCCATGTTCCCCACAGAACTGTCCCATAAGGTGCAGGAGGCTGGGGTATTTTCTCACTGAAAACTGTTCCCACTGGCCAGAAGTTGCCAACTGGTAACCCTTCTGGACTTTGGGCCCACTACTACTGCAGGCAGAGCAAACCTAGAGCAACAAAGAAACCCTAGTTAGGCAGGTGTGGGGCTACAGAAACCCCAGGGAGGGCATGAAGTTGGGAGGGGGGGGACGAGGGACATCTCTTCCACCTGTGATTGAGGGTGACAGTATATGCCACCAGTCCTGTACCTGACAGAAATACAACAAAGTGGGGTTCTCAGACATCTGCACCCCTGAGGGGCCCCCAGGGTTGCGCTGAAGCTATGGAAAGCTGAGGGATCACCAACTGGGTCACCACAGGGTATCCTGACTCAGCATCCTCCACAGCTAAAAGGTGGGGGACCGTCAGGTCCCCAGAGGGTGTCCTCAGGGATCACACCCTGACTCTGTAAGAGGGTTTTGACCAAGAAGATAATCTTGAATGTAGAATTGATTCTGAGCATTTTTAAGACTCAGCTCTGACAAAGGGGGTCACACCCCTAAGGTGCTCCAGGGCACACAGCCACATTCCTCTAGCAGGCTGAGAAAACTGCACTTTGCTTCCCTGAACTCCACATTCCACCCAAGTCTCCCTCCCTGGGCTTTCGAGAGGAAAAGCTCCCTCTCGCCCCACCCCTCCCAGGGGTGACTCCCTTGACTTTCCCCTTGAGAGAAATTCACCAGCTTTCAACCATTAACCTCAACTCCAGAAACCACAGTGACACACAAATGTGTGAAACTGTATCATCATAATCTGTTGGACCTCTCCTCTTTTGAAATCACGTGGTATTATATTTTGTCTTTCAAATGAGAAGGAAGGAAGGAAGGAAGGAAGGAAGGAAGGAAGGAAGGAAGGAAGGAAGGAAGGAAGGAAGGAAGGAAGGAAGGAAGGAAGGAAGGAAGGAAGGAAGGAAGGAAGGAAGGAAGGAAGGAAGGAAGGAAGGAAGGAAGGAAGGAAGGAAGGAAGGACAGACTTCCCTGCAATGGGGGCCAGAAAACTAAGCCAACAGAAGGTCAGGGAGATGCAGGTTTGCCAGTTTTAAAGATGAATGGAGGGCTGGGGAGATATTGAAGACGGCTGGAGCTTTGCGTGGGGGAAGCCCCTGGTTCAATCCCTTATGCTGCCTCTTCCCCAAGTCTACCAGGAGCAGCTCCTGAGTTCTAAGCAGGAATAGCCCCCAAATAAATCAATAAGAGAAATGGTCAAGACTCACCAAATTAATTTTTGGGGATATACTGACACTGGCTTGATGTGAAATAAGACTTCTAGAAGAAAATAATTAAATACTATGCAACTGCCAAAAAAAGACAAAGTTACGAAATTTACATGCAAATGGATGGACATGGAGGTTACCATGCTGAGTGATATTAGTCAGAAGGTAAAGGACAGATATAGAATGACTGGATTCATTAGTGGTATATAAATATATACTAGTGCTCTACTAATTGTGGGAAATTTTAGCACCACACTAGAACTGAACATTGAATGTACACAAAGGGATTTACAGGGCAATCCCTAAATGTCTGTAGGGCAAGCCACTGTGTAAGAGAGAGAGAGAGAGAGAGAGAGAGAGAGAGAGAGAGAGAGAGTGAGAAAGAGAGAGAAAGGGGGGGTTGATAAGAAGAGGAATAAAGCCTGCTATAGAGACAGGCTAGAGGAGGGGGGAGGGAATTTGGGGACATTGGTGTTGGGAATAGGACATTGGTAGAGGGACGAGTGCTGGAAAAATGTACCCAGCACCCAATCATGAGCATCTTTTAATTGTATATCGCATGGTGTTGTAATAAAAAAAAATTAAAAAATAACTTAAAAAAAAGAAAACTAATTGAGGCTTTGTCCAGGCCCTTTTTTTCTGGAGGTTCAACTTTTTCCCAGTTAAGGTCAAGCACACCTGGCAGCCAAGCCTTTGCTCAGGGAGACTTTTGATTCAGGGATAATACATTGAAAGGGCTACACACACCAGGCCTATTTCTACAGTGTGAATGTTTCAGTGTCCTGGTGAACATGTACCTCGAGAGCCCCCTTGAGCCCCAGTACCACTCACTCCCTTCTCACCACTCAAGTAAAAAGATCCTGAATTCTAACATTGGACATCGGTTCTCCCTTCTTCAAACTTTTGTAAGCACCAAATCATACTTTTCTAGAGTTGACTTCCGCTTCAAATGCTGCCATATGAGATTCTTCAGCAATGCAGATATTACTAAATAATTGGACCATTATTTTACCACCCAGCCCTAAACCTGTGCAGCTCCCGGTTTGGAGCAAGTCCTGCTCTGAAAGTTCCTCCTGGACCACTTGTGTGCTCCCTAGAGGTGGCATTACTGGACATAGAATGTGCAGTTTTGCAGCCTTGTGAGATGTTAACCAGATGTTTTGCAGGCCACTCTTTTTTTTCTTTTTTTGCTTTTTTGGGTCACACCTGGCGATGCTCAGGAGTTACTCCTGGCTCTGCACTCAGGAATTACTCCAGGCGGTGCTCGGGGGACCATATGGGATGCCGGGAATTGAACCCAGGCCGGCATGGGCCAGGCGCGTGCAAGGCAAACGCCCTACCCGCTGGGCTATTGCTCCTGGCCCCTTGCAGGCCACTCTTAAGTAAAAACAAAACAGCTAGAGGTTCCATTTTTTTCATACTCAACATAAAAATGGTTTATAGATAGTACCATTGTGGGGTGGTGGGTGTAACGATAAATACCCGGCTAAAATGACTTATTCAGTTCAGACAAGAAAGCCAATGAGAAACAAACCCTCTGGCCAGTCAATATTCCAGGCGGACATTGGGGATGCCCTGAGGAAGCATTTATCTAGTTTTTCACATTTCAAAATTGACAGACAATAGGCGGGATATCAGGAGGAAAGCAAGAGGCTCACAGACTATCTCTAACCTCTGCAAAGATGTTTCTCAGCTCAGGTTTTCAGAAAGCCACTTGTCCCTACCATTCAGCGTCCCTAGTGCTGATTAGATTTTGAAAGAAGTTTATTCTTCATGTGATACTATGAGCACCAAGATTTCGTGAAACTGTGGAATAATTATTCAGCAGATTAATTCTTAAAGTCAGTGACAGATGTTTTTGTCTATGTTTTTCTTTTGCTGGGTTGGTTGCATAGTCAAGGAAGAGTGCTCAGGGCTGGGGCCTGGCCTCTCCTACTGATACTCTGCCAAATGTGTCAGAAGGTCAATCGTAAAGGCTGGGGGTGCAATTATTTGGGACACTGCAGTGGTGAGGGCCACCGGGGCTCTACTGAGTGGCATCTGGTACCAGGGATCCAACTCACAGTGTGGAGCATCCAAGCCTGTGCTCCAGCCTTTTGGCCTAACTCCCAAGCCCAAAGGCAGGCTCAAAAGCATGTGTTTTAACTGGTGATCATGGCCACATTGTTCCATCTTTCGCATTCAGGTTTCTTCGCTCACAAACAGAGATAGCGGTGATACCTCCCAGGGACTTCCATGATGAAGGAAGTCATCAAGAAAGCATGCTAAGCTCTTAATCCTCTGAAACTTTCATCAAACTCTGTCCTATCATACTGATTATTTTTTTTATTATTTTACTTTATTTTGTTTGGGGGGCCATCCCAGCAGCTGAGGACTTAACTCCTGGCTCTGAGCTCAGAGATCACTTCTGATGGGCTTAGGAACAATATGGGGTGCCAGGGATCAAACCTAGGTCACCCACGTGCAAGGCAGGCACCACGCCTGCTAGCTATTGTTCGGACCCCATAATGATCCTTCTTGCTTGCTTGCTGCCTGCTGTCAGAATGTGGGTGTCCTGAATTGGGTAACACTCAAGCTAAGCTATGCTATGCGCAGTGCATACACCCTCCCCCTCCCTTCTTCCCTGCCGCATCAGAGCCTCTCTCTCGGGCCCAGCTCTCAACAGTAGCAGGAGTGTCTGTCCGGGCTTTAAGTGCCAGAATCACATCTCACTGAGCCGCTAATCCTCTCTGCTCTCAGATGTGGTTAGCTGGGGCTGGGGGAGGCAAGGAGAGGGAGGAACCAAGTTTCAAACACAGGGCAGCAAAGCTGAGCTGCCTGAAGTTTGCAGCCAGAAGCAAACAGGAAACAAATGAGTTCAATCCCAGAATGTAAACCGACATTGACAGAGATGCATGGAAGAGCCACGCAAAGAAAACGTGCTGCAATTTCTCATCCAGTTAGCAGAGGAATCAATGCCCCTGGGCACAGGCCCCCTGGAAGACACTGCAGGCAGCAGCTGTGTAGGCCCTGGAATCTCAGCCTCCATGAGGGACACACAACCAATGCAGGAGCGGCCACAGTCAGCTTGGGAGGGGACAATAACTTGTCCTTTGATGTTTCAGTGACCCAAGACTTCCATGTTAAAGCTCAATTTGGCCGGGGGGGGGTAGGTGGGAGGGGGCTTGGCTTTCAGCTTTCAGATTATTCCAGTCAGAGATTTCCCTAGTGGACTGGAACTCAGAGTGTGTGCACTCTAGGAATCCTAGCGGTGGAGAAAGATTGAAGAAATGGGCGTGCCAACTTCAGAGCCCTCCCATGTTTCATATCAGGTGACACATCAAATTGCTGCTGATCAATCCACTGATTCTTGGAAAGGAATAATTTGAGGAAGATCCCGCTCCACCACCAGCTCTGGGTGCTGGGATGGCTGTGGGATACGGTCCATCCCCACCCTAACACAGTACCAGGCAGGTACAGAGAGCTGGAATTGCACATGAGTGAAGGCAATGCACAGTTCTTCCTGGGCTCTTTCCTTATTTGCTTGTGAACAAGCAGTCATTGTTCTAGTAAGTGCAATGACTAAATGCTGAGTTAGAGCAATTAAGCAGACATAGACCCTCCCCAAGGCCATTTATCGTCCAGTGGGCGAAACAGATGTTAAATAGACAGGGCCTCAGTATTTCCTACAACTGTGATAAATGGCACAAAGCAAAACAAGCAATTCCTGAGCACTCAGTAGGTGCAGGGCTTTGAGCTAACTACAGAGGGGGAGGTGACAGACCGGTGTCCCGATTACTGGGTATGACAACCTTCCCCTGTAAACACTGACCTTTTTCTCCGGCTCTCCTCTGCTGAGCTCTCAATGGGTATATGGCTTGTTTTCAATAACTAAATATGACCAAAGATGGTGGGTCACTTCCAGGAGAAGATTCAAGGGTCGGTGTCTTACTTTTCTCTTTTTCTTCTTTTACAACAGCTGGTATTTCATTAGGAATCCTCGAATGATGACTGTGTGGGGAACTCTAGACCCTTCACTATAAATGTAAAAGGTGAGCAAGAAATAAGCATGTGTGACGATCACCCCTAAACATTTGAGGTGTTTTCAAGCAAAGCACACGGACCCTCTCATCTGACTAAAAGTGTGTGAATGTGTTTCCTCCTTCTCAGGGGTTGCTCAGTAGATTCTTCCCCCTAAGAAGCTTTCGACCAGAACTACATGCACCTGGTCCTACAAAAGGCTTGTTGATCACAGTCAAAGAAGGGCATACTCAGGGGTCCTGGGAGGTCAGGGATAGGAGAGAATGAGGGTATAGGCCGCTCCACCCCAAATACTCAAAAAAGGAAAACTTCAAGGAAGACTATTGATCATTTCAATCAAATTACATGAGCAGGCTAGTGGCCTTAGCATGTGTCAGACTGCTGGCAACTTTCCTCAACTCCAGGCAGCAGGGAATCTAACAACCAGGGCCTAACAGGTCTAGACTATAGAGCACTAATGGGAAGTTTCTTTCCCTACTTTTTAAAATCCCAGGGAAGACTTGCCATTGGGCCCACTGAGAATCATATGTCTGCTCTTGAACCAATTACTTTAGACTCTGGGTAGGCTCCAGCTGAATGACCTAGTCAGATCTCAATCCTGTCCTTCTGCCCAGAAAGAATAGAACTCAGAGCAATTGTTTGTCTGGCAGTTTCCCCATTTTTATTCATTTACACAACCATGTGCTGAGTACTTACTGTACAGAAGACATTGTACTTGGCACTAGGAGGGATAGAGCAAACAAATAAGCAGAGGGTTCCAAGCTTGAGGAAGTAGAAGCAAGAAAAAAGCATCACCCTGATGGTGTCTAGTCCAACTGCTTGGACCCTCTCCTGGGACACTGTGCCCTGGGATGTGGCCCTCCTCCCACAAAGCTCAATCTAGTTCCCTCCCAGTGACTGGAGGCCCCTCCTCCTACCCCAGAGTTAAAAAGCGATGCAGCTCTCTCCTGGGGCTGAGAGCAGAGTTGGATGAGAATGAATGAGCCTCTGTAAGGCATCTTGTAGCTCTCACAACTCTGTTGGGCTCCTATGCACAGTGTTCTTGTGATTTCTGTTTCCTCTTCTGTTTATAGAGCCAGGCAGCTGCTGCGTGCCCCCTCTTTCCTCAGAGATGAAGCCACTCAGCAGCTCTAGGATGTGTCCTGAATCTGCCCACAGTCCAAAGCTTCCTACTGCAGGCAAGGCAGCCCGAGGGAACTGGGTCTGGCCAGAGTCCTGAAACTCACCAGCAAGCTCACCCAGGACACCAGAGCAGAAAGAGATGCTGGGCAGAAGACAACATAAAACATGAAAATAACAACTTCAAGGAATCAGGGATTGTTTTCCCTGAACTTGTAGCTTAATCACAGAAGGGATAGGAAATGGGGCTCTGTAGGGCTCTCCCTAACTTTGCAAGCTGACTTCTGCAATGCCTACAAAGGAAAGGATGGAGCAAAGTGAGGTAAGCCTGGTCCATCTCTCAGGAGGACAAAATACCCAGCAATACCCAGTGGGCTTGAGTCTCCTTGATCAAATGAAAATAAGAGTCACTCCTAACTGGAGAGAGGCTGACAAAGTAGGTGTGGTGGGAAGTGAAAAACAGAAAAATGCTGATTAGACACAAAATCTATAACTCCTACAAGAGCTTTGCCTAGTGCACAAAGGTACTTCTGTGAGCCCCGTGCATTTGCTTGCTATCACCAATCACCAAATAACTACCAACCAGGGGTCATGCACCACTTGAGTGTATTGCCTGGCAGTTCTGGAGACCAGACAGTCAAGATCAAGACAAGGGCAAGAATGGTTCCTACTGAGGTTGCTTGAAAAACTGTGCCATGCCATATTCAAAAGAGCAAGAACAACAAGTGCTGGCGTGGATGTGGGGAAAAGGGGACACTCATCCATTGTTGGTGGGAATGCCAGCTGGTACAGCCTTTCTGGAAAACAATATGGACATTCCTACAAAGACTAGAAATTGAACTCACATTTGACCCAGCTATACCACTCCTGGGAATCTACTCTGGGAAACCAAAAATACGTAGCAGAAACACCATCCCTACTTTTTTTGTTCATAGCAGCATTATTCACAATAGCCAGAATCTGGAAGCAACCAGAGTGCCCGAAAATCGATGACTGGATAAAGAAGCTTTGGTACATTTACACAATGGAATACTATGCAGCTGTTAGGAAAAATGAAGTTATAAAATTTGCCTATAAATGAATGGACATGGAGAAGATTATGCTGAGCGAAATTAGCCAGAAGGAGAGAGACAGATACAGAATGACTGCATTTATTTGCATAACATAAATATATATGTACATATTATGATACCAATATCCAAGGTCAAGTGAAACATATATCAGAAGGTCTTGTCAAAAGTGGAAATTATCACAAACGTGTGGGAGTCAGAGGCTAGGTAAGACAGAAAATGGAACAGTGTGCTAACAATTGTCAAGGGTATTAATGCCAACCTAGAACTGAGCATTAAATAGAGGCAAAAAGATACATATGACAACCCTTTAATGTATGTTCTGTAATCCATAGTCTGGAGGGGAAGGAAAAGAGAAAGAGAGAGAAAGGGAAAGAAATAAAGAACCTGCCATGGAGGAGGGCTGGGGAGGGGGGGAGGGAACTGGGGACGTTGGTGGTGGGAGATGGGCACTGGTAGAGGGATGGGTGCTGGAACACTGTTTGACCAAAACCCAAATATGGACTTTTTAATTGTATATCTTCGTAATTGTAAAAATAAAAAAAATTTAAAAAATTTAAAAAACTGTGCCATGCGTCCCCAACTGTGGTATTTGCAGAGACACTTTGACATCCCCTGGTATATGATAGCATTGCTCCAATTTCCCCCTCATCTTCACAGGATGTCTCCACATCGGCACATGGACTCAGGTCTGCGGCATGACCTCATCTTACCAGAATGACCTCACTTCATGCTCCCTCTCTAGAAAGAGTCACATTCTGAAGTTTTGGGGGCTAGAACCATAACTGGTAAATTTAAGCGGCAACTCCTACTTACCCATTCCAACAGGTACTCACTCTAAGAGTTATAAATTCCTTTAGAGATCAATGCTCAAACCCTGAGATTGAAATGGAGGACATGGATCACACAAGGCATCATCCCAGAGCCCAGAGTAAGCACTCAGTCCACAACTATTGTGGAGGCAGCCCCCAGAGCTCCACACCCCTAAGGCGGAAGCCAAGACCTCAGCTTTATGGGGAGCCTGGGTCTCCAGCTCTGTTTCCCCCGCAAGGATACACACTGTCCATAATCCAACTGAGATCCTGTGGGACAGCCTGAAGAAATCAAGAAATTACTGTCAATTGAGCAATGACAAAGCTGTTGACATTGAATAGAGACCCAGTTTCCAAACAGTGGGGAGTAGAGATTAGGAACAGATGAGAAGAGACACAGGGACGGTGGTGGAAGGAATGGGGACACTTAGGTGATGGTGGGGTATAGTACATTTATGTATTGAAACCACACATTGAACACTGTTATAAGTTCCTAAACTACAATAGAGTTTTTCAATTAAGAAAGTAAACCACGGAATCAGAGAGATAGTTTAGCAGATAGGGCGTTTGCCTTGCATGTGGTCAACCTGGTTTTGATACCAGGTTGGTCCCCTGAGCACTGCCAGGAGTAATTCCTGAGTACAGAGACAGGAGTAAGCCCTGAGCCACACTAGGTATAACTCAAAACAGCAAATAAATAAAACTAAGCAAGTAAATCAAGCTTTTCCCAAAAAAAGCAAAAGAAAAATGTATCTGATTGGCACCCTTGTTATAAGGTTACCCACCCCACCCCACTCCCACCTCAGGCTCCCAAGCTACACTCCTTCAGAATAGCTGGTCCCTGAGTCAGTGGAACTAGGGCTACAATTCAGGAATCCCCATGTCCTTGGAAGCCCAGTTGTTATAATTTCTAGGGAAGCAGCCCCTGATAGCTCCCCCATGCCTAGCAGGGCCAATTCTGCTGCATCCAGGCCCCTCCTCTCCTCTCTGGTCACTTCTCAGGTCTCAGAGCAGCCTGCTTGGTCTCAGATTCTGAGGAGTTGTTCTGTCTCTGCACCAGGGTGTCTTGAGTAAATTATAAGGCTCTTATCACTGGTGGGGGCTTTATTGTTCTGCCAGGACATATCCCATTGTCAAAAAAACAATAACTTGTTGTAAGTAGTACTTTTTTAGGTTTACCATGCAGACAGACTAATTGTATCTTTTAATCTGGGTCAAACTGCTCTTGCTTATTACAAATTGGCTCTGAATGCTAAAAAGAGATGGGTGGGTGGGGAGAGAAATGTGAGGAACATTTGCAAATAATTTAGAGACAGAATTACCTTCAGACAAACATTATGTCATGTTGGATTTAAATCCTCCATCAGTGTTGCTCTGGTTGACCCTAAGGGAGGCTGGGAAACAGGTTGCTCAGTGGGGATTTTGCCTGATCCCATGGAGTGGGATCCAGGGCACTTCTCCTACAGAGGGCAGAGCCCTGTCACAGGAAACTTTTGATTTAACCTTATTTGGAAAAGGGGTCTGGGTGCAGGTGCATGAATTAAGGTTCAGGGGGACCTACCTGAGTTTGAGAGATCCCTGAGTGCACAGCCAGGATTAAGTGCTGATTACAGGTGTGCACCAATCAATCCATCCATCCATCCATCCATCCATCCATCCATCCATTCATCCATCCATCCATCCATCCATCCATCCATCCATCCATCCATCCATCCATCCATCCATCAATCAATCAATCAGGCTTTTCTTCCAGAATATGCAGGACGGCCCTTACTGAAATCCCAGATTTCTCTCTCTCTCTCTCTTTTTTTTTTTGCTTTTTGGGTCACACCCGGCAATGCTCAGGGGTTTCTCCTGGCTCTGCACTCAGGGAATCACTCCTGGCGGTGCTCAGGAGACCATATGGGATGCCGGGGATCGAACCTGGGCCGGCATGGGCCGTCCGCGTGCAAGGCAAGCGCCCTACCCGCTGGGCTATTGCTCTGGCCCCCAGATTTCTCTTAAGAAAGGCCAGAAGGAATCTGGACACTGAAGGGAAAAAAATGAAGAACAGGGAAGGGGTAGGGGTTTGTGATAACAAGGCAAGGAACGCTGACCGCCCCAGAAACCAGACAAGACAGCGACAGACTGTGTCCTGAACCTCTGGAAGAACTATGGCCCACCTGTCACCCTGGTTTGGGCCAGGAATACTGACTTTAGCTTCTGCCTCCAGGGCAGTCAGAGAACATGCTTCTGTTGTTTCAGGCAGTCAAGATTGGGGGAATTGTCGCAAGAGTCTGAGGATGATAATCCTCCTCACCATCCACCACCAAGGAGCTCCTGGTGTTCATGAGTCCCTTCCACCCAGAAAGGACCCTCTAAGTCTCAAGAAACCCCCAAAGTAATATGAACGTGGCATTTAAAAAACATGACCTTTAAAAATAGGAGGGATAGTACAGGGGTAAAGGCTGTTAAGGCTTTTGTCTTGCATGTGGCTAACCTGGGTTTGTTCCCCAACACTGCATTGAATCTCCTGAGCACTGCCAGGAGTCATTTCTGCTGGATATAGCCCAAAAACAAACAAAAGTGACCTTTAAAATGAGATTTCCTGGCTCTGGCTCCTGTATCCCCCCTTGAGAGTTGTGAGACCTTGAGCAAATGACCTAACATCTCTGAACGTCTGTGTTTTCTTCATTGGCAATATAATGATCAGCATAGTCTCCTTCCCAAGATTGTTTGAAGACTGGGTGACAAAGCTCATATAACTAGGGCCTGTAGTGTTCTCCCTGAAAATCTGTGATGATTTTCCATGAAGTCTTGTTTTAATATCTAGATATACATAGATATCTAGATATACATAGATATATGTAGATATCTAGATATGCATAGATATGTCTATGTATATCTAGATATACATAGATATCTCTGTGTATCTCTTCATTTCCTGGAGCTATTCTCAGAATGCACCAGAGCTTCTCTGGGACCCCACAGAGAGCACTCATCTTTCACCAGGTAGTGCTGCTTGGCCATCTCATGGGCTCTGATTATGGAGGGTTCATTTCACCAGGTTCAAATGAGTTAGAAGAGAGATCTAATGACAGAAGAAAAGATTAGAGCCCAAGTCAGGAAGATGAACCCATAGGGTTATGACCAACTGGCTCATTCAACCCAGTTGAATGAGAGAAAGTTCTGACAAAGGTCTTTTTTTTTTAAGAATTTAAGCAGCATTGATGAATTTTAGGGTTAGGCAAAGTTAGCCTTTACCATCTCCTTGATTTATTTCCTCTGATTATCCATTCTAACAGATCTTCATTGTAAGAATCATAAATTCCTTCAGAGATCAATTCCTTGGTGAAGTCATAGAACTATAGACAGGCAAACCCCACCAAGAAGCCAAGCCTAGCCTTAGCACAGTCTGCAATTTTCCTGATATGGAAGGAAATACATTAACATTGATTTTATGGCCTCTGAAACTTGATGGCTCGTCCTTCTCCTCTGTGTTTTTGTTTAGCTCGTCCTAGTTTGCTAGTGCGCAATGATCTCATTGGACAAGCTGCTCTATCTAGTTAGAAAATTCCTTTCCCTACTGACATCCAAAGAAAGAAGGAATTTTTCTGTTTTTCTATTTCCTCCTAACCAAATTCAGTGCCTGCTGAGTTCATGTGCATATGTCAAGACAGTGAAAGGAAGAATGAGACCAGATCCAGGGTAATGTCAATAAAGTAGAATTTTAAATGCTTAATGCAGAGATGAGAAAATAGATAGTAATGTTTAAAAAAGAGAAAGAAGGGACAGAAACAGCCCAGGGCCACATCTCCAAAAGAACATGATACCACCAAATCTCGCCAGGTAGACTGGTCCAGGCTGAGAATTCTGGGACATCCTTAGAGTGGGGAGTGGACACTCTCTGGGCCATTTCTCTGGGCCACTTTCAAGACATTCTTAGAGCGGGGAGTGGACATTCACTGGGCCATTTCTATGTCTCCCCCCTGCACATAGAAATGGCCAGTGTCTCCTCGAATTTCACAAAGAAGGATGAGCAACTGGGTCTCCCCAAATGTGATCAGTCTACAGGCTGAAAACTGAGGTATTCTCATAATGGGGGCAGGCTGAATTCCCAACAACCCTCACCCCCACTGCCAGGAAAACCAGCAACTCCTTCCCACACTCACCATCTTGCCCAAACATAAATGGCCCAGTGCCACACCTACAAAATAACATGATACTGCTGAATTTTGCTCAGGTAGACTGGTCTAGGCTGGCAGCTCTGGAACCTTCTCAGAATGGAGACAGGCACATTACCCTTTCCTGCCTTTCTGCCTCTTCTCCCCATAGAAGCTCCCTGGCCTCCTTTCACAAATATGTCCACCCTTTAACATCCCTTACTCAAGGTGTCTTGACACTCTGAACAATCTGAGTTTGTATTTCTTTTTTTTTTTTCTTTTTGGGTCACACCCGGTGATGCTCAGGGGTTACTCCTGGCTCTGCACTCAGGAATTACTCCTGGCGGTGCTCAGGGGACCATATGGGATGCTGGGGATCGAACCTAGGTCAGCATGGGCCGGCCGCATGCAAGGCAAACGCCCTACCCACTGGGCTATCGCTCTGGCCCCAGAGTTTGTATTTCTTAATTTTTGTTATTTATGAGTCCACACCTGGCAGTGTGTGAGGACCTGTGGTTTAGGGTAGGGCATGTGTAGTGTTGGGATTAGAACTTAGTTCCTCAACTATACTAGACATTTGCTTTATCATTTGAGCCATATCCACGGTGCAGAATTGTAGTTATGCTTGTGAGATCATCTTCCGGTCAGTCTCCCCAGTAAGATCATGAGCTCTGAAGTTTCTGGGATTATTTGTCCACCACTGTGTGAAGATTGGCTCAAAGTGGGCATTCACGGGAAATTCAAGGAATGAATTACAAAGCATAATTAACTACCCAGTGAAGTAGGAGATTCTGAAGAACGTCCATCCTAGCCAATGCTATAAACCTTATTAGAGTCTCTGCCTTTGTTTACAGGGAACACAGTTACCGTCTTACTAGCTAGTGAAAGAAAAGGAGGGAAGAAGGAAGGAAGGATAGTGTAGCCTGTACATTCCCAGGAGTTATTATGCCAATCACTGGGTTGAAGGTGCTATTCCCCTTCCTTTCTTGATTCTCTTACCACATTCTGATATAGTTACAAGTATGTTTCCAGTTATTCACGGGAGGAAAACTGAGGTTCATCAGAGAGATAAAACCTTCTACTCACAGTCACAGTAGCTAGAATGTAGGATATCAAGTGGAACTTTCGTCTGACTAGAGAGCAATACTCCCCCCCCCACCGAACTACATCATTTGCAAACCCCATCACACTGAACTTTATTCCTACAGGGTCTCTCTCTCTCTCTCTCTCTCTCTCTCTCTCTCTCTCTCTCTCTCTCTCTTCTCCCCCCTCCTCTTTCCCTCTCCTCCACCCCTTCACCTTGAAATGCCGTGTAAACTATAATGAGGTGCTCCTTTCTTCATTATGAATTCAGCATAAATCATTTTAAAAGTCTAACAAATTAGTCATGGATGTAGCTCATTAGCAGAACACTCATCTTGCGTATGTGAGGCCTGAGTTTGATCCCTGGTACCATATAGTTCTCCAAGCATCTCCACGGTACCAGAGAAGCTTCTGAGCACTGTTGGGTGTGGCTCAAATGTAACAAAATAAAGTCTGGCACACTAATTCTGAGGAGGAAGCAGTGTGACAGGAAGTGCCTTACCTCTTGGATGCAAGTATATATATTGGAAAATCACATCAGAGGTGCAATTCTCAAGCACCCAGGAAAGCTGAAGACACATACACACCCCGTGACCCAGTATCTCTTCCCCATGTGCATACAGGAGAGAAATCTTGCACAAGTTTATGTACAGGAATGTTCATTTCCAGAGTGCTTAAACATACAAAAACCATCTAAGCCATCTATCCATTAGCCATCGATAATCTATTAGCCATTGATAATCCATTAGCCAATGAATATATAAAATGAGGGCAGCATTCTGTGAGAGGGTGGGGGAAATGAAATTAAATTGGAGCCCTTGAACTCCAGGCCACAGAAGACTAGCAAGGCAAAGTTGGGGGACTTAGGGAGTAGCTGCTGGAGAAGATACTCATGGGTTATGTGACTTTCATTGGTGTTTTTTTAAATTTAATTCAAAGGCATATGACACAAACAAAGTAGTAAAATTATGAAAGTATGTGTGAGCAATTCAGAGCAGAGGTTACCAGTGGCGAGAAGGACAGACATAATCCAGGAAGGGGGCTGGGCTAAATCTACTCATTGTTGCCGTGATGGAGATGCCAGACAAGTGATGCTCCCCAAGACAGTTCTCAGCATGCAGGCAGTGCTGGGGAGCCTCATGCTGCCAAGGTGGGTGCTCTACCCCTCAGCCACCACGGATAATACCTCTGTAATATGTCTTGTGCTTTTATCCAGTTGCTTTTGGAAACATTCCATATTTTCTGGGATTTCTTTTTCTTTTTTCATTTTGCATACCTGCATGGCATAATTTAGCAAAGTGCAACTTTTACCATCTCTAGAAAATGCCACTGGAATTGAGTGAAGCAGAGAGATGGTCAGACTGTAAATGAACATTTGAGAAGCTCCTGATTTTCATTGCTTGGCCAGGGGCTCCCAGGCATCCACAGGAGGTCCAGCACACAGCAATGCCTAGAAACCTCCCAGCCTGTCCCCCGCAGTCTGCAACCAAGCCGTGGCTCGCCGGGAAGTGTAGCTTCCTCCAGGTGAAGGATGAGGACGCTCCATCTCTGTCACCCGCACGGAGAAGGAAGTACTGTAGAGAGACAGATTAGATCATCTATTATCAAGTCGGCAAAAGATAGACCAAGGAGACACCTGCAGCTCGCCAGATGTTCTATCCATCATGGGAGTCTTGGGGAAGGTGGGCAGACCTGCCTCCTCCTCCCTGTGACCCCCACCCACCCACCCACCCGCAGTCCAGCCTCCCTGAGGAAGAATTAGACAAGAGACTGGATCCTGGACATTTGCCCTCAAAACTGGCCTAAAGATCTCATGGGAGGGGCGGAGGGGGGGTGGAAACACAGCAGGGGGTGGCAGGGGCTATTGTTTCTGGCCTGTAAAAAAAGTCCAGAAGGGAATAGTCTGGAAGTTTGGTATTTAGGTCATCATACAGCATAATGAAAAGTCTGCCCTGATTTTTTTTTTAAATCCAGCCATACAGTTGTAATCATCATTGTCCTCATCCTAAATTCTTCTAAGTATTTCCCCTATAGACTTTCATTTGTCCCTGGAGACATTAGGACAAGAAAAGCACAACTAATGTACCCAGATTACAACCAGGAAAAGGAGTCAGAACAAGCCAATGATCTACCTCAGTGGATTCCAAGTTGGAATCCAAATGTGCCCTCTTAGTAGCACCGCTAACCTGGAAACATAGAGACAATTCTTCACATGATTTGCAAGTGTTGCTTTCTAATTTGCTTTTCTCTATTCCAGTGGCTGATCCCAGAATGCAAACTATCAATTTATGGAATGAGTAAGTGAATGAATGACCAGAGTAAGACTTCAGGCAAGGAAAGCAGGTCAGGGATTAAAGATACGCAGACCAGAGACTTAAAGGAAAGCTTCAGTAATCTAGTGTCCATTCCAAACTGCCTGCTTAGACTAGTAAGTGCTCAGAGGACCAGGCTCTAACCCATGTGCCACGTAGGAACAAGATGGGTGACTACACCTGGTCAGAAGAAGGTAATGCTGTCTCTTTCAAAGTGGGATCCAGCAGGAGGTCTTGTCAGTGGGTGGAATCTACCACAAGTGTGTGGGAAACATAGGTTAGGTAAGACAGAGAAAGAAACAGTGTACTAGTAATTGTTGGAAAAGATTATGCTAGCCTAGAACTGGGCATTGAATGTAGGCAAAGGGATATACATGATAACCTCTAGATGTTTGTATTGCAAGTCACAATGTGTAAGAGGAGAGAGAGACAGAGACAGAGACATATAGACAGACATTCAGACAGACAGGCAGACAGACAGACAGACGATGCAAAGTGCCTGCCATAGAGGCAGGCTGGAGGAGGGGGAGGGAATCAGGGTACATTGGTGGTGGGAAATGGGCACTGGTGGAAGGATGGGTCCTGGAACACTGTATGACTGAAACTCAAACATGAACATCTTTGCAATTGTATATCTCACAGTGGTATAATAAAAAAGTTTTAATAAATAAGTCATATATATTAAAAAAAGAGTTATAGTGCTCAATATCAAAATCTGCTATCAACTAATGAAAATAAAAATTTTAATGCTTTTGTTCAGAGATTCACAGGAAAAGATCTTGGCTGCTGCATATTCCTTTTATGATGCTTGAGGCTTTTGACTCTGATCACAGTGTTCATTACAAAAATGTTTGCTAAATCAATGAAAAAGTTTTTTATGATTCTGTCTGTGGAGGTAATTCTCTCTGAGACTCCTAAAACATTGCTCACTAAAAATTTTAATAATTTGTAAAATGCCTGATCCAGAGATCCAGATACATGGGGCAGAGTTGCTATGGGCTCTCCCTGTGCCCAACTGATCGTGAGGCACCCAGGAAGGAAGGCGGGTTCTTGCCCTGGCACGCCATCCCAGCAGAGACTCGCAAGAAGCCAGAGGAACCCCCACATCATGAGGGCCGCCATTTTCAACATCCAGACTCCACAGCTCATCAGAGCTCCACCCAGCAGAAAAGCTGATCTTTCTCCATGTTCATCAATAAATGCATGAGATGAGAAACTACTACAAGAGTATCCCACCCAGACGGCAGAGCCTGGCAAGCTACTCGTGTCATATTTGATATGCCAGTAACAATTATAGACCTCATTCCCATGAAAGAATGGTTTGAGGCTCTTCATGTTCCTGGAGCGAGCAGATGCCCTTGGATTACGCTTAGCATGTGACAGGATGTATGGAGATATTACTGGTGCCAGTTTGAGCAAATCAATGAACAATGGGAAGACAAGTGATACAAGTGATATTTAAAAAAAAAAAGTGGGATCCAGAATTGGGTGCAGCTCCCAACAGACTGTTGTCTTGGAAGGCCCACTCTAGGTGCAAATGTTTAGAGCAGCATTTCTCAACCAGACCATACAGCCCTTTGAGGACTTCAGGATGTTTCAAGAGAACCTCAAGCAAAGATCACATTAATGGGAAGCCAGGACTAAGCAGCTAACTGGTAGACCCAGGGAAGGAAAGAAGTTCAGAAAGGGGCCTTGGTCAGAAAGGGGTTCACAAAACTGGCTCAGAAGCCACTCCAGGTGCTGGTCTAGGGCCAGCTCTGTCTTCAGATTGCTCCCCCTCTCCCTGCAACCCGGCTTTTCCCCCAGCCCACTCACCCCACAGGTCTCTGATTTGTTTCCGCTCTACCCAGATCAGAGCCATTCTGTTAGGGCTTAAAATTAAAGGAGAGAGGGGGGGATTGTGGCTGCCCCCCTCATGAGTGTCTCAAGGCCCCAGGCTCAAGGGACCCCATGTGGATTCCACCACCCTAACAGTACTTGGGGTCAGGGAGTACCATGGCAAGTGCTGGGGTCTAACTTGGTCCCTGACATTACTCATAAACTGTTAGGGCCTCCTGCCTGTGTCCAGGGCCTACTACCATTCCCCTTAGCTGCGGACAAATGAAAGAACAAGACCAGAGGTTTCTGGAAGTTACTTTTTAGTCCATCTTCTGCTACTTTTTATTCCACCTAGCTGTTAGCTGTAGGAATCTCTCTCCAGGGACCTCTGGTACAGCAGGTTGTCAGACGGCTGCTCTCTTCAGGGCATCTGTGCAGCTCCTCTCTTATTCAGGGCTTTTCTCTTCTAGGGGTCTTTGTTCAGGGCATCACCTTTAAAGTCCTCTCCAAGAACCTCTCTTTTCAGAACCTCTTTTCTTAGGTCCTTTCTTTTTTCTTTTTTTTTTTTGGGGTCACACCGGCAATGCTCAGGGGTTACTCCTGGCTCTGTGCTCAGAAATTACTCCTGGCGGTGCTCGAGGGACCATATGGGATGCCGGGGATCAAACCCGGGTCAGCCGCATGCAAGACAAACACCCTCCCGTTGTGCTATGGCTCCGGCCCCCTTAAGTCTTTTCTGTTCAGGGCTTTTCTCTTCAGGGTCTCTTTTCTCTTTGTTTCTCTATCTATTTTCCTAACTCAATTTCTCTGCTTTACTGTTTGGGCCTATTGCTTCTGTTTCTCTGTTACTCTGTGTCCCTAACTCTATTTTTCTGTCTTACTCTTTGCTCCTTTTGCCCTGTTGCCCTGTAGCCCTGTGGTCTTGGTGCTGGCCGTTGGTCCTAGGCACCAGGAGCAGCTTCTCTCCCCTCGTACTGATTATTTGGCCCAGGAACCAGGGGCTCCATGGCCCACATGCTGACCTTACAGCCCAGGAGTCAGGGGCCACTGCTCTCTCTCCATCAGGAAGGCCCCCAACACTCTCCTGGGACCCCATTTATAGTCTTAGGCCAGGTTCAGAATCTTGGCCTCAACTGACTAAAAGTTTCCCAACTGTTCCCCAATACCCTTCCACTTAGGGGTGCATCTAAGATGGTGAGATAGTGCTAATTGGATAGCACTCACTGAGCTTCTGGGAGCCGGATAGCCTAGTTCTTCATAAGCAATTTGAAAATGATTACACTGCAACCTGTTAGGGTCCCTTTAAGAAGTAAGGGATTAATTAAGGCTTTTAACTCTTAAAGGGATGGCCAATATCCAAATTATGGGGATATATAAGAGTTGTCAGTCAGCCACACAGCTGAAAACGGACAGCAACCAACCAGGATGCCCAGCTCAGAAAAGACAGTTGTCTCCTTAGCCTGAACTTCTGCCTTCCTCCTCAGGAGGCTGCTGTTCAGAGACCAGCTGTTGATAAGTTGGGTAGAGACTGGATAAAAGTCTCTATTTTCAAAAAACTATAGTTCAAAGCATTCAGTCTTAAATTACAAAAAAAGTAGCAACAGAGGATCCAGAAAGATATTACAAGGGTTAAGGTGCATTCCTTGCATGTGGCCAACCCTTGTTTGATTCCCAGCACCTCCTATGGTTTCCTGGAACCCTGCCAGTAGTTAGCCCTGACAGCCTCTGGGAATGGCCCAAGAAAACAAACAAAAAATGTAGTAATAAGGGTCAGAGATAGTACGGGGCCAAGACACATCCCTTGCATATAGACAACTCAGGTTTGATGCAGGCACTATAAAGTCCCGTGAGCTTCATCAAGTGTACCCCTAGATGCCCTGACACTGCCAGGATGTCCTGAGTAATCCCCGGTACATACATAGGTGCTTAAGTTAAACCACTTGCCAGACTGGCCAAGAATTGAAGGGGAAAATAAATAAGTAAATAAGCATTAAAGTAGCAATAAATAGGTTAAAAATAAAATGTAGGGGTCGAAGAGAGAGTATAGCAGGTAAGGCTTTCATATGGACAACTCTGATTTCATCCTCAGCACTTCATGTGCTCCCTGGAGCACTGTCAGGAGTTAGCCCTAATCACACAGTCAAGAGTAAGCCCTCAACACTCCTAGGTGTGGACCTGAAGCTCAAAATGAATTTAAAAAAAAAAACCTGTAGATTAGAGAGAGGATAGAAGTCATAATGGAAAGAGCCTTACTGCTGGGAAAGAGGTGGGCTCTGTCGGTGACCACCCTTAGATGTCAGTGTCTAGAGGGCTGGGCTGATGTGGCTGCTCGCATCCCTGCTGAAGGAGTTTGGTCCAGATGCAATGTTATGAGTCTCCTTCATGGAATTCTCTGCCCAGCGGTGCCCAGAAATATGAACCTAAGAAAGGGAAGTGTTCTCAGCAGGAAGAGGACATCCCTTTGATGTCAAACCAGCTCATGGGGGATTTTCAAACAGAGCATCTGTCTAGGATCCTCCTGCAGCTAATTTGATTTTCAACTTCAGGTAATTTGCGTCATTTCTGGCAAAGTAACAGTATGCACACCCCAAGGGCTGACTTGAGGCTGAAAAGGCAGAAAGAAATGATCAGCAGCTTTAGAGTCACAGAGAGCTGCCCCATGCATTGGGGCAGACAGAAGCGTGATCACGGGGCACCACAGCCTGTAAGACAATCAGCAACACCATGGAGTGTGTCAATAGGAATGAAGGCTATGCTGGGACAGGTTGTAGCCCGGCTTTCCTGCTACTTGACAGAACCCCAGCAAGTAGTTTGCCTCCTGAAACCGCAGTTGCCCAGATTTCACTCCTGCTGTGTGGGGAGCATGAGAATTTGTGAGTGGCATGGCAATATGGCCTTGGCATTGCTCTGGGGCACCAAGTGTGCACATCTAGAGCTAGAGGAAGGTTTGTGCCCTCCAAATTCTGGCAAGGGCAGGCACTTAACAAGCTTTGACTGAAAGAAAGAGAGAGTGAGGAGCCAGAGAGATAGCACAGCAGGTAGGGCATTTGCCTTGCACGCAGCTGACCCAGGTCCGATCCCTGGCATCCCATATGGTCCCCTGAGCACTGCCAGGAGGAATTCCTGAGTGAAGAGCCAGGAGTAACCCCTGAGCATCGCTGGGTATGACCCAAAAAGCAAAAAATAAATAAATAAATAAAATAAAGAAAGAGATTGAGCCCAAGAAGGAATGGAATGAAAAGGACAGGTCACATCTCTTCATGAAGAGCTGACTTTACCACTAAGCAAGGCCCTCCCCTAAATCCCAGGGCTGGCACAGGGTGGGGCGAGGTGGTTCTATTAGTTTGATTAACCTGTTGGTGCTAAATATGAGTCAGGCATTGTCCTCTGCCTCACCTACAACTGCTATGTCAGAGTCACTAGAATGTAGGGAGATTGTATTACTAGAATGCAGGGAAGGTGGTATTATTAGAACATGGAGAGGGTGGTGTTACTAGAACACAGGGAGGGTGGGTACTTGAATAGGGAGGATGGTGTTACTATAATGGGGGAAAGTGGTGCCCTAGAACACCGGGAGGGCAGTGTTACTAGAATACAGGGATGGTGATGTTGCTACAACAGAGGAATGTGGTGTTTCTAGAACACAGGGAGGGCAATGTTACAAGAACATGGGGAGGGTGATGTTACTCAGCCCTTGTCACAGATACAAAGCTCTAGCATAGCCTGAATATGCACACCCAGGTCTCAGGGCTGATGAACTTGGGTCTTCTGCTCTGGACATCCATGCTGCTGCCTGTCTAATGAGAAGAACTCATGTGACACCCTAAGGTATTGAGGGTGTGTATACACAGATCATATCCTTCTACAACTTCACCTCAGAGGGACAGCCCAGTGAGCCGAGGACTGGGGGTGGTCTAGAGCCCCAGTTCTGTCCTCTGTCTGAGCTTTGATTCCAGGGAGCCCAGGGGGGGGAGCAGGGCATCAAGCATCTCTGGGTCCCAGCCCCAATGCTGTGACGTGTCCTTGAGTCCATCGCCTCCTCATCTTCAGCCTCCTGCCCCCAGAGCACTCTAGAGTTGATCTCCCCTCTAAACTGCTCTGCTATCAACGCTCTAGAGTAGCTTTGGGTGTGGGAGGCGGAAGAGGAGGTAGCCATGAATTCAAAGACACGTCACAACACTGGGGTAGGGACCCAAAGATGCTTGATGCCCTGCTGTCCTGTCATCTGACTCAGTTCAGGGGCTCACTGAATACAAACACAAAAGCATGGACTGGAGAGAATATGCAGTGTAAGGCTTCATTCCCCAGCACTGCATGCTGAAGGTCCTCTATGCACTGTTCAGACTGATCTCTGAGAGCAGAGGCAGGAGTAAGCCCTGAGCATAGCTGGGGGTGGCCAAAACCCCTTCCTCAAAACAGAGGGAAAAACAAACTCTTCTCTGAACTACTGAGCAGTTTTCTCCCCTTCCATCTCTGTTTTCTTTTGTCAGTCTTCATTCTCAGTTGGCTCAGCCTCAGAAAGGCCAAACAGTTCATCTGTTTCAGAACAGTATCATGCCAGCTTGTATTGGTTCCCAGGACCAGCCCTAGTAGGCCATGCCTGACTCATAACTGTCTCTGCAGTGGGGTGCAGACTATGTTTGGAGGTCATTGTGGTAACTGTCTGAACCAAGAGTGGAAGAGGCCACTGCCCCACAGGAGCATGAGGTGCCCTTCCCATAGTGGGAATAGAATCTGGGTCCATACAAATCGCGTATCCTCCAAGATTCTCAGTACTCGCCCCTGTTCAATGTGCCTGATTTGTTCTCCCTCCTTTTCTGCTCTATTCCCTATTTGACCTGTTTCTAGATGAACATGTGTTCAAAAGGCAATTCTCTCCCATACAGGAAGGAAGCACCTGTGCTTCTGAAGGTCACTGGATCCTGGTCAGTAGTGAGTCTTTCCTCCTTTTCGAGATGGTGACATTCCTGTACTTACCAAGAGAAGAGAGACCGGGCTCAAAGGCCAGGCCTCAGAGCTGGTAACTCTGCAGCAGGGGTCAGAATGGACAGGAAGGGGAGAATCAGGAGTGGTCTTGGCATCTTGGTGCCACCTCTACCATCCATTCATCCATTGTCTACCCAGGCTCCAGCTAAGAAGAGATGAGGAATGAGACAAGAGGACTAAAAATAAGGATGAGTCCGTGTGATTTTGGATCTTAAATACCGCCAGGAGGAATTGAGGGGATCTGGTGGAGACAGGAAGCCCTGTGGGTTTCTGAGCAAAGGTGGCATGAAATTGTCTTAAGTTGGGTTTCTGCAGGGGAGCCGCTGGGGTCCCCAACAGTATCAGGAAATGAGTTCCTTTATACCTCCAAGGCCAGCAGGAATGGATGAAACCTCATGAATCCAGCACAGTTCCAAAAGGCTTTTTACTAATGATCAATGTTAGTAGAACACGCTCCTCTACCACAATCCAAGATAGTGGAATCCCCAGGCCTCTATCTCTTGGTCAGAACTTCAATCATGCACTCAGGCCCAAGTCTCCCACCAAAGTGGATGCTGTACCTCAAGTCAGTTCCCTTATATATCCAAAAGCAATAATCCTTTCTTCAGGGAGGGTAATGTCAATAAAAATCAACAAATCAGCTTCTAAGTTTAGATGTAGGGTGGTGCCACACTACGGTGGTGCCACACTTACTTTAGGTTTAAACAAATGATTATGTCAGGGACTAGTCCCTTCCTCTGAGATTATCTCTTATGTCAAAATACTGGAGAGAGAGAGGGCTGGTATAAAGAAATATATCTTAATGGATGTATATTCATGGGGGAGAAACACATCATAATTTCATGGACTTCATGCAATCTAGATGGAACCTACAGGTTTCTTCTTATTTATTATCTGCTCCATGATGATTCTGAGGTCTTGTCCTCTGTTTACTGAAAGGGTTATGCTCGCCTGCTTGAGGGCAAACTAGTATGATCCTTCCTTTAATCTTAAATGGTAGTCTCAACATAACCAGAGTGGTGGTCTCCTGGTAAATTCTAACTGTCCCATGCTGAGACAAGTGGGTATTAAGAGGAATTGTGCCCAATCTTTGATAACATTGAAATCATAGTAGAGATTATAATAATATTTCAGGAGTTATTAATTCAGAGTCAAATGACTCTGCCACACCCTTCATCAGTGTTTACACAGAAGAGAGATCTCAGTAGCATGAACTCTGGCTTAAGGACATGTAAATAGCTTAAACTGTAAGTAGACTAAATAGCAAAGATCCCAAGGTAGCTAGGCCCTGTCATCTTCTGGGCAAAGTGTTGGTGGGACGGACAGGAGCTAAGTGTCTGCCAACCAGCTCATCTTTGTTCCTGCTCTCTAAGTCTGTTCTCATGAAACTCATTCCTGGGGTGCAGGTTTTTTTTGTGGTGTTGGTCATTTACGTTCAAAGGAGCTCTCCTTGAGAATATTTTTATTATGAAAAAACATTTAGATATCATCAAAAATGTAAAGACTAGTCCAATATCACCGCCCACCCCACCCCTGCCCTTTTACCCCCTCTTTCCCCCCCCCCCACCATTTACTGGGTTTGGACAATTATTAACTCAGGGCTACTTTGTTTCATCTCTAGCCCCACCTATCCGCTTCCCACCCTGGATTACTTTGAAGCTAATCCAGACTCCATATATCTTTAAGATGCTCAGATTACAAGTGGCCCCGAGATGGGGAGTGTCCACTCTCCTGGAGAAGAGAAGGATCTGCTCTGTTACTCGGATGCCATTCGGCAAAGGAGCGAACTGCCTGTCCTCCACAAGCCATAGCCTGATGCTCCTCACTTGATTCTGCATCTGCGGAGGAGGGAGTCATTCTGGGTGACTACAGGGTTGACCTCTCTGCCTCGCTTCGTGCCATCTTGCCCATGCCCACCTCTGCCCACTTGCCCACATACCGATCCCATAGCAGTCTCTTCTACTCCTTCCTGCCCGATTTCTAGGGTCCCTCTTCCTTTCCCCCAGGCTTCCCAAACACACAGGAATCCAGGGAACCTCAATAGCCCCCTACTTCCACTTCGTCGTCCCATGGCAGAAGCCACCCCACCCTGAGAGGGGGCAGCCGAGACAGAATTGCTTCTCACCCAAAATGCCTCTGACCTTGTGCTTTCCATCAGGACTATCCCCATCCCAGCAATACCCTTCTGAATGACTCATAAATTCAAAAAGGAAAGCTTAAGTAGAATACACACACATGAGAATTATTATTATTATTGTTGTGGATAGAGTCAGAGAAAGATAACGAGGTTCTTCTAAAGTTACAACACCATCTTTAGCAGCTGCGGGGTACATTAAAGCCAGGGGCCGGAGGAGGGAAGCTGGGGCATATTTCAAAGCTGACTGCTGCAGTAACAAAAAAGCGAAGGGGTGTTGTGTGGAATACGCCAAGTGTTTGAAGTGGACAAGATTTCTAACATGTTGCCTTGATGCCTGTACATACTTAATAACAGATGTTTGGTCTCTCCAGGCAGATAATTGTCCCGCTGTAAGGTTGGCTTGACCTGCCTGCACGGTCCGGCTCCGGAGTGCCGCTGCAGGAGCGGATGAGCCAGTTTCTCGCTTTTCACTAGGGGAATGCCGGGCCACGCTTCCTTTTAAGCACATAATTACTCGGCGCCCACTGAAGCCCATACATTCCCCTCTCCTAATGGCCACAGAGCCATTTGGCCATAATTTATGGGGACAGGGTTCAAAGTTTTAATAATATTTGGATAATATCATTGCCCACACGTCGGTGGTGTCGTGATGGATAGAAGGAGAGCGGCTTATTTCGATTCCATGCGTGACAGCCTGAGCATTAACAACTGGGTGCCCGGCGTGGCCTTTATGGAAACTGCCACCAGACCATCAGCTCATGAATTATAGATCTGGGCATGAAGGATTATAAACAGTGGTGGGGAATCACACAGGAACGCTTGTTCATGAGGAACTGTCCTGTTAGCGCCTCTTCCTTATGCAGATAAATGAATTGCAAGGAATACCAAAAAGGCGTAAATAAACCTTTAGTGGATAACGTATTAGCACATCAGCATAAAAAACCCGAAGGCTGGGCCTGCTTGGGGGATATTTATGTTTATACTCTCTGCTCAAGTGGCTCCCTGGGTTTTTGGCATCTTCCTGCTCACATCATAATTTCCACATCCCAACGGTTCCTCTGAGCACGTTTCTCAAATGCTCTGCAGAGCCTGTTTTACACAAGTTTGCTCCAAGGAAGCATTCAGGGGCAGGCGGATGGGTAAAGGATGCCCATCAATTCAGGGCAGACTGTCTAGGGTTTGCCCAGTGATGCCATGTAACTTTATCTATATGAGACAAATATGAAGGCAAGAGGGTCAGGTACCTATACCCTCGGCCACAAACAAGTCTATTAAAAGGGGAGTTTTAGCCAGGTCCCGTTCAACCCACACTGGATCCCAGAGCAGGTGGTAAGAGTGAGGCTGAGTGAGATCAGACGTCACCTAAGTTGTACCACTTTGCTGCCAAGATTCTAGACACTCAAGTGTTGCCCCAGGCTTTCTTATCTGGCTGGAGTTTTTCTCTCCCAAAATGTAAACATTCGACACCAGCTCCAAAAGATAGTGTTAAGACTAAGACAACGTTTGCCAACTTCCTCCTGTTAATCTAGACTGACTCACCCGAACTTTGACAAGGTTCGCGTGCCGAGAGCAATCGGTGAGCTCACACACTCACACACTAGATATTCATTTAATCTGAAGGATTTATTTGCAAAGAACAGCAATTATACAGCTGCACCTCTGAATAAATAGGAAAGAACGCTTTTTAAATCTTCTTAAACAGTTTACAGGAGTTCTAAATAGCTCCCCAAAGCCTAGGCTCTAGTCTGGCATCTCCTCAACTCTAGAAAGCCTAGGGTGGCTGATTTTGGTTTTAGTACCATGAGGCATGTGTACAAGACTTTCTGCTCACAAATTTGCCTTAAGACATCTTATCTTCTGGCTTGAGTTTTGGAGTCCCAACATTTAAAGACCTAATCATACAAAAAAAAAAACAAAACTCAATTCCTTTTGGTTCCCAGACTTACAAATTTTATCACAAGTATCTGTAGCTACCATAAGCAGGATACAGAACAACCGCATCATCCCAAATCTAACCTTCTGCTAGTCCTTGAAAAGGTAATCCCTGGAGAAACCGCACAGGACTTAAGGAGCTTGTCTATCTATGGACCAGGATGGAGCCAGGCTCCATCCCCAGTACCACTTAGGCCTCTGTTGGAGGTGCCCAGCAACACTGAGTGTGGCCTAGGTGCCACCTAGCAAGTAAGCACCTCCTCAAGCCCTCATATTGAGAGTTTTGGCCAAGAATAGCCAGGAGGGGCCTCCTAGCCTCCTGATGAGTGCTTGGGAAAGTCAAAAGGGAAAAATAAAGGAAAAGTCAACTCACCCAACTTGAACCCCTAAGCCTGGTCAGCTGCTGACCCAAGCTCCATTCACTCTAGTTCTGTCTCTGGGGGATGTTGTCTATATGGGATGATGCAGTGAGGCAGCTTGGGAAACTTCTTTCCCAAGAAGTTTTCTTCACACAGCCTGATTCATTGGAGATCCATAGACAGTAACTTTTGGGGCCGGAGCCATAGCCCAGCGGGTAGGGCATTTGCCTTGCACGCAGCCAGCCCATGCTGGCCCGGGTTCGATCCCTGACATCCCATATGGTCCCCGAGCACCGCCAGGAGTAATTCCTGAGTGCAGAGCCAGGAGAAACCCCTGAGCATTGCCGGGTGTGACCCAAAAAAAAAAAAAAAAACATAGACAGTAACTTTTTTTATTTGGATGTGGGGAATGTCCAGCATTTCTCAACCAACCAGACCATGGTTCCGTGAAAGGGGCTGAAGTTGAGGAGCTGTTTGGTCCTAAAGCACCGAGGAATACTCAAGGGAGCTTGTGGTGCTGGGGATTGTTCACATGCAAGACTAGTGCCCTAATTTCTGTTTTCTCTCTCCAGCCCCCAGTGCCTTTTTGTTTCTCTGGTGTGTTACCATAGGAATGTTACTTCTTAGCACCCAATAAGGCAATTGCTAGCATTAGATCCACAACACATACAGGAACAAGCCATAGAGAGGTTTCACTGGTCACCTGCAGATAAATTCAGGAAACACTCATAAGTGTAGTCTAGAGGCCGGAGCGATATTCCAGCGGGTAGGGGGGTTTTTTTGCACACGGCCGGCCTGTGTCAGCCCAGGTTCGATCCCTGGCATCCCATATGGTCCCCCAAGCACCGCCAGGAGTAATTCCCAAGTGCAGAGCCAGGAGCATTGCCGGGTGTGACCCCCCAAAAAAAAAAGCAGAAAAAAAAGTGTAGTCTATATTTCAGAATGAGAGATCAGAGGGCAAATATCTCTAGCAGAGTGATGAGACATTTAAAACCCCAGTGAAGTTGAAGGCACGGGTACACCCATGCTAGGGGCTGGGGAGAAAACGAACATGAAAAAAAAAGAAAGACAAACAAAAAGGAGAACTAGGTGGTGCCCCTTTGCCCTGATGTCATTTAGAAACATGTTATAGAGCTTGCACCCTAGGGGAATTCAAATCTTTCCATGAATGCGGCAACTCCTATTCTGCCTTGTCTTGAGAACTAGAAAGGGAAACAGACATAAGAATCTGAATTAATAACCATGAGCCCAATCTCCAGCCTCCAGAGGGGTAGTTAACAATCGCCTTTGAAGCCTAAGGTGTTGCTGGCATCTTTGCCACCACAGTCAATCCTAGATACCTGTGTATTCCAAGGATCCATTCTGCGGCACCTGTGCAGACAGAGACCCAGAAAAGGTAAGGTCTTGCCTGCCCAAAGCCATAGACAAATCTGAGCTCATCCTAGCTTGAAACCAATGAAGCCTTTCCTTCATTCATTCACTAAACTCCTCCATTCATTAACAAGTCCTGGGCTGACACACTCCAAGCGCTCTTCTGAATGCTGGAGACAAATAATAAATAACCTAATATTTGCCTCGATGGGGTTCTAGTTTTGGCAGGAAGAAAAACATAAAACAATGGCCACAAATAAATAGATCCTTTAAAGTTCCAATAAAGACAATAAAATTGTCCTGAGTCCCTCTGGACGTGTGCTTCCCCCATAAACCCAGCAGCTTCCATTTCTTGAAGGAAAAAAGTTATGTTTTCTTCGGTGGTGGATGTCTCTAGGGGTCCAGAGAGGGTCACACAGGATACAATCTATATAGTCCTATTGCTTCTTATAATTGAATACTGGCTCTTTCCATATCTCTAATACGCTGTGGGTGAGGCCAAATTGTGGGCCCCTGTCACAGAGAATAGCACCTTAACAGAGCTGATGAAGAGAGAAGGGCATGGGTCCTTTCTCCTGAGACTCTGGTTTCAAGAAGGTTTTCAGTGTGATAGGAGGAGAGTAGAATTTGGATAGATATGGATATAGACCTATAATATTTTAGATGGATGGATACAGTCTTGGGATATAAAATAAAGTTAGGAGCTTTCTATTGAACAGTTGATAGCCTATTGCTGTAAAAAAGATAATCTTGAGCTATTGAGCTATGCTAATGAAATTATGCTAATGAAAACAATGGAATAGTAAAGTCATATTACCAGACACTTAGCTATGTGGGCTGCCCACATGGTTTTGGCAATGCCTGTGCAGGTTGTTTTCCTTTTTTGGCTTTTTTGAGTCACACCCAAAAAGTGCTCAGGGGTTATTCCTGGCTCTGTACTCAGGAATTACTCCTGGTGGTGCTTGGGGACCATATGGGATGCTGAGGATTGAATACAGATCTGCGGCATGCAAGGCTAACACCCTTCCCTCTATATTGTTATACATCACTCTGGCCTCATGCATGTGTAGACAATAGAGTGACAACAACAAAGCAACAAAATTAACATTGCTACCACTACATATCAGTCATGGCTGTTAGTGTGGAGTAAGAAGAGCTATTTATAGATATTTGACTCGAATCTGAGACAGGTAAAAATCTTCATCCTAGGGATGGAGAGATAGCATAGTGAGGAGGGAGTTTGCCTTGCACATGTTAACCTGAGCTTGATCCCCAGAACCCCAGGTGGTCCCTGGGCCCTCCTCGAAATAATCCCTGAGCACAGGGCCAGAAAAACAAGCCCTGAGTATAGCCAGGGCTATCTTTAAAGGTTCCAACCTATCTTTAAAAGTCTTTTTTCTTTTAAAGACATTCAAAAACAGTGCAGTAGTCACTTACCAAAGTAAGAACAGAACATAGTGTTCACAGGTATATGTATTATAGCTGAATTATTTGGGGATCACAAGTCTGAGGGTCTTTGACTTCCCTAGGTCAGCACAGTGAGGGAAGGGAGTGGTTACTTTGAACCATAGTGAGTGGCATGTAATGTACAAGTGCAGTGTCCTTACTGGACAGAAACTTCCTGAGACAGGAGAGCTTGGTTTAATTTTTGGGCTCTCCTAGAATCTTTATATGGTTTGTACAGTGTAAGAACTCAGGTAGTATAGTTTCACTGAGTGATGGAACGTCCTAGGAAACCCAGATTCCCATGCAGGAGGCTGAGGCAAGGTGCTTCGCTCTCTCCTTGCCCCTGTCATGATGATGCTAATACTGTTGCTGACATCTATCACTTCATTCCAGTCATTGAAAAGGGGCTGAGGAATGAAGATGAAGTGAAGGCAGGGCTTCACCCCATGGGGACCCCCTCATTCAGTAGAGGGGAAACTTCTCTGCCCGCTCTAATTCTCTCACTGCTCTGATTATCAGATTCCCTGACTCTTACCTAACAGGAATCAGAAGTCAGTTAATATCTGTTAACCCAAATAAGTTTTATTTCCATTTATTTATTTTCTAGCCTCAGAATTAAATTCCCCTATTTTAATAGTTCTCATATTGCAGGGTAGACCAGAAATTCCCTGAAGGTCTTATTAAAGCAGATTATTGGACTCTTGTGTGAAGTCAGACTCGGCAGGTCTGGTGTGGATGAAATGGTTTACATTTCTCTTCGTTGTTATTCTGAGGGGAAACTCCCAAGCAGTGCTCATGGGGTCCAGGGGTGCCAGGGATGGTGGGGGAGTGTTGCCCATGATTCTCAGTCAACTGAGTCAAGGGTTCAAACTCCTGTACTAGATTTCTAATTCCAGCCCTTCATTATTAACAAATTCTCAGCAATGCTGACACTGCTGATCCAGGGAACCCTTTTTGGAAAACTATCCACTAGTGGAAACTAAGCCCGAGAAAGTACTGAGACAGTGAGCCAGGACACCCACTCCAAAGGAGCAGAAAGCTCTGCCTGCCTTCTCCACTCCTTTATCCCTCCCTCATCATGCAAGACCTTCCGGGGTCATCAGGGCAAAGGTCAGAGGCCTCATCAGAGAATCCAGCAGAGAATCTGGGATGGACCCACCTGGGAAAGGGGTGGACTCCCAGGGGAGAGAGGCCTCCCTGTTTAGCCAACAAACAGAAGGGGCTAAATCTCTAACCGGACCTGCTTTTTTGAATAAACACATTGCAGGCCGCCTGTGTAAACATACATTGTCTACTGGGGGATTAAGAGCAAGCAAGGGCCCTCCTTTTTTTTTTTCCTTCTTTTTTTTGCCCTTTTTTTTAAGCACTGAGAAAAGCCATTAAGGGATTAACACCCCGATTTATGAAAATGGAGGATGATAAAGGAACAATGGGGTGACAGCATTGTGTAAACGACATTGATTCATTTCAGAGACAGGACTGTTAACTGGGAGAAATGGAGAAATAAATGGAACAATGAGGAGATGCTTTTACCAGCTTGTCATTAATTAGCCGAGTACAATTGTTTTATTGTCCTTTTTGAAAAATACAAAATTGGGAGGAAAATACAAGCACTGAGCTGAGCGATTATTCTGTGTCACCGACTGACATCTGCTTTCCTTTCTCCTGAAGCTCTTCTCGGAAGTAGTTTCCTTGGGGACGGAACAACTCCCCCCACCCCCCCCCCAGAAGATTGTGTGGGGCTTGGGGACTAAGTGATAACCCCCACCCCCAGTATACCCCAGGCTTCAGAAAGGCCTCTGAGCCTGGTGTCACCTGGCTTTGGGAGGACAGCCGCCGTGAGTAAGATGGCCCCAGCCCCAATCCAGCTCTCTGATAAGAGACCTGGGACGGGGAGGTGAGCAGCAGGGACTCTTGAGGCTGGCCCAGAGCTCCTCACATCCTGCTCCAGAGCCCACACAAGCCCTCAGCTAGGCCATAGGATGTTTCCTTTCTCATGACGTGCTCGTGCTAAGCGCTGGGACAATGAAAACCCTCCCCAAGATGCGGCAGAACCTGTCTGCAGAGGCTTCTGTCTTCCCTGACTGTATTACCTGCTGCTATTAAAGTCAGACTGTTCTAGGTCCAGGGGATTCTGCCAGGAGGGTCAGCAGGGAGACACTTGGTGTGCGCTGAAGCCTGCTAGCTCACAGGAGGCGGGAACACAGCCTTGCAGTGCAAGGGTAGACTCAGTGGGCCTGGGCTACTGCCTGCATTTCCTCACCAGCCGGCCATTGGTGGGGGGGGGCAGCTGGAGACAGGTGCCAGGGCCTGACCACCCACTGGGACACATCAGTACTCAGACTTAGATTCCCTCCTGTCCCTGACTTACGAGGGTTCCACTTCAGATTTTCCACATGGCAGTGGTGTGAGAGCAAGATACTCAGTGAGACCAATAGATATTCAGCACTTTGAATTTTACAATGACCCTTTTTTGCCTAGCTAACAAAGTGCACCAGGAACCTCCGGAGATGAAGGGCAGTAGCAGAAAGTCAGCCTCCATGAGCCAGGCTATTAAACCACTGCCCCCCTACACATCTGCTACGTACACTCAGCCCAGCCGTGCCTGACTTATACCAGAGAGTCAGCACTTTAGAGAAAACAAGTCCATGACTTTGTCCACCCACAGACTCTTGTGTTGGCATTCAGAGCACCTGCAAGGTTGGGAGCCTTAACTACAATATTCAGCAGGTTAGTAAAAGCATTTTCCACTTAGGAGGGTTTTGACAAATGGTGGCTTTTGCCAACAACGTAATCTCATTGTTCCTGGAGAAAGATCTGTATGGAAATGTTGGTCCACTGTGGCTGTTTTCTAGAAAGAGCCTAACAATTCCACAAGGGTTAATGGCACTTCTAAAGCAAAGGAGCTCACAGAAACAGTTTGCCTGGCAAGGGAACTGCAAACAGCTTTCTCATTGTTCGCGTCTTCTGTGACTACTGGTCATTGTTCGGCCTTTAATCTGGAAACACTATAGGTATAAATATAGCTATCTTTATCGCATTGTATCTTTACAGGCGGAGATGAAACAATGCATCTTTACATCGCCAAACTTTATACTTATATAAAGACAGCTTTATTCGGGAGGACTCTGTGTGTGTGTGTGTGTGTGTGTGTGTGTGTGTGTGTGTGTGTGTGTGCATGCTTGTGCACACGTGCACCTCACATGTCAATGTAGGGCTGTCCTAGACTTTATTCATTCAGTGCTTCACTCATTGTCTCCAGCAACATGCAAATAGGACCCCCACCTCCCACCCCATCCCCTTCGAACAACATTGTGTGAAGGCAGGAACTGTAAAGACAGTAAAAGGTCACATAATCAGCGATACGAGAAGGATGAAGCAGGGGCAACCGGGGAATCTGGGAACGCCTCACTGAGAAGGTAGCAGCTGATCGGTGTCTGAGCTGGCAGCATGTGGGGCAGGGGGTTCTAAGCAGAAGGCAAGGCAAATTTTGAGACCTAGAAGCAGGGTTTGAGGGGCATAAAGACCCAAGGAGCCTAGAGGAGTGAGCCTAAGATCAAGATGGGTCCTTTCCCAGGTGTGAAGGGGCATTAGAAGGCTGTGAGTTGTGGGTGATGTGATCTTCACCATGTGCTGATGGGTTACTCTGGCTTCAGTATATCAAAGACTATAAAGACTGTGTATATTTAACAGTTGCTACTGGACCACAGGGTCCAAGCACCAATAGAGTCCAAACAGGTGATAAAGGGACTGAACCTTCACAAATTGGGCAGTGTGGCATATAGGAACCTGACTATAACCCAACAGGCAAGCACCATTCAGCTTTGGAAGAGCTCTAAGTGGCCCATAAGGGACTTAAAGGGAAGCTGGATATTGAAGCGAATGCTGGTGATTCCAGACCTTTTGTAGTTTCAGTTAACTTGAAGTCAGACACACCCTGTCTCTTATCAAGCCAGGAGCATGCATGCAACACATCTTCCTTCCCTTTGTTATCTGGCTGCCAGGAAACTCTTGGGTAAGCTGCATTTTGAAAGAATTCAATTACTCTGCATGAAATTCATGGCAAAAAATATGTTTCCTTCTTCCGTTCCCGTAATTTAATATAATTTTAAGGGTCCAATTAAAGACTATGTGCTTTATATTATAAACAACCTCAAATTATGGTAAATGAGGAATAAATTCTAACAAAACTAGGCTGTAGCGGAATCACTATTATGATCACACTCTTTTATAACCGTGCAGTATAAGTTTTCAAGGAGGAGCATTGTGATAACATATTTTATTCAATGATCATCTTTTGTTTGGACAGTTTATATTATCTGTAGGCTTTCCTATGCCATAACTTCTCTGCAAATCCCTCCCTATTAGAGTCATTGTGCTTAAAATGTGGTCCTGTCTTGAACATTCACACTTGCAGTACCTACTCAGGCTGCCCTCTGCTGAGTTTCTGACTTATTCCCACAAAGTCACCTCTGGCTCCTGCCACCCATGCAAACCCTTTACATCATTCAACGAAATTGTTTGCATCTCATGTGCCAATTCTGATCTGCATTAACACAAAACACTGTTAAGAAGGAATCTGAGGCCAGGCTCAGGTTACACAGGGAAATGCAGGCTGGTAGATTAAGGATGTCTGCATCATTAGTAATTAGACCTTCTTCTACGGAGTGAGGGGGACAGGACAGAAGGTGTCCCACTCCCTCTAATAGAATTGCTTGTCAGAGCTCAAGTGAAATCACAGGCCACCAACATTCCATCTTGTCTTCTTGGCAGTCTTTGCTGGTAAGAGTTCTGAATTCAGACTCAATCTTCTGCACAACGTTATGACATTGCTTATAAAATTTTACACTTCTATTATCAACTTCTCTGGGCCTTCGTTGTCCATTTATAAAATGGGGATAATAGTTGTGTCCAATTTCAAAGGCAAAGCCCTTATTTCACTAGGTGGAAATATGAGCACTCAAGAGTGTTCTTATTACTAAAATTCAAGGCTAGGGAAAACAGAGACCAGGAGGACGTGTCAATGGTTAGATTCTACCACATGAATGTGGAGGGCAGAGGGTAGGTAAGGTAGAGAAGGGACCAGTTTTGACAATTGCTGTTGGAAATAGTAATGCTGGTATAGAGCTAAGTATTGATAGTAGGTCAAGGGATATACAAGATAACTCTTCAGTGTCTGTATTGCAAACCAGAGAGAGAGAGAGAGAGAGAGAGAGAGAGAGAAAGAGAGAGTGCCTGCCATAGAGTCAGGTTGTGTGGGAAGTGGGGAGGGAAATGGGGCACATTGGTATTGGGAAATGTGCACTGTTGGAGGGATGGGTGTTGTAACACTTATCACTGAAATCCAATCATGAATAGCTTTGTAATTGTCCATCAAATAGCGATTCAATAAATAAGTAAATAAATAAACAAACAATGTTCTTATTGCCCTGATAACCTTTCCTTTTTTCCCATTCCTTTTTAGAGGCTCACTCTTGAGTCTACCCAACGTTCTGTATATTTTTCTTACACCTCATCTCACTAAACTCTCATCTACTCCCTTCCACCAAGCCAGCCACAGTCTCGAATATGTTATTGCCTTGTTGGGCCCCCTGTACTGCCATAGTTGTCTCCCCATCAGAGGCCTCTACCTCACTGCTGCCTGCCTTTGGGTTTCCCAGCAGCCAACTCTCCCATTGGCTGAAGGAAGGGCCCAGGGCTTATGTGCTGGTAGGAAGACTCCATAGAACCATGCTAGCTTGGCAGAATCTGAGGTTTCCAGGGCTGAGGTCGCACCATCAATGACAAGTCCCCAGAGGCCACTGTTAGGTGATCAGTCTATGAGAATGTGACTTTGACTGTGGGCTATATAGACCAGCAAGAACCTGAGGGAGTAAAAGGGCTCAGGGGCATCAGGTGACCCCAATCTTAGCATCAGACTCAGCCCCTGGGACCAAAGGATTTGACAGGTGGCTGTAGGCCACATGTGGATTCTGTCCTCCTTTTTTTCCAGAACAGAGATTATATTTCAGGGCTGAGCCATGCTGACTCTACAGACCTGAGTTCTTAATGGGATGAAAATATTACATGCCTGGGGATAGTACAGTGGGCAAGATATTTGCCTTGCATGTGGTCACAAGATGGCTCTGAGGGTTCTCTACATTCCAGATTCAATCCCCAGGGTCCCATATGTACCCTCAAGCCCTCCAGGAGTGATTCCTGAGTGCAGAGCAAAGAGTGAGCCCTGAACACTGCAAAGGATAGGATGGCCCCCAAACAAAGAAACTAAAAACAATATTATATGACAGACCTGTGATAATAGGACAAAAGGGATGCTTATCACATTACTCTTAAAAAATGTGAAAATGATTGATTTGTATTAGTCAATAAACACCAGTAAGAAAAAAATAATAAACACCAGAAAGGAATTCAGGGAACTGAGTATAGCAGTCAGACTTGTTGATTTGTTATTTGAGTGGCAGTTCAGCCACAATACTGGAACCAGATGCCCTGAGTTCAAAACTTGGCTCTTTGCCGCGACACAGAGACTGTCCTCTGTATCCTCATCTGTTGATAGTGGTACCTTCTCTACCTTACAGATCTGCTCTGTATGTTACAGGAGTCCCTGGCACATAGCAAGAGCTACTGTATTAGCAGCTTATATGGTTTCACTTGGAATCAGGGCTACCTATTCAGAAGTCTTGAATTTATACTCTTCTAGCAAATTCTCAACAGATGCCCACGTTTTAAGAATCATTGACTTAGAATGAGTCATATTTGTTTTTTATTTAAAAAGATTCAGTCAGAATCCATAAAGGACATTGGAGAAAATATAGGAAAAACCCTCCACGACATCGAAGCTAAAGACATCTTCAAAGGTGAAACACCATTAACAAAGCAACTAGAAGAAAATATAAACATATGGGACTACATGAAACTAAAGAGCTTCTGCACCTCGAAAGAAACAGTGACCAAGATACAAAGACAGTCCACAGAATGGGAAAGAATATTCACCCAATACTCATCTGATAAGGGGTTAATATCCAGGATATATCAGGCACTGGTACAGCTATATAAGAAGAAAACAGCCAACCCCATTAAAAAATGGGGAGAAGAGATGAACAGAAACTTTGACAAGGAAGAAATTTGAATGGCCAAAAGACATATTAAAAAATGCTCATCAGAGAGATGCAAATCAAAACAACAATGAGATATCACCTCACACCACAGAGAATGGCCCATATCCAAAAGGGTAAAAGCAACAAGTGCTGACATGGATGTGGGGAAAAGGGGACTCTCATACATTGTTGGTGGGAATGTCGACTTGTACAACCTTTCTGGAAAACAATATGGACATTCCTCCAAAGACTAGAAATTGAGCTCCCTTTTGACCCAGCCATACCACTCCTGGGAATATACCCTGGGAAGCCAAAAACACACAGTGGGAACACAATCCGCACTTTTATTTTCATAGCAGCACTATTCACAGTAGCCAGAACCTGGAAACAACCAGTATGCCTGAGAACTGATGACTGGATAAAGAAACTGTGGTACATCTACACAATGGAATACTATGCAGCTGTTAGGAAAAATGAAGTTATGAAATTTGCCTATAAATGGATGAACATGGAAAGGATCATGTTGAGTGAAATTAGTCAGAAGGAAAGAGAGAGCTATAGAATGACTGAATTTATTTGCATGACATAAATATATCAGGTGGTCTTACCATAAGTGAAAATTACCACAAACGTGAGGGAGTCAGAGGTTAGGTACCGACAGAGAAGGGAAGATGTGTGAATAAATGTCAAAAGGGCTGATCCAACATAGAACTGAGCATTAAATACAGGCAAAAAATGCACATGATGGCTTCTAAGTGTATGTAGTGCAACCCACAATGTGTAAGAGAAGGAAAAGAGAAAGAGGGAGAGAGAAAAGAGATAAAGAACCTGCCATTTAGGCAGGCTATGGGAGGGGGAGGGAATTGGGGACATTGGTGGTGGGAAATGGGCACTGGTTGAGGGCGGGGTGCTGGAACACTATGTGACCGAAACCTCCAAACATGAACAACGTTGTAATTGCATATCTCACAGTGGTATAATAAAATGCTTAATTTAAATTAAAAAAAGAAAAAGATTCAGTCAGGGGGGTCACAAGATGGTTCTGAGGGTTGACTGTATTCCTGGATGTAGGAGTGTACCAGATGAATTTGAGCTATTCCTAACAACGCTATTGAAAATTCCAAGAGTTATGGTGGCAAATTATAAGTACTTTGTTAAGTACCACATTTATTGAAGTCCATGCTCTTATTCAGGACTCCTGCACTGCCCAGTGGAAGTGCAGGAAAAGAAATCTCCTATTCCCTTCCATAGGGTTTAACTTTTGCACTCAAGGAAAACATTTTTAGGACTGGAGAGATCGTGGAGGTGTTACAGCACAGGCCTTGCATACAACTGATCCTGTTTTGATCCCTGGCACTGCATGGTTCCCAAACATGACCAGGAACAGCTCTGGAGGCCCTAAAGCATCCAGGGTGGCCAGCTAATTCCCAGCACTGTAAGGCCTGACTAGCTCCCTGTTCTTGCGCCGCTTGTATTGAACCACCAGAGTTTGGCCAGCAATCACCAGAAGAGGTACCCCAAATCACCTGATCGTTGCCTGAAAGACCACACCTATACACGTATGCACACATGCACATGCGCAGCATGCACGCACACACACAACCATACACAAACACACAAACACACACAAACACAAGCACACTCTTTGATTTAGCACTCCCATGTTGTAAGAGACTCCAAGATATGAAGAAACTTCTGAAAGGTCATTTGTAAAGGACACTTTCTGGGGTGCTTCAGACCTCACAACCACCCCTGTGTCTCCCTTTCAAAATGGACATTTGACCCTAGACATTGACCAGATGTTATCTTCAATTCTGGTGACCTTGCTACTCTGGCTGGTGCGTAAACCTGCCCTCCCTAATGGTGCCTCTCCTGAACAGTAGAACTGCTTACCAGAGAGCAACTGAGGCAGAATGTATGATCAGAGGCTGCCAGTGGGATATGTGTGAGAGGAAAGAAGACAAAAGCCACTCACTGAAGGAGCGACACAAGAATGCTAATGCCCTGGAACATTCATGTACTGGCCTCCGGTCACCTCAGACCCCTTCACACTCTTGACCTAGGTCCCAAGGATATAGTCACAAGAGAGTCAAGTTTGGGCTTTTATTTTCTGTAGTGAAAGAAAACTAACCAACAATTATATGCAATAAAAATAATAATGACTGTCTTTCACCCCTTTTGAAGAGTACAGAGGTCATTCTGACTTTATCTGATTTGAGTTCCTTTTTCTGTTTTGTTTTTATGGTTTATTACTACTACTACTACTACTACTACTACTACTACTACTACTGCTGCTGCTGCTGCTGCTGCTGCTGCTGCTACTACTACTACTACTACTACTACTACTACTACTACTACTATAGTTTGGGGATTTTTGTTTGTTTTGTTTGGGTTTCACACCTAGCAGAGTTCAGGATTAATTTATGGCTCTGTACTCAGGGATCACTTCTGGCAGGCTTCAGGGGAACATATGGGATGTCAGAGATTAAACTGTCTGCCTAGTGCAAGGCAAGTGCTAGACCCACTCTGTTCCTCATTCTGACTTTAAGTAGAGCTGATACTATAGCTGAAATAATATGAACAAGGAGAAAGAATCTCTCCAATATTTCCTTTGGCTTTTCATGCTCTAGATTTCCTTCTCGGGGTGCCTAAAATCTTTCAGATTCTGGTTTCTTTAGCAGTAGTGAACAACTACAGTCATTCTGGTACTCCCAGCTTAGCCATGCTTTCCAGAGAAGAGAACCCTTCTAGTCAGTTCTGCACAAGTTCTTGGATTCATTCTTATTGGCCCTAAGTAGACCGCATCCCAATCTCTGAACCAATCACTATGGACAGGAATTTATTATGGGTAATTTTCTTTTTCTAATTGAACCAATCAGCAATCTTCCTTGGAGCAAAACACTTCCTTTCCCATTCTGTATCATTGAACTAAGCATAAAAAAATAATTCCTAAAGGGCAATCAGGCCTTTGGGGTGGAGATTATGGGACCAATGCGAGGAAAACAACAAATTATGCCCATGATGTTCTATAGCCTTAAGAAATTCTTGTCTTTGTTTAATTTTTCTTAAGTTAATGGTTAACTTTTAACCTAGAAGGGTCTTAGCTAAATGAATCCATGTGATCTTCATCCTTTACTTTCACTCGCTTGTTCAGAATCTCTATGGAAAGCCCTGGGGGGTTTTCTTATCCAGGGTAAATGAAAAAAAGGAAAGAAATTAATTCTCGGTCATCAGGGGATAGGCTTAGTCAGACGAGTGCTTTTTCATTTCTAAAAAAAATTTGAATGTTAGTTATTGTGACTAGTACTATGAAAAAGACCTCAAATAATATCAAGTGAAAGTATGAAGATTAATCAAAAAACATTTAAATGAAAATCGCATATATTTTGTAATGTTTCATTAGCTTGTAATAATCTACTTTAATCAAGATTTTGTTATCTAATTCATATTAAAGGTATCTTAGCTTGAGTCATGGTGATTTTTTTAAATACTATTTTGCTTTACTATATTCTTAATATTTTTACCACATTCAGATGAATACTTGCAGATAGAAAAACTTTCAAAATTGTACTCAGTGTGAATAGTAAAATGTTTAATTATCACAAATGTTTAAGCCACAAATAATACTGCATAATTTGGAGGGATGTAATTTCCTGGGAAGAAAAATCCAGAACCAATAGCCAAGCACCCTCTCAGGAAATGCTGAATCACCAGTGTACAGAAAGGCACAGAGAACAAGTTTGCATGGAGAACACAGATGTGAAACTCAGAGACCAAGAGCAAACTGAGAAAAACCTTAAAGTGATGATGGCTTACGACTGTCAATGTACTCTCCTTCAGATTTGTCCCCAAAGTGTATACAAAAAGTCTTCGAATTGATTGAATTTAAAATTTTTAATTTTAAGAAAACATTGCTTCACATTTATTTATCTTCATTTTTTATCCTTAATGGTTTGTGAAATGACTTGTGAACCCAGACAGCACCCTATATTTGACAGAAGTAAGTTGGTTGGACTCTATAAGGTTTAGCCCAGTCACTGGCAAGGATATTATTTGTAGTTCTGTATGAAAAGTAAGTACATTTTGCACTTTTACAGCAGTGAATACCATTATATTTAAACCTTTCTGGAGCTCAAATACACAATTTCACCCATAAATCTAAGAATCTATACAATAAAACATACTAAGCAAACTCAAGCATATTAACTGTTTTCTGACAGATCAGGATGAGTCTGATGCAGATGTGAAAATAATTCAAATCAGTACATTCTTAGGGGTATCCAGTGACGTGCAAGCAACTTTCTGCTCCTTCCCTGCTTCCGTCTGGGTGGGATACATCAGCCAACTTGCCTTACATATCTGATTGTTTCTAAAAAAAAATCAATGCAAGAATTAATGGTACAACCATGCAAAAGTTTCATCGTGCCTCTTGCAAAGCTTTCTTCTCGTTCATGGCTGATCCTTCCATTACGTCATAATTATCATACAGCTATAGCGTAAATACATAGTTATTTCCATCTCTCCGTCCAGATGGTCGGTTACACGATAATTACAGTATGTTTGTACTTACTGGGTTTAATTGCCAGATAATCAGGAAGAACATGCAAATTGCTAGGTTGTTGTAACACAGTACATTGAACCAAGTAAAACCTGTGTATTGCCTATAAGTAAACAAGCTCTTACATGGGATTGTGCACTGTAACCTGTGACAACAGGAAGGCCTGAGGTTTGTTCGAGGGCCATTGTGTGGGTTAGCATTACACTTGCTGAGCTTGGATTAATGTCCAGATTATAAGGAAATGTAATGTGAGAGACACTCATGCTGCCACGCCTGCCACAGGGACAATGGGGAACTGGCCAAAGGAGTGGCTGAATGGGGCGCCAGCTCTTGGCTCTGGGAGACCAGCTCTGTTCCGACCTAATGCATTCCAGAGTCACGTGCAGGCTTCTGTTCTCAAACCACCCTCTACCTGCCTGAGTGCTGGCAGAGGGCACTGCACGCCAGTCACCACACAAACCTCTCCTGAGAACATAGGGTAGCTTCAGGCAGAATTCAGAGTCTCTGGTTTTCCTATTTAGTCCCCAGCATTCTAGTTAAGCATTTTCCATGTTTTGTCCCAGGAAGGGGAACTGTCAGGATTAACAGCCTCAAAAGTCACCTTCAGGCCCCCCCGTGTGCATTTTCTGGGGTCTCACTGGTATATATTCCTCCCTGCCCCTCTCTTCTGTGACTTATAAATCCACGTCATTCTAAAGAAGCCAATTTTATCCCCACTTTCAGGACTAACACCCTGGACCTCGGTCACCTGCAACTTCCCTCCCTTCAGTGATTGGTTAAGGACAAGCCATAGGCTTCAAGCCACTAAAGTCAAAGAAATTGGTCTGTACCCAAAGATTCCCTCTTGGACATGAATAATGAAGTTGAAGCCTCAGGTGCTGCCAAAGTCCAAGTTGTACCAGGAGGAAGAAACTGGGTCTTTAAGGCCTCACTGAGCCCATGAACCCCCATACTTGCATTTCTAAATTCATCAACAAAGGAAGTCCCTTTATTGTTTATGCCACGTGGGTTTTCTTTTGTTTTTCTGAAGTTGCTGTGAACCATGTGTCTGATATGACACAGAAAATTCCTCCTAGGTTTTAGCCATGGAATACTTGGACTCAAGCCTAAACAAGAGCGAGCTTCGTATTCTGACATAGCTTCTCTTTTTCCTCCCAGTTCTATTGAGATATAGCTCTGGATTCGATATAAGCGCAAAGCATGATTGTTTGGTAAAAGCACACATTGAGGAATAATCCCAGCAATAAGTTAACTCACACTTGTTACGGTTTTAACTGGGTGGGGTTTGTGGGGAGAGTCTACACCTGGAAATGCTCAGAGGCTACTCCCAGCTTGGTGCTTAGGGGTTTTCCTGGCAATGCTCAGAGAACTATATGGTGCCGGGATTGAACCTGGGCTTCCCACACGCATAGCATGTGCTCAGCCCTTTGGACTATATCTCCACCCCCTACAATTTTCCGAAGACCCTCTGTCATCGTCCTTATGTTCCTTCTAATAGACCTTATACATCCAGCAGTATGGGCTATAGTCTGTACAGCATTCCAAGACTTACTTATTCCCTAACTAGAAGCTTATAACTTTTGACCCCTGACTCGTTTTCCCCACTCTGAACCCTACTCTGTCAACCACCCCAATTTGTTTTCTGTATCTACACTTAGGATTGGATTTTTATGGGGGAAGTTATACAGATTCTACATATAAGCTGGATCATATACTTGTCATTTGTTTATTTGGTGGGCTATACCTGGAGGTGCTCGGGATCATTCCTGGCGGGGCTCAGAGGATCAGATGTGGTGTCAGGGATTGAATCTGGGTTGGCCAGGTGCAAGGCAAGTGCCCTCCTCACTGTATTATTGCTCTGACCCAATATGTGTCTATGTGTCTGATTTATTTCACTCACTATAATATTCTCAGGTCCATCCATGATGTCACAAAATAGCCTACTTGATTTTTATCAGATGAGTTATATCCCATTGGTTTGCTGTGTGTATGCACACATTTTATCTATCCTTTTTTTCTAGACACTGACCATGTATTGGATATTTAGCTTCTGCGTATAGGGATACCTGTACCTTTTCAGGTTAGTGTTTTTGCTGGCTTCAGATAAATACCTAGAAGTGAGATTCCTGGGTTGTTTGTTGTGTTTTTAATTTTTGAGTTTTTATATATTTGCTTTTTTTTAGGTTACACCCAGCAATTCTCAGGGGTTACTCCTGTCTATACACTCAGGAATTATTGCCGGTGGTGCTTGGGGACCATATGGGATGCCAGAGGACAAACTTGGGTCAGCCACATGCAAGGCAAATGCCCTATCCACTGTGCTATTGCTCTGGCCCCTTCTTTTAAGTTTTTTTAAGGGACCATCATACTTTCCAATAGTCTGCCCTATCAATAATGCATAAAATGCCTCCCTTGCTCCACTCAATCCCCAGGACCCACAGCCTCTCATGTTTTGACGCCAACCCTTCTAGTTATGAAGTGCTATCCCATGAGAAGTTGGATTTACATTTCTCTGATTAGTGATGTTGAGTGTTTTCCATGTCTCTTGGGTGGTCTATACATATTCTTTGACATGCAGAAAAACATAAACTCAGAGCCTGGGGATAGCTCAGTGGTGGAGCCACTTTGCATGCACGAAGCTGCAAGTTGAATCACCAGCACCCTCCCACCTGTTTGAGTGCAATTCTGTGGCATTGCTATTGTGGTGCCCAGTAGCATAGCCAAGTGTGTGACCTCCTCTCTGCACCCCAAACAAAATGCAAATGAATCCCACAGCCAAGTATGCACACTTTCTGGCCATCCAAACAACCATCGGAAAGGAAGGGAGGGGGACAGAGAAGCACATTTCTTCCTTGGTGTCCATCCAGTTTCTTCGCCACCCTGTAATCAAGTTCTTTTTTCTTATTGAGTTGCATGACGCTTGGGACATCATGTCCTTCTGAAGTGTAGGGTTAGTAAATATTCCCTCCCTTGCCTTGGGTTGCCTTGCACATCTACTGCTTTACTAGCAGACAAAGGTGGTCTCCTTTGGACTCTGAGCCCTAGCAAGAAAGTTGGGTGGGGGCCGGAGCGATAGTCCAGCGGGTAGGGCATTTGCCTTGCACGCGGCTGGCCCATGCCGGCCCAGGTTCAATCCCGGCATCTCATATGATCCCCGAGCACCGCCAGAAGTAATTCCTGAGTGCAGAGCCAGGAGTAACCCCTGAGCATTGCCAGGTACGACCCAAAAAAGCAAAAAAAAAAAAAAGTTGGGTGGTCTCCATCACTAGAGGTGTTAGGAAGCATTCCTTTCTGTCTCCGACAGGTGCCAGGCAGGAAGACCCAAACACCAGTGGAGCGTGACTCAAGCACCCTGGTCAGGAGTCGGGGAAAAGGGCTATCCATGGACACACCTAGGAAAATGGGGGAGTGTCACCCCCAGAGGCTGAAGAAAGGCAGAAAGCAGGAGTGAGTGGGGCCTAGGAAAAGTGCAGGGAACCGTGCACCCCTTAGGGAAGAACATGACCTAGACCACTTATCACCAGGACCTAGTAGCCTCTCCAGGCAGGACTAGAGCTACCAACATTCATGCCACGAAAGGGCACTGCCTGGAGGGCACGAAGGGCACGTGGGGATGTGAAATGAAGATGCCCACAGTCCCCAGAACCATGTTTCTTGCTGGCATCTCTCAAGCAGCACATGAGACCCGCAGTGGCAGTAAGAGATGGAAGCTGCCAGTCTGAAGATTGCAGAAAAGGGCTAGGAGAGAAGCTGGAGCCAACTGCCCGCAGGGGAGTGCCATGAGCCCTGAGGAAAGAAAGGCCCTTGTCCAAGCGTCAGCAGGAGGGGAAAACACTGCCAGCAGAGGCAAAGTGTTTTGTCCAGGGGATAGAGGGGCCAGTGGATCGCCAGGACCAGGAAGGGGCCCTCACAGGAGGGGAAGCAAGGCAGGGAGCAGGATGGCTGGCAGGTCCCCACTCCGCCTCACTGGCCAGGCAGCTGCTTTGATGTCAGGGAGGGAGCTTAGGGGGTACAGTTGAACCCTCAGAGCTTTGCCCACAGCTGCTTTCAGTCACAGCTTGAAACTCCTTTTCCAAGTTCTTGTCTAGGGCACGAAGGGAAACGAGCCCCTTGGGGCAGAAGCCCAGACCTCTCCCACAGGCAGCCCTGGAGAGGAGCAGCCCTGGGATTGCCATGTGGCTGCTGCACCAGAGCCTGTCCTTAGCGCAGCTGCTTGGTGTCGGAGTGCCCTGGGCCCGCTTCAGGAAGTCTTAGCCTTGATTTGCCTCGAAGTAGGAAGCTCTGTCCACATGGTGTGATTAAGCAGTGTTTTCCGGGCATGGCAGAGTTGCCTCCCCTAACAAGTTCCCTGCTCCATGCTGACCTGTGGCCATCACCCCCCTCCCCCCACCCCATGCACACAGACCAAGAACTTTGTTTTCAGCTGCCATAATGCTTCAGAGGGTCATGAACTCAGAATGTTATTTGGGACAAGAAAGATCCGCCTGGTCTGATGCCTGGTATCAAGCTCTCACCCTCTGGCCAGACCAATGAGAGGCAGGAGGTTGGCTTTTATTTGCATGAGCTGCCCACCCTGATACTTGGCCCCTTCCCTTCCCTCCCCTTCTCTCTCCTCCCTTCTCTTCCCTCTCTCTTTCTTTCCCTCTCTTTCCTCTCCCCTCCCCTTTCCTTCCTTTTTCTTTCATTCCTTTCCTTTTCCTTCTTTTCTCTGCCCTTTCTTCTCCTTTTCTTTTCTCTCTCCATTTCTGTCTGATAACCCAATGTAAAGTGGGCTTATAAATCTTGGGCTAGGGGACAGAGCTAGATAGAGCTTAAGGCCAGGCAACCCCTGAACAGAACCTGGAGTAGTCTCTGGGCACCCCAAAATCCCAAGCACTGCTGACCCCTTAAAATAGTTAAACTTTGGGGCAGAAAGTATTTTTTTTTTTTCAGTGCTGGGAATCCAACTCAGGGCCTCACACACAGGATGTATCTGCTCTACCACACCCCAGTCCATTTTTTTTTTAATGTGACTAGTCATCACCACAGGTGAGTATGAATAAAAACTATAACAGTCTTGTAATCAGAAAAATAGTTAAGAATTGTTTGAGTGCTTAGTTTTAACAAGCAGTACAAAAAGAAATTATTTTGTGCCTGCTAAGGGGACAGGATTGGGGATTGTTGGGAAAATGGGGGCAATGGTGGAGGGAAAGTCACATTGGTGGTGGGATTAGTGTTGGAATACTCAATGCCTATGGCAAATGTATCATGAACAACTTTGTAAACTACAGTGTTTAAATAAAAAGGGGAAAGAATTATTTGGGACTATCAAGAGATACCACAGTGGACAGGGAGCTTAACTTATACGTGGTAACCTGAATTTTATCCCTGGCACCCCATATGGACCCCCCAGTCCTGCCAGTAGTGATCCCTGAGTGCAGAGCCAGGGCTAAGCCTGAGTGCTTCCAGGTGTGGCCCCCAAACAAAGCAAAAAACAAAATTAAAAGAACTATAACCATATTAGCCAGATTCATTATAACGATGCATAGCAAAATGGTTGCCTCTCATTTCATTTACAACGTGCCTGACCCTTGGGGCTGGAGCGATAGCACAGCGGGTAGGGCGTTTGCCTTGCAGGAGGCCAATCTGGGTTCAATCTCCGGCATCCCATATGGTTCCCCGAGCACTGTCAGGAGTAATTCCTGAGTGCAGAGCCAGCACTGAGCACTGCGGGTGTGACCCAAAAAGCAAAAAAAAAAAGTACCTGATCCAGAGAGTTTGGTACTTTTAAGTACAAATCTTACATAACCCTTACCTGTGAGATAGATAACATGACTCGTCCTGTTTTACAGATGAGAAAGCTGGAATCCAGAGAGAAGAGCTAGTGCTGTGGGCAGGACTTGATCTCTGGCCATCTAATTCCAAAGCCTGTAACATGCTGGACCCGTTCCTTAGGCCTTATCAGAAAAAGCATCTCCGCCTCCCAAGTTCCTCAGGGTTCTCTGCTGCCCACCCTCGGGTACACATCTGTCGCTTCCTCAGGCCTGTCTCGCTGTTGAACTCCCATCTCGATCAATAGCCCTGAGCCAAGAGAGGCCCAATCACCTGGGCCAAGTTTTCATTAAAATATGTGCATGTTTGGGGGTTTAATGATTATTTTCAGTCCAGTTTCCTGCTTATTTGGTTTGGGTTTTGCACGATTAATTAGGAGCCTAAATTAATGAGAAGGGAAACACGTGTCCAGCTGGTCCTCCCAGATGTTCCTGGAAACAAATTCTCCAATTTGCACAGCATGACAGTGTAAACAGGACTTTGGGGGAGTCTCTCAGAGCTGGTTCAGTACCCAGCAGTGCTAGCTACAGGGAACTGGGGCATGGCCTGGAAGCCAGAAAGGATGGCTGCCAAGTGCCTGGGGACCCCGTCGCTTAGGTTCTACCACAGGGGAGACACTGCATGTCTGATCTCTGGGAAGAGCCAGAGATACTCTAATAGGAAGAGTTAGGGAAGAGAAGGAGATGAGGGAGAAGGGACCTCTGCCCAAGGAGAGGGAAAGTTCTCTGCAGTTCTGTGTTAATCATAGACCAGTGATCCAGTTTCTGTCCTGTGGGCCTTCTGTCTTGTCATGGGAATGGACTGACCAGTCCATTCCAGTGACATGTGTAACTGCATGAAATTAAATCAGGTTCCACTGGCCTCACCCAGTATGGCATGCAGGATGGAGTCCAGTGCTATCAGAGAGCCCTCTCTGGAGTGGGGGGAATGCACTGACATTGAAATGGACATTTGCTAGAAAGCTCACAGATAATCAAGGAACTTGGCATTGTCTCTCTCAGTGTACAAGGTACCTCCTCTCTGGCAGGGTGGGGCATGGGGGTTATTTGGTGAATGAAGTAAGGATGATCTCTAAGCTCAAAGAGTTTTTGATCTAGTTCCTCTAGCTTCCCCATTCCAAATGGAACTAAGGATACTGATAATCAAGAAGTTCTCTTAAATACACATGTGATGTTTTCTTTAGCCTCCAGAAGTTATTTAGTAAACTTAAAGTTCCAATAAGGAGCTAAAGAGAGATAGTCCAGAGGGTAGGGCATTTGCCTTGCATGCGGTTGACCTGGGTTTGATCCCCAGTATCCCAGATGGTCCCCCTGAGCAGTGTCAGGAGGAATTCCTGAGTGCAGAGCCAGGAGTAAATCCTGAGCATTGCCAGGAGTAACCCCCAAAAAAAAAGAGATGAGACAAGGCATTTTTCTTGCAAGTGTGTAATCCCATTTCTATCCCTGGCACCGCATTTGGCTCCCAGAGCACCACCAGGAGTAACCTGTAAGCACAGAGCCAGAAGTATACCCTGAGCACCACAAAATATGGCCCAAGAAACAAACATAAATTAGTAAAATTTAAAAAATAAAACAAACCACAGTGAAATAGTGCTATATTCTCTATGTTTTACACTAATAGTTGCTATTTACCTGTTGAAATGGTTTTCCTTAAATAAGACCAGAGAGATAATGCAGGGGGTAGGATGCTTGCTTTACATGTGGGCAATCTGGATTTGATCTGCAACACTGCATGTGATCCCTGAAACATCACCAGGAGTGGTCCCCAATCACAGAGCCAGGAGTAAACCATGAGCACCATTAGCTGTGCCCCCGCCCCGCAATAGTTCTGTCTAAAAATGAAAACTTTGGGAGTAGAAAGACAGAAAAAGAGTTAAGGCACTTACCTGTGGGATGGTCAACCCTGGTTTGATATCTGGTGCTATATACGGTCCTCAAGCACTGACTCTGTCCTCTACAGAGCCAAGAGTTAAACACTGAGTATCATCTAGTGTGATCCAAACCCCAAACTCCAACCATCAAATAAAAAGTCAGACTTTTTCCTAAAAAATGAAATATTTGGGGGACCAGAGAGATAGTACCGTGAGTAGGGCACTTTCCTTGCTTGTAGCCCACGATTCCCGGCATCCCAAGAATGGTCCACTGAGCACTTCCAGGAGTGATTTTTTGGTGTGGAGTCAGGAGAAACCCACAATCATCACTGCGTATGGTCCAAAATCAATAATAATAATAATAATAATAATAATAATAATAATTTTATTTTGGTAAAAAGAAATCAATTTAGCAGGTAAGGCACTTGCCCTGCACCCAAATTCAATCCTTGGCACCCCATATGTGTGCACCCAAATTCATCCTTGGCACTCCCTGAGTGCTTGGAGTAATCTTTGAGCCAGGAGTTAGCCCCAACCATCACCAGGTGTACCCCACCCCACCCCCAACAAAACCAGAAACGAATGACCTCTCTAGACGTTATGCTGAGGGACACAATACTGACACAGAAGGATGAACAATGTGTGATTCCACTTTAGGGAAGTCCAGAGTAATCACATTTGTGGAGAGAGAAAATGAAAGAGTGATTACAAAGGACTTCAGGGAATGAAATCAGAGAGTCCAGAGTTAGCGGGGACAGAGTTTCAGCACGAAGTGATGAAAAAGTTCTGGAGATGGTAGTGGAAATATTTGCACAACATTGTGGACGTACTTAGTGCCCCCAGTACTTTGCATCAAAACTCCTAGAATTCTTGGTGTTGTTGTGTACTTTACCACAACATAAAGAAGCAAAGAAGATCTCTTGGGTCCTTCTAGATGCAGGTTTTAGGCAAGAGGCTGAAACCCTCTCTCCCAAAGCCTTGCTGTTAGCTCCTCATCTGGGCCTTTGTTGCTTGGGCCAATGTGCCACTCTTTATTCTCCCATATGTGGCCTTTCATGGATTCCAGAATCCAATCCATTCTTTTTTTTTTTTTTTTTTGCTTTTTGGGTCACACCCGGCAATGCTCAGGGGTTTCTCCTGGTTCTGCACTCAGGAATAACTCCTGGTGGTGCTCGGGAGACCATATGGGCTTCGGGGATCGAACCCGGGCTGGCATGGGCCAGCCGCGTGCAAGGCAAACACACTACCCGCTGGGCCATCACTCCAGCCCCAGAATCCAATCCATTCTTACCTCAGGCCTTAGATGGACTCTCATATGCAGTTCCCATAATCACTTGTCCCAGTCAACTGGGATATAAGACTCTGGAATCTTCTCAGGGACACCTTCTGCTTCTCCCTTTTGCCCCACTCCCTGGATCTCTATGAGGTACAAATGTGCTTTGCAGGTTAGCACTGCTCTGCTCTCACCATTTGAAGGGGACGACTGTCTCTTCCGTACCAAGACCATACTGATCTGGGCAAAGGTGTGATGGAGCAAGCACAAGTGTCAACATGCTCCCATCATGTTTTCCTTTAGGAGAGCAGAGGAGTGGTGGGAGGGTTGTATGGGCCATACCCTGCTGTGCTCAGTGCACCACGTGGTGCTGTCAATAAACCCCAAGGCCTCACACATGCAAGGCAAGAGCTCTACCAATTAACCACTTCCCTGTTCCCACCAAACTCTCTGGATGGATCTGTGTTGGATTCCTGTAGACCTTTGACCGGTTCCCAAATTCTCAAGAGGTTAGATAGTGTGTGCGTAAATTTTTTCAATGTATCCCCAGGGAACAAAAATTTTTTGTGCTTCCTGTTTTGCTCATTTGCCCATATACCACTTAGCAGAAAGTTCTTGTAAACCAGTGTTTCCTGCGAACCATCACAGCCTGGGAGGGCACCATCTAGAAAAGCAGCCTGGGTTGTGACTCGGCCTTGCTAAGATATCTCAGAATAAAAGCTCCAAAGCAGAGGGAAATTAGGAAGGGACAGAAAGAATTTTTTCACAGAAAATTGTTTGTACCATGGACCACTAAATTATTTTCAAATTTTTTTCATTGAGTTATAATTGATTAGATTAATCCATATACTTAAATGTATAGTTGATAATGCAGTACAGTTAAAAAACTATGCAGTTAATAAAACTGTACACTTACAGTGATTTTCTGATATTGCCATCAGTGTAAACATGTGTGAGAGCGTCACCACCATCAGAATAATGATCATAGCCTTTGATCCCCAAGTCTCTTCTGACTGGTTCATGGAAACCCTTCTCACTCCTCCTCACTACATCTTGACCTGACCATTCCCAGACAATCACTGGTCTGCTTTCTCTCATGATAGATTGACTTGTATTGTATAATATCACAGAAATGAAATCAGATGGTCTATACTCCTTTTCGTCGTCAAGTCAGCATGTGTATTTCAGGCCCATCTACAATATAGACAGCATCAGTCATCTTTCTTGATTTTTTTGGTGAGTGTTGTTCCAGTGAAGAGAGGCACCACCATTTTTTCATCTATTCATCTGTTGATGGACATTTAGGTTGTTTCGGAGTTTAGGTGTTGAATAATTGCCAAAAATGGGCTGCAAAGAACTTTTAGGTGCAATGTTTGGGGTAGACACAAGCTTTTATTTCTCTTGGGCAAATAAGTAGAAATGAGATCACTGTGCAAAGGAATAAGTATCTGTTGAGTTTTTTAATTTGTTATTAGGACCACACCTGGCAGTGCTCAGGGGTTTCTCCTGGCTCTGCAGTCAGGAATTATTCCTGGCAGTGTAGGACACCATATGGGAGCCTGGTATCGAACCCAGGTTAGCAGCCTACAAGGCAAACATCCTACTTGCTGTATCTGCTGTACTATCACTCCTGTTTAGTTTTTTTAATATGGGGCCACACCCTTTACTCAGGTTTTCCTGGCTCTATCCGTTTTTTTCCGACAACTGCAGCTCTCTCGCCCCACTATATTTTTATCAATAACACACATAGATTTTCCCTATTTTTTCATGTTGTAATCTCTTTATAAAATAATATAATTTTGATATTGACTGGATAGAAATAGTTTATTAAATCATGCACTATAGTTTGTTATTTGGCTACCCAATTACTAAATTAATGCAGTATTCTTGTCTTTTTAGGTCAAGAAGGAATACCCTTGGAAACCAGGCATGTTGGCATCACCGACATCCCCGATGCCAAGCGGGCACCAGTAACATTCCATACCTATCACGGCCAGGTAGCCCAGTGCATCTGGTTGATTCAGGAATACAAAGAGCCTCAAACTGTCAAGGTCTTGACGGCTACCATCTTGTAGGTGGTGGCCCGATCTTAACTGTAGGGATCCAGACAGTAAGGCTCTAGTAGTGGTGTCTCCAAACGGCAATATTCCACCCATCTTCGCCTTGGAACGAGCACCCTGACTCTGATCATCCAGAGTCGGACCCAGACCTCTCCACTTAGTGAAGCATGACATAGCTCTCAATTCCTCGGGGCAGAATAGCATTCTCACCTGCTTCTAGGGCCCAGGTCTCTGAGGCGAGTTAAGAGGAGAATGGTACAAAGAGATGCCTAGCCCGGCCGGAGGTTCTTTCCTTTACTATTTCTTCAAGCTCTTGAAGATTCCAGCACTCTCCCTCCGCAGCCAGGTTTTAGGTCGTTCATCATGGTGAGTAATTGACCTAGGTACACAAAACTGCTGCTTCGAGATGTTTGTTCCATTGAGAGTGAATAGTTTTTTGAAGAGGCTGCCAAATCGTTGTCTAAAGTACTTACACCAACAGTGAACAAGCATCTAATTCCTTTGTATCTTATTGACATTTTATATATCCAACTCTTCAATTTTAGCCATTTCTACCAAAGAACAGTGGCATCTCACTGGAATTTTAATTCACATTTTCCAAATGTCTAATGATGTGGACCATATTTTTGATGGGGTGTCATTGCTTTCTGAGCTTTAAAAGTATATGTATATGTGCTGTTGTATGCATGTGTGCATATCTTGTGTGTGTATGACATTGTCTGGAGGATAACTCTTTATCAGATATGTAATTACCAAAATTACACCTACTGTATGGTTTAACTTTTAATTCTCTTATCAGTATCCTTCAAAGGGCAGAACATTTTTTATCTTGATGAAATTCTATTTATTTTATGTTTTTGGTGTCATATCTAAAACTATTTGGTTAACCTATTGTCAGGGAGCCACTGCGACTTGTAAAGAAGACTCCTTTTTCATCTAAGGACTTTTGCAAGGCCCAAGAGATAGTGCAACAGGTAGGGTGCTGGCCTTGCATGAAGCCAATCTGGGTTCAATCCCGGCACCCGACATGGTCCCCTGCACCCTGCCAGAAGTGATCTCTGAATACAGATCTGAGAGTTAACCCTGAACACTGCTGGGTGTGGCCCCAAACCAATCACTCACTCACTCAATCAATCAATCAATCAGTCAGTCAGTGATTTCTGACCAAGTTTCAATTCCCAGCACCACAGATGGTCCTTTGAAACCACCAGAGTGATCCTTGAGCACTTACCCAGGAGCAAGCCCTGAGCAGCTAAGTGTGCCGAAAAACCATACCCCAAAAATTCTATTAAAAAATCAATTTGCCAACTACCACAAATTTAAAATTTGCTAGAGTTGGATTGGGATTATGTTTAATTATATCTATAAACCTATAAATCATCTTGAACAGAATACTCAGATTTTTGACCCATAACTATGAATTCTCTCCATCAACTATTTTTCATTTATTCCAGCTTTCCTTAGTAGCTTGCAGCAGAGTGGTCTTTCAAATCGGGCTTACCCCTGAGATGTTTTAATCAGAAGACTAAAGTGGTCTACTTTCTTTTTTCTCTTTGATTCCTGATGGATTGGGAGCACAGAGATGAACTGAAGACTATGGCATAGTCTGTGCATGATGCTGGCAATGTTAATGGAAAAAGGAGCTGATGTGAAATTTAATATAGAGTTACCATTTTTATAAGTCAAAGGATCTGCCATATGGGCCTTTTCAGCTTGTTCCTCCTACTATTTTAGCAGTAAGTCGGGACATATTGCTTGATTAGATCCAGGGAACTAATCGAAGGGAAGAATCAAGGATGGCCTGCTGGAGCTTAACTTGCACAAATAGAGGATAAAGTTCTTTCCTCAAACTGCAAAGATTGGGGGAGGATGAGACTGTGAGCTTATATTCTCCCTGACTTTTTCTTGATCCCCTTTTCTTCTCCTTTTCCCTCCTCTCCATCATCTTTTGCTCTTCAGGGAACACGATATTACAGGGATACATGTTTACTTTTAAACACGCATTCTTCCCACCCAGCTCCCTGTCTGACATTTTAATGACTTTTGCTGGCTTAGCTTTTCAAGGGCAGGCATACAGAAAGAACGTATTTTCTGCGCACAGTTTGAGGTTCATGCATACTCCCTGATTTTAATGCCATAGCAACATGCCCTTAACTTTTTATTTCTCTGAGCTCGGCCTTCATCTGGAAGGGTTCTGGGTCACATTTTCAAGCAATTTGGTGCCGATCATCATGAGACTCCCGAGTTTATAGAGGGAGGCTAGGAACACATGCTTGAGTTTATACTCAAATTACTATCCTAAATGACTCCATGGGGGTTACTTTTAGGGGTCACTGAGAGCCAGAGTGGAATGTTTTTCCTTCTTCACTTTAGTCCAGGTCTTGGGGCATGAGCGTCATAAATGCAGGTAATGTGTTTTATAGCCAGATTCTCAAGGTTCATTTTCCACCTCTCTCCCCACCCCCCAATGATACCCATGAAACTCCAGAGCTGGCAAAAGACTCGCTTTGTGCAACCCCCTTCCTGCAAAGACCAAGAGATTCTAGGAGCGAAGCAACATAGTCACATACACCAGAGCTCCTGGCACTTTGCCTCACCACAGCTCAGCAGGCATAGAGGTTGTCTCCACACCCAACACAACCGTCCAACTTGAAAGGGAATGCTCATAGTAGTGAGTTCCCCATCCCTTGGGGTGTTCAAACAGCGTCCAGACTACTGCTTGTGAGCAGGGTGACAATGGGAATGTGTGAAATGGCAAAAATTTGAATGAGAAGATTTTTCCAGGTCTTTGCATCATCGCCAACAGCTTTCTAAAATTGAGCCTTCAAAATTGTCTAAGCAGATAATGATGTGCCCTGGTGCTGGAAATCATTCCCTGAACATTCAGCAGAAAAAAAAGAGACAAACCCTACCCTTCAGTGGCTCTCAATCTAATGTGAGTGGCAAGAAAGGGACTGGGGAGATAGCACAGCATGTAAGGTGCTTGCCTTGTGCACAGCAGACCCTGATTCAATTCTTGGCACCTCATATGGTCCCCAAAACCCACCAGGAGTGATCTCTGAATCTGAAGTAAGCCCTGGACACGACAAAATGTGGCCCAAAATGCACCCCCCAAAACAACAAAAAACAAATAGTGGCAAGAAATAAGTCATTTCCAAGTAGGTGATAAGAGAAATTGACTTCAAACTCCACTTTACAAATTGTGAAACATAGGCTCTAAACACTTGCATAAATTGTCCAAGTTTGCACAACTGGGGCTTGCTGAAGCAGGAGCAGCAGCCCAGACCTGTCAGTCTCCAGGGTCCACACACTTAACTAAGCTCTGTTAAAGATTCTTCCAAGACTACGCTAGAGCACAGGTCTGACTAGCACCCTGCCCCCTACTCTCACCTCGAGAAAGGGAAACAGTACAGGACTCCCTGTTTCCCTCCTGAAACAGACTCATTCTTCAAGTTTTTCAAATAAAAAAAAATCTCTGCCCTGCAATTAAGTTAGAAAAGAAAGAAAGAAAGAAAGAAAGAAAGAAAGAAAGAAAGAAAGAAAGAAAGAAAGAAAGAAAAGAAAGAAAGAAAGAAAGAAAGAAAGAAAGAAAGAAAGAAAGAAAGAAAGAAAGAAAGAAAGAAAGAGAAAGAAAGAAAGAAAGAAAGAAAGAAAGAAAGAAAGAAAGAAAGAAAGAAAGAAAGAAAGAAAGAAAGAAAGAAAGAAAGAAAGAAAGAAAGATGGAAGGAAGGAAGGAAGGAAGGAAGGAAAGAAGGAAGGAGGGAAGGAGGGAGGGAAGGAAGGAAGGAGGGAGGGAGGGAGGGAGGGAAGGAGGGAAGGAGGGAGGGAGAGAGGGAGGGAAGGAGGGAAGGAAGGAAGGAAGGAAGGAAGGAAGGAAGGGAGGGAGGGAGGGAGGGAGGGAGGGAGGGAGGGAGGGAGGAAGGAAGGGGGGAGGGAGGGGAGGAAGGAAGGAAGGAAGGAAGGAAGGAAGGAAGGAAGGAAGGAAGGAAGGAAGGAAGGAAGGGAGGAGGAGGGAGGGAGGGAGGGAGGGAAGAGGAGGGAGGGAGGGAGGGAGGGAGGGAGGGAGGGAGGGAGAGAGGGAGGGAGGGAGGGAAGGAAGGAAGGAAGGAAGGAAGGAAGGAAGGAAGGAAGGGAGGGAGGGAGGGAGGGAGGGAGGAGGAAGGAAGGAAGGAAGGAAGGAAGGAAGGAAGGAAGGAAGGAAGGAAGAGGAAGGAAGGAAGGAAGGAAGGGAGGAGAGGGAGGAGGAGGGAGGGAGGGAGGGAGGGAGGGAAGGAAGGAAGAGGAAGGAAGGAAGGAAGGAAGGAAGGAGGAGAAGGAAGGAAGGAAGGAAGGAAGGAAGGAAGGAAGGAAGGAAAGGAAGGAAGAAGGAAGGAAGGAAGGAAGGAAGAAAGGAAAGAAGGAAGGAAGGAAGGAGAGAGGAGGGAGGAGGAGGGAGGGGAGGGAGGAAGGGAGGGAGGGAGGAAGGAAGGAAGGGAGGGAGGGAGGAAGGAAGGGAGAGCAAGAACATGTTTTTCCAGAAATAGGTCTCACACTTGTATCGAAGAAGCTTGGGCATTTCAAAGGTGATGTGCAGAAAGAGAAAAAAGAGGGTGTATGAAGGGCCCACTCTGTGCCTTGCCCTGAAAGTAGCTAGGATGGGTTAGCTGGAGGGCCTCCAAGAGAAGAAAAGATATGCCACTTGCCTTGGCTAAACATCAAAATTTTATCACAGAGACAAAAACTGAGTTAAGAGGTTAGCCTCAGAGAACAGGGACTGGTCTAAGACAGGATGTGGGCAGGGCAGGACTGGATTCTCACAGTGTGTCTTTGACAAGTCCCTCAGTGCACCTGTTTCCAGCTATTCATCCATAAAACACTGTCCAGAAAACCTTCCTGCAAGGACGAAAAGGTCTAGAGTCCCAGTGTCCACTTGATGGAACTTTTGAGCTCTTAAAATGTGGTTCATCTTTAATGTATGTTCTGTAATCCATAATCTGGAAGGGAAGGAAAAGAAAAGAGAGAGAAAGGGAAAGAAATAAAGAACCTGCCATGGAGGCAGGCTGGGGGAGGGGGAGGGAACCAGGGAAGTTGGTGGTGGGAGATGGGCACTGGTGGAGGGACGGGTGCTGGAACACTGTATGACCAAAAACCCAAATATGAACTTTTTAATTGTATATCTCACGGTGGTATAATAAAATAATTAAAAAAAAAAAATGCGGTTCATGTGACTGAGAACTGAGTTTTTTATTTTATGTAATCTCACTATTTTACCCTGAAATCCTCACATAAAGTTAGTGACTGCCATCCTGAGGGGGCATATGGGCAAAGTCTGCAGTCCAGAGGATTCATCTCTTTCAAGTGATGCATTGAGAAATAAACATAAATGTGCATTTTGCCTCTGAGACTACATTTAAAATATATATATATATATGTATATATATGTATATGTATATATAATAGATGACGGACAATAGACAGATCAGACTATAGTTGCCAATGTCGTGGATGTCTTCCTTCTTGAACAGTAGAACTGTCCTGCTGGTTTTCCATTGGGAGGGCACCTTGCATTCAGACAGGTAGCGTGTGAAGAGCCAAGCCAGTGTATTGATGAGTACTGACTGCAGATTCTTCAGGTGTTTGGGTCTGACTTTGTCTGGGTCGGGTGCTGCTCGCTTCTTTACCAATGAAATGTCATGTCGGATTTCAGATGGGAGAACATTGGGAATAGCATATCCATCCTGCGGAATTTGGTATGTCGGCAGGTGGACGTGGCTATCAAAGAGATCAGAGTAGAAGTCATGGATAATCTATAGAGGCAAAAAGATACACATGACAACCCTTTAATGTATGTTCTGTAATCCATAGTCTGAAGGGGAAGGAAAAGAGAAAGAGAGAGAAACGGAAAGAAATAAAGAACCTGCCATGGAGCAGGGCTGGGGGAGGGGGAGGGAACCGGGGACGTTGGTGGTGGGAGATGGGCACCGGTGGCGGGATGGGTGCTGGAACACTGTATGACCAAAACCCAAATATGAACTTTTTAATTGTGTATCTTTGTAATTGTAAAAATAAAAATTAAAAAAAAGAAGTCATGGATAATCTTCTCCATTGCCTTTTCGAAGATATGATAGATCCATCAGAACATTGTAGGGTAGTCATCTTGGTCTTATAGTTGGCAAAGGACAGGTGGGCATTGAGAATGCTTTTCCCAGCTTCTGCTGCATTGGCCAGTATTGCTGCTCTTCTCTTTGAGGCTTTCCCTTTAGCTCTTCTCTGAACTGCTTTGTGAGCTTGGATGTTAGCATATGGTTGCCTTAGGCTCACGCCTTGCCACGTTGGCGAGTGAGCTCAAGAGTTTTTTAAGACAGGCGTCCTTTTGTGGCTTTCTCTCTCTTGGCATTCTTCACACATTCATGGTGGTGGTGCTGAACCAGTAGGTTGTACTCTTCAGCGCCACCCTCAAGAACATCATGCAACAATTAGAATGGGAAGGAATGGGAGTGAAAATAGATGGTCGGCAACTATGCCACTTCTGTTTCATTGGTGACATCGTTCTGATAACACCAAACATTAGTCAAGCTACACAAATGCTGGCTGACTTCGACCATGAATGTGGAAAGATAGGTCTACAGCTGAATCTCAACAAAATTATGTTCATGAAAAACGAACAAGTTCCAGAGGCCCCATTCACTCTCAACAGAACAAACATCTTTGAATGCAGCAGTTATGTGTACCTAGGTCAAGAACTCAACATGATGAACCACCTAAAACCTGAGCTGCACAGGAGGAAGAGAGTGGTGTGCAACGCTTTCAAGAGCATTGAAGAAATAGCTAAAAGAACAAAGAACCTCTGGCTCCGGGCACATCTCTTCTACTCCACCATTCTCCCTGCATTAACATACACCTCAGAGACCTGGGCCCTATGAAAGCAGGATGAGAACGCTATTCGGGTCTCCCAAAGAAGAATCGAAAGAGCTATGCTTGGAATCTCATGCCTCACTCAAGTGAGAGAAGGAATCGGAGTTCTGACCTCCATTGATGATCCAGAGTCATGGATGCTGTCTCATTTGCCAAGGCATCAAAAATCAAATGGGCTGGACATGTAAAGCAATTTGGAGACAACTGCTAGACTAGAGCCATTACCGAGGCGATCCCACGGAACGTCAAAAGATCACTTGGCCGCCCACCTACAAGATGGTCAGACTTCTTTGTCAAGACCCTGAACAAATGGTTTGAGGCTCTTCCTATTCCTGAAGCAAGCAGATGCCATTGGGCTACACTGGCATGTGATAGGGTCAAATGGAAAGGTTACTAGTGCCCACTTGAGCAAATCAACGAATAATGGGATGTCAAGTGATCAAGTTATATATATGTATTTGGGGAGAGTGGATGAGACCAAAACTCTCTTTCTTTACCCCTCCCTCTTTCAGTTTTTACTGAGAATACAATATTATTGTTTTCTGCTGGTGCTGCAACTACCCCATGCCCATTACTAGTGTGTTTTCCACCATTGTCTCCATCTCACCCCAACACCTCATTTCAGTTATTTAAAGGGAATGGTGACATTCTTGAGCTCTGGAACGAGAGACCACATCCCAGCTTGGATATATGTTGTGATGAAGTCTAAGATAAGTTCCTTAGCAACTCAGTATGTTCCCTCATGTCTGGAATGGGGACAGCAGTAAAGTACAGAAGAAGACTGAGAATGAAACATGAAAAGAACCACAGTGCTCTCAGAGCTGAACCTGAGCCCTGGTAAATGCTTAACACGTGTAGGGTTTTATAAACATTTACAAGATGTTCTTTTCTTTTTCTTTTCTTTTTTTTTTTTTGCTTTTTTTTGGTTCTCACCCGGCCATTTTCAGGGGTTTCTCCTTGGCTCTGCACTCAGGAATCACTCCTGATGGTGCTCGGGCAACCATATGGGATGCCGGGGATCGAGCCGGGACGGCACAGACTGGCCGCGTGCAAGGCAAATGCCCTACCTGCTGGGCTATCGCTCCAGCCCCAAGGTGTTCTTGTTCTTATTGGGACTTGGCCTTAGCTTCAAGCATCAGACTCCATGCCCCAGCAGCTCCTTCTTTATGAGGAAATCATCAAGAGCCCTCAAAAACTCAACTTATTCTTTGAATTTGGGGGCCATATCCAGACTCAAGGGACCTTGGGGTGCTAGGGGTTCAACCTGGGTCTCCCACATGCAAATTATGCTTTCCAGTCCTTTGAGCCATTTTAATAGCCCTGAAAGTCAACTTAGCAACCTCAACTTCTTGCCTTTATTGGATAGTTGAAGTGGAAGGTGCATCTGGTTTCTCTTATGCACTGAATGCAGAGTATGTTCTGCTCTGAAATTAATGTTGAAGACCCCAAGCTGCCCCAAAGAAGGAAAGGGGGACTCACTCTCATCCTGGAAGCTGCACCTAAAGAATTTTGCCAAAAATGAATCTTGCCAAGTGGTCTTGGGTTACTACATTAGGTATAGATATAAATCAATAAGATCAGGACTCAAATAAGGTCATGGGAGATGGCTCCAAGAGTAAGGCATATGCCCTGCACAGGCCTAGCTCAGGTTTGATCCCCAGTATTCCATATCCCTGTGCCCGCTATGAGTGGTTCCTGAGCACAGAGTCAGGAGTAAGCCCTGAGCACCATTTGATGTGGAGCCAAACAAAACAAATCAAGGGGATTCAAATGAGACATTCCAGTGGGGGTTTTACTGAAGATATTTTTTTGTAAGATGGTTCACAAATTCAGATGAACCTGACCAAGTACACAGGATTCCTTTTATCTCTGTTCACCTATTTTCAATGTATTTTAAACTATTTGCAGATGACATGATATTATACTTAGAGAACCCTAAACTCTCCACCAAAAATCTCCTAGAAACAATAGATACCTATAGTAGAGTGTCAGGGTACAAAATCAATTCCCAAAAATCAGTGGCTTTCCTATATACAAATAACGAAAGAGAAGATTTCACAATTGTGCCACAATTGTGAACTTTCAATTCACAATTGTGCCTCAGAAAATAAAATACTAAGGAATCAGCTTACCAAAGAGTGTAAAGAATCTGTACAAGGAAAACTACAAAATGCTGCTTCAAGAAATAAAAGAGGACACAAAGAAATGGAAACACTTCCCTGCTCATGGATGGAGAAAATCAACATTGTCAAAAGGTAATACTCCCTAGAGCTTTGTACAGATTCTATGCCATCCCTATAGGGATACCCATGACATTCTTCAAAGAAATTGACCAAACACTCCTGAAATTTGTATGGAACAATAAACCCCACGGATAGCTAAAACAATCCTTGGTAAAAAAGAAGATGGGAGGCATCACCCTTCCCAACTTCAAACTGTACAATAAAGTGGTAGTAGTTAAAACAACATGGTATTGGAATAAAAACAGACCTATGGACTATGGAATAGAGTTGAGTATCCCGACATCCATCCTCAAACACATGATCATTTAATTTTTGATAAAGGTGCAAAGAGTTCGAAATGGAGCAAGGAAAGCCTCTTCAACAAGTGATGCTGGGAAAACTGGGAAGCTACATGTAAAAAAAAGAATTTGGACCTCTGTCTAACACCATGCACAAAATCAGATCAAAATGGATTAAATATCTCAATATCAGACCTGAATCCATAAAGTATGTCTAAGAAAATGCAGGAATGGGCCGGAGCGATAGCCCAGAAGGTAGGGTGTTTGCCTTGCGCCGCCGACCTGTGCTGGCTTGGGTTTGATCCCCGGCATCCCATATGGTTCCCGAGCACCACCAGGAGTAATTCCTGAGTGTAGAGCCAGGAGTAACCCCTGAACATTGCCAGGTGTGACCCAAAAAAGCAAAAAAAAATAAAGAAAAAAAGAAAATATAGGAAAAACTCTCCATGACATTGAAGCTAAAGGCATCTTCAAAGATGAAACGCTACTAACAAAGCAATTGGAAGCAAAGATAAAACATATGGGACTACGAAACTAAAAAGCTTCTTCACCTCAAAAGAAACAGTGACCAAGTTACAAAGACAGACCACAGAATGGAAAGAATATTCACCCAATACTCATATGATAATGAGTTTATTATCCAGGATATATCAGGCACTGGCACTTTACAAGAAGAAAACAGCCAGCCCATCCAAAAATGGGGAGAGGAGATGAACAGAAAATTCTACATGGAAGAAATTTGAATGGCCAAAAGGCATATGAAAAAATGCTTATCATCACTAATCATCAGAGAGATGCAAATCAAAACAAAAATGAGATATCATCTCACTCCACAGAGACTGGCCCATATCCAAAAGAGCAAGAACAACAAGTGCTGGTGCCTAGAACTGAACATTGAATATAGGCAAAAGATACACATGATAACCTCTAAATGTATGTATTGCAATCCACAATATGTAAGAGAAGAGAGAGAGAGAGAGAGAGAGAGAGAGAGAGAGAGAGAAAAGAGATAAAGAACCTGCCATAGAGGCAGGCTAGGGGGAGGAGAGAGGGAATTGCAGTCATTGGTGGTGGGAAATGGGCACTGGTGGAGGCATGGCTGCTTAAACACTGTATGACTGAAACCCAGACATGAACATCTTTGTAATTCTATATCTCACAGTGGTACAATAAAAATTTTTTTTTTAAAAACCTGTAGCCTAAAAAATTAAAATTCCTAAGTATAATAATATGTTCTAAATTTCATTGTATGTAATTCAAGATCCTAGTTGCCAGCAGTGTGTGTGTGTGTCTGGGTGATTCCTTGTGCCACCAATGTGACCCACACTACTCAGTGAGTGTTCACGAGTCTGCCCACTCTTCAGTGGGCTTTGTTTTCTCCATAGACATGACAAGGCTTTGGGTTGGTAATGGGGAGTATTTATTGTATGGCTCTAAGAATCTAAAGTTCAACAGTCACCCTTCTTTTCCAGTTGACAACATGACAGGGTCAAGAGGATTCATCATTAAGCCACATGTCTGCCCTGCAAAAATCTAGATTCATATTTGTAAGAAATTAACATGAACATCTTCGTTAAGAAATTGAATAGAGGGACTGGAGTGTTAGCACAGTGTGTAGGGCGTTTGTCTTGCATGTGGCTGAACTGGATTTAATCTCTGACGTCCCAGATAGTACCCTGAGCACTAATGTCAGAAGTAATTCCTGAGTTGCAGGGCCAGGAATAACCTCTGAGCATTGTTGGGTGTGACCCCCCAAAAAATGAAACTGAGGTAGAAACTCACCACACTTTACAAGTTCAATAAGTGAAAGCAATAACACAGATGCTCCGATTTTCATGTAACAACCCAGTAAAAAGGTCATCATTTATCAATACCATTCCAATATATATGTTGTGATAAGCAATATAATTAGTGCTTGCTAAGGAAGCAGGCATGGGGGTAAGGGGTGAATGGGAAAAGAGGGTTTTTGGTTGCTGTAAGGGCACATTGGTAGTGGGACTGATGTTGGGATATTGAATATTGGAAACAACAGTACAGTGAACAACTTTGTAAATCAAGGTGTTTAAATCACTGTCTTCCAGTTGTTCATCGATTTGCTCCAGCAGGCACCAGTAATATCTCCATACGTCCTTTAATGGAGCAAGTGTAGCCCAAGGGCATCTGCTTGCTCCAGGGACAGGAAGAGCCTCAAACCATTCTTCAGGTCATGGAATTGAACTCCATAATTGTTACTAGTTTTTGGCATAACAAATAAAACACAGGTAGCTTGCCAGGCTCTGCCGTGTAGGTGGTATACTCTCAGTAGAAGGCTCTCATCTCGAGCATTTACGGACTTTACAGAAAAGACTGAGAAAAAAATAAAATATTCTATAATTTAGAAAAGAAATAAACAGTAGATAAATACTCTTACTTCAATTTGTACATGTTTCTATTTATTTTTCTTTATGAATATAAGTACTTAAAGTGGAACTAAAAGCATTACAAAATGGGGAGGTTGGTTAATTTCTAGTACTATTAATCAGAAATCTAAGCTACTAAAGTGTTTTTTAATATTTATAAATTCCACAAAAATAAGTATTGTCTTTCTTAATATCAAGAAATTATAATTTATGTATATTTTAAAAAGAGCCAGAAGTAGGGCTGGAGTGATAGAACAGCAGGAGGGTGTTTGCCTTGCACATGGCCAAACTATCCCTGACATCCCATAAGCACAACCAGGAGTAATTCCTGAGTGCAGAACCAGGAGAAACTCTGAGCAAGGTGTTTAAATAAAGTTTTAAAATTCCAAATTCATAATCTCTGACGCCATCCAGAGACAGGCAACCTCCAGATCCCAGCACCCTGACTGAATGGGACATGGGGAGGGCATCTGGAGAAAGGTGTCTGCTTTCTCCGTGTGAGGAGCCCCAGGAAAATGTGGGCATTTCTGGATCTGTCTTCAGCTTTTCCAAGAAATTACAGAAATCTGCTTTTAATTTTATTTATTTTGGTTTGGGGGCTACACTCAGCGATATTCAGGGGTTGCTGCTGATGGTACGCTCGGGACTACTCATGGTGGTACATGAGGACTATATGGGTTGTTAGGGATCAAACCAAGGTCTGTCATGAACAAGGCAATTCCTACCTGTTGTTCTATCTCTCCGGCATCAGAAATCTGCATTTTTTTAAGTAAAACACAGTTTTAATATTGTCTCATAAAGAAAAGAAAAAAATTAACATCAGGCCAAAAAATGTGTGGGATGAACTGTTTCATCTCTCCTCTCCAAAACCAGGTGGAGAGCTGAAATAGGAGGGCATGGGTCCAGGACAGACCTTGGAAGTGGCTGTTTAAAGAAACCCAGATATCAGGCCAATTCTTTTCATCTGATTCTTATTGCAAAAGTCAACACAATGACCTTTGATCAAAATCAGTAAAGTCCAACCAAAACTAAAAAAACAACAGCAAACAAAAGATTCCGCCAATTTCAAAGCGGAAAGGTTGGCTTTCAGAGCCCAGGATTGCTCTCCATTCACTATCTAGGTATCTGAGCCTAACATTTCCTGGAAGATGTTGAATTCCTGGGCAGCAAAGCAATCAAGAAGCTCCCATGGCTGAGTCATATCATCACTTTCCTGACATTGTTAGACACAAACAGTCAAGGCCCTATCCATTCCCTTCTAAGCCTTCTGAGAAATGATGGGAGTTGAACCCCTCTGATTGCCAAAGCAGCCCTTCTCTGCCCTTCCTAACAGCATCACCATCCTTGATTTTAAAGATATGAGCTGTTGGAGAACTGGGCCACAGCCTGCTTCTACACAGATGTTTCCCTCCTCATAGGACAGAACCTAGCACACGGCACCAAATAAATAGCATATTTAAGCACTAAATTAATGAATTATCAAAAATTAATGAATGGCCTTCATGGTTATATTTTAGTGTCCTGAGTACAAGGAATGAACTTGGTTTGTATCTTTTTTTTTCTTTTTTTCGGGGTCACACCCAGTAACACTCAGGTTAATCCTGGCTCTGCACTCAGGAATTACTCCTGGCAGTGCTCAGGGGACCGTGTGATGCTGGGGATTGAACCCAGGTTGACCGTGTGCAAGGCAAACGCCCTACCCACTGTGCTATCGCTCCAGTCCCCAAGGTTTGTATCTTACTAGAACTCGGGGCACTCTGGCTGAATGGGAAGTTTTTCTAAAACAGTTCTAAATCCAGAATCTCCAATAGCCCCGATTTTTCATCTCTTAGGGGCAACTTAATCTAAGTGTGCATTGTCCTACAAGTCACAGGCTCCTGGGATCAGTCAGAGTACATCTGGCTGGCTGGTAGGCCTTGCATTAAGCCTCAGAACAGCTAACCTGGGGCTTAATCCCCAGCGCCTCCAATGGTTCCCCAAGCCCTACCAGGAGTGATACTGGAGTACAGAGTCAGGAGAAAGCCCTGAACAGAGCCAAGTTTGGCCCCAAAACCAAACTAAAACAAAGTAAAACCAACATAAATCACAGGGTCCAAAATGCCAAAAGATAAGCTCCATATGTCTTTTGAGTTTTCTTTATTACACAGCAAAACATGTGTATTTCTCATCTCATTTCTTAAGAGAGTAGGAGAAAGGCCATGAGAGGACTGGGAGCAGCAACCAGGAGTCTCTGACAGGCTGACTGGTGCTGTGGATGTGCATTTTAAACTCAGATTATCTGATTTTTCAAGATGCTCATGTCATCATATTTGCATATATGCCAAAGTAAGTCTGTGCCTTTGACCAATCACATTCCTATGTTAATGTTATAAAGAATCTTTTAGTTGTGTTTTTTTTTAAATCCCAATGCAAAACTACCCAAGTGAAAAACTGTATCTTGGATCCTGCTAGACTTGAAATACTAAGAGTTTATGAAGCATGTCTAGCACTGTGTGTGTGTGTGTGTGTGTGTGTGTGTGTGTGTGTGTGAGTGACAGAGACAGAGACAGAGACAGAGAACACCTATACAGGTAGACTTTTCTCCTAAGCAAATGAATCTGGGAAATGTCCTATTCTGGTGGCCCAAAGAGCAAGGAGACAAGGAGGTCAAAGAAGGTAATTTTTTAATATTTTATTATACAACCGTGAGATATACAATTACAAAGATGTTCATGTTCGGGTTTCGGTCATATAGTGTTCCAGCACCCATCCCCATCAGTGCCCATTTTCCACCACCAATAACCCCAATTCCTCCCCCTCCCATAGCCTGCCTCTAAGACAGGTTCTTTATCTCTTCTCTCTCTGTATCTCTCTCTTTCTTCTCTTACACATTGTGCACTGCAATATATATGTTTAGAGGTTATCCAGTATATCTTTTTGCCTATATTCAATGCTCAGTTCTAGGCTTGTTTTATCTCTTTTCGCGACTATTAGCACACTGTTCCCTACTCTGTCTTACCTAACCTCTGACTCCCACACACTTGTGGCAGATTCCACCTTTGACAAGACCTCCTGATTCATGTTTTGCCTGACCTTGGATATTGGTATCATAATATATATATGTATGTATCTATATATACATACATATGTATTTATGTCATGCAAATAAATGCAGTTATTCTATATCTGTCTTTTGCCTTCTGGCTAATTTCACTCAACATGAACCTCTCCATGTCCATCCACTCACTTATAGGCAAATTTCATAACTTCATTTTTCCTACAGTTGAATAATATTCCATTGTGTAGATGTACCAATGTTTCAAAGAAGGTAATTTGACTTGAATGGCCTACACCTTTTGGATGTCCTGGAGAAAATCTCTTTATGGAAAACAAGGTTTTGCTGCTCTTGCTTCCCAAGCTTCCTGTGTACCTCATCAAGCATGTTACGCATCTGCTCCTGAAGCATGGACAATAAGCTGCCAAACTAGCTGGAGCCCAAAATCATTCATCAAAATTTGTATTGATAAGGTCCTTTGCTCTGGGAGGGGCAACTTCCAAATCTCGAAAGCCCTGGAATGAGGAATGGATAGAATAGGGTCCCTGAACAGCTGGACTTCTATCTGAAGTTTAACAAAAAAACAATATAAAATATAGTTGGTTCCTTTGCAAATAACTATCAGATATGTAACATGCTTACACATGCATTGTGTAATAATGCATAATATTCCATTGTGTAGATGTACCAATGTCTGAATATTAAGCTAACTTATTTTCCCTAAATGTTTTATTGAATAAGAAGGAATTGAATTATATTTAAATCTGCTTGAAGTCTCTCATCTTGTAAAAGTCTCTCTCAAATACTTTATTTTGAACAAACAGTACTATTTCAGGAAAAAACAAACTAGCCTCAAATAACCTCAGCCAGCTGGTTTGGGATGTTAGGAGCAGCCACCTGACAGAATCAATAAAGGAAGGACGCAAATACATTTCAAACAAATTTAGTCATTCTTTCTGGGAGATTGATTTTACAAGAGCAAGTTTTAAATGTTGTTGTATACAAGTCTTGAAACAACTGGTTCAAAAAAATATGGGCGCGTAGCCCAGCGGTATATTTCCTGCGGCCAGCGCCAGGTCGATCCCCCAAGTCCCCAGCACCGCCAGAGTAATTCCTGAGTGCAGAGCCAAGAACCCTGAGACGCCGACCAAAAAAAAAAAGCAATATAGTAGGTTATTAGTAAGAGCGATCATAAAAAATAAAACTTGTGCATTGAGAAAAAATTTCAATGAGAGCATCATTCAAAATGTCAATAAGTATAAGATCTAGATACAAAGAAGGACATTGTGTAACAGTGAAAGGGCCAAGCCAACTATAAGACTAACAACTATAAACATATAAGCACCTGACAGCAGAAACCCAAAATTTATGGAGCCCAAACTGACAGAACTGCAGGAAGAAAACAGGCAAAATGTTATTGCTGAGAACTTCGACACAGCACTTTATTAATGAACAGAACAATTAGAACATCAAAAAGGAACTAGAAGAATTAAATGACAATTTAAACTCTTAGACCACATAGACCTCAAAACAATAGAACATACACTCTTTTCAAGTGCTTATGAAACATTCTCCAGGACATATCATATGTTGCACCCTAAGGCAAGTCTCACTAAGTTTAAAAGAATTGAAACTTTAAAAGGATGACATGATGTTGCAGTACACTGTTGCCCAGAGCCTCTGCATCTTGCCTGGAGTTACCTCCTGCAGGTCACTTTGTAGATAAGGGGCGGAAAATAGTTTGGATCTGTGACTTTATGTCGTGGTATATCTTACCATGTATTCTATTTTAGCTGGTATAAATATTTTCTCTCATGCCACCTCAATCATCCTGGGACTAGATAGATCTTACCAGTATATTTACATGGCCACATTGGATCTCTAAGTAATTAGACCAGAGAAAAATTCTGTTTGCCTATAAGCAAGCAAGAGTGGCTCTCTCATAAGTCTAAAGGCTAATATACAAAACAACTATGAAGCAAAGATGAGACTCTTGTTAAGGCTTGGAGAAATATATACCTGGCTGTAGAATATCCATTGGTACAGATGCATGCCTTTGTATTCTGAGATACAGATAATCTCAGATGACCTTCTACCAAGGGCCTGAAGCCTTGACTAGGGCAATATTAACATTTCAATGGGACTAGGTAAGGTCCTGGGAGAAGTTACCTGAGGGGGACTAGACCCCAACTGCTTTCTGTTGATATGAGCCTTATATGGGCCAGTATGAGCTGAAAAGTTATAAAAGCTGTAGCTTGCTTTTTCCCATGCCTTTTTCTCTCTTCTTCCTCTTCGCTCTCTCTGCCTCTGCTCTCCTCTCCTTTCCCTGGTGAACCTCAGCACATGGTAGCAGCCATCTTGGCCTAGGATTCTAAACTTACACATGGCCGGGGCCCAGCTAGGAACATAAAGTCTGGGGTTTTTCCTATTACTAAATTATACTAGAACAAGCATGACTAAAGCCTTTTGAAACTTTGCTGGATTCTTGTGTCTTTCTCTGTGCACCAGTCGCTGATCCCTGGGGCAAAAGGGGATCTCGCTAGCCTACTCCCAGATTTTGTTGGAGCACCCAGAATACTCCAACAATATGGCTCCATGGAAAAGGTACATGTCTGTCTTGAAAGCAGAAGGCCATGAGTTTGGTCCCCAATACTACCACAGGTGCTGAGTGCAATTCCAGGAACATTAAGACTAGTGCCTGTAAGCTCTTCAATTGAGACACTGAGCTGTAAGTGTGCTCTGGCTGCACTACAGGCATGTGTAAGCACTACAACTAAAGGACACAACCCACAGGAAGCATGGAGAGTACAGAAGATATGCCAGAACTACAGCCAGGAGTGAGACTCTGCCTGCCCTCCTCCCAGAGAGCACATGTGTGAGAACCACAGTGATTCCCAGTCAGAACGACTAAAACCTCAGCAAGAACAACCAGAACATGCACGAGCACAACTACTTAATAGTGTATCATCCACTGAACACATATTTAAGGCTTGCAACTAAAGGAGTTTGAGAATTACACCTCAGTCAAGCTGTACACTCCACAACCTGATGTGCGACCTCCCTCAAGGAGACCCACAAAATATGTGTACCACCATAACCAAGCATATGTAAAACTGCTGTTCATCACAGCAACATCAGCAGAAGAAAGGGAATGGGTAAAGGAATTTAAATGCTCCTGTTGAAATTCTTCTTCTTAAATTATGATGAAATAAAAATAAAGATGAGTAACCAATGAAAATATGAAAAGCACAAATGCTGCTTTTAAATCATGCCCTCCTACCTTGACAATGTGGTTAACAAACAAATCACAGTGAAAATTGCTAAATTATTTGATATCAATGAAAGTGAAAGCACAGCACAACAAAACCTATGGGGTAAAAGTAAAGCAGTGTTTAGAGAGAAACTAAGGTTATAGTTGCAAAAGCCTAAATTTAAAGAGATCTCAATTGTAAAGCAAACTTCTGTCCGAGAAGCTAAAAAAGGAAGACCAAACACAAAAGAAACAAAATAATAAAGACTAGAGTGGAAATAGACTAGAGTGGAAATATAAGACCAAGATGACTGCCCTCCGACGCCTGATGGATCTATCACATCTTCCAGAAAGGCAATGGAGAAGATTATCCAGGACTTCTACTCAAATCTCTTTGATAGCCACATCCACCTGCCCACATACCAAATTCCACAGGATGGATATGTCATTCCCAATGTTCTCCCTTCTGAAATCCGACATGCCATCTCGTCGGTAAAGAAGGGAAGAGCACCAGGCCCAGACAAAGTCAGACCCGAACACCTGAAGAATCTGCCATCGGTACTCATCAATACACTAGCTCAGCTCTTCACACGCTACCTGTCCGAATGCAAGGTGCCCTCCCAATGGAAAACCAGCAGGACAGTTCAACTGTTCAAGAAGGGAGACATTCACAACATCGGCAACTATCTCCCCCATCTGCCTGTTGTCTGTCATCTACAAGTTGTTTACACGAGTCATCCTGAACAGGATTAGCAAAACACTAGATGAAGGACAACCATGCGAGCAAGCAGGCTTCTGGAAAGGATTCAGCACAATCAACCATATCCACACAGTAACCAAGCTCATCGAGGTTTGTAGGGAGTAAAGATGCCGCTCTGTCTCACATTCATTGATTCTCAGAAAGCCTTTGATTCTGTGGAGACTGAAGCAGTCATCGAAGCCCTAGCCAAACAAGGTGTTCAAACCCAATACATCAAGATCCTTCGTGAGCTGTATTACGGATTCACCACCAGGATCTCACCATTCTACAAAGAAGTGATCATTAATGTGAAAAGAGGGGGTTCGACAGGGTGATACCATTTCACCAAAACTCTTCAGCGCCACCCTCGAGAACATCATGCAATAATTAGAATGGGAAGGAATGGGAGTGAAGACTGATGGTCGGCAACTACACCACCTCCACTTCACTGATGACATTGTTCTAATAACACCAAACATTAGCCAAGAGGCACAAATGCTGGCTGACTTTGACCGAGAATGTGGAAAGATAGGTCTAGAGCTGAATCTAAAGAAAACAATGTTCATGAAGAATGAACTAGTTCCAGAGGCCCCATTCACTCTCAATGGAACAAACATCTCTGAATGCAGCAGTTATGTGTACCTAGGTCGAGAAGTCAACATGATGAACGACCTAAAACCTGAGCTGCGCAGAAGGAAGAGAGCAGCATGGAATGCCATCAAAGGCATCGAAGAAATAGCTAAAAGGACAAAGAACCTCCAGCTCTGGGCACATCTCTTTGACTCCACTGTTCTCCCTGCATTAACATACGCCTCAGAAAGCAGGATGAGAATGCTATTCGGGTCTCCCAGAGAGGAATTGAAAGAGCTATGCTTGGAATATCACGCCTCACTCAAGTGAGAGAAGGAATCCGGAGTTCTGACCTCCGTCGCTATTCCAGAATCAGGGATGCTGTCTCGTTTGCCAAGGCATCGAAAATCAGATGGGCTGGACATGTAATGCGATTTGGAGACAACCGCTGGACTAGAGCCATTACCGACTGGATGTCAAAAGATCACGTGGCCGCCCACCTACAAGATGGTCAGACTTCCTTGTCAAGACCCTGAAGGAACGATTTGAGGCTCTTCATATTCCTGAATCAACCAGATGCCATTGGGCTACATTGACACGTGATAGGGTCCAATGGAAATGTTACTGGTGCCCGCTAGAGCAAATAGATGAATAATGGGATTCAAGTGATCAAGTGATCAAGAGTGGAAATAAATCAAATAGATAAGGGGAAATAAAATTAATGGCTAGTTCTTTGGAAAGATCAGTAGTCATAAGCAGATCCTTTTTTATTATACCAGTGTAAGATGTACAATTACAAAGATGTTCATAATTGGGTCTCAGTTATACAATGTTCCAGCAACCTGTCCCTCCACCAGTGCCCCCACACCCCACCAATGTCCCCACATTGCCACCCACACCAGCCTATTTCTATAGCAGATACTTTCTTTTCCTCTCTTTCTCTCTCTTCTCTCTCTGTCTCTGTCTCTGTCTCACTCTCTCTCTTCTCTTACACATTGTGGCTTGCCTATAAAAACCCGACATTTAGGGTTTATCATATAAGTCTCTTTGTATTTATTCAATGCTGACTTCTAGTGTGGCGTTACCATTTCCCACAATTAGCAGAACACTGATATATATATATTTATATTCCATTAATGAATTCAGTCATTCTATATCTGTCCTTTTCCTTCTGACTAATTTTACTCAGCATGATAGTCTCCATGTCCATCCATTTGCAGGTAAATTTCATGACTTCATCTTTTCTGACAACTGCATAGTATTCCATTGTGTAGATGTACCATAGTTGCTTTATCCAGCCTTCTGTTCTCAAGCACTTAGGTTGTTTCCAGATTCCGGCTATCGTGAATAGAGCTGCGATGAGTATAGAAGTGGAGATAGTGTTTCTGCTGTGTGTTTTTGGGTCTCCAGGGTATATTCCCAGGAGCGGTATTGCTGGGTCAAATGGGAGCTCAATATCTAGTTTTCGGAGGAAGGCTCATATTGTTTCCCAAAATGACTGGACCAATCGGTATTCCCACCAACAATGGATGAGAATTTCCTTTTCCCCAGCATCCATGCCAGCACCAGTTGTTTTTTGCTCTTTTGGATGTGCCAGTCTCTGTGTTGTGAGATGATACCTAACTGTTGTTTTGATTTGCATCTCCCTGATGATTAATGATGAAGAGCACTTTCTCATACCTTTTGGCCATTTCAATTTCTTCTTTTGGGAAGTTTCTGTTCATTTCTTCTCCCCATTTTTTGATGGAGTTGGCTGCTTACTTCTTGTAAAATTCTACCAGTGCCTTATATATATATTGGATATTACCCCTCATCAGCTAGGCTTTGGGTGAATATTCTTTCTCAGTGTGTGGGCTGTCTCTGTATCTTGGTCACCATTTCTTTTGAGGTGCAGAAGCTTTTCAGTTTTATATAATCCCATATGTTTATCTCTGTTTCCATTTGCTTTGTCAGTGGTGTTTCATCTTTGAAAATGCCTTGAGCTTCAATGTTGTACAGCATTTTTTGAATGGTTTCTTTGATGTGCCTTATAGATTCATGTCTGACTTTGAGATCTTTAATCTATTTTGATCTGACTTTTGTTCATGGAATTAGAGAGAGGTCTAAGTTCAGTTTTTTCACACGTAGCTGCCCAGTTTTCCCAGCACCATTTGTTGAAGAGGCTTTCTTTGCTCCACTTAATACTTTTTGCTCCTTTATCAAAGATTAAGTGATTGTATATTTGAGAGTGTGTTTCGGGATATTCAGTTCTATTCCATAGATCTACAGGTCTGTTTCTATACCAATACCATGCTGTTTTAATTACAACTGCTTTGTAGTAGAGTTTGAAGTTGGGGAAAGTAATACCTCACATCATCTTTACCCCAAGGATTGCTTTAGCTATTCGTGGTGGTTTATTATTCTATACAAATTTCAGGAGTGTTTGGTCAATTTTTTTGAAGAATGTCATGGGTATCCTTATAGGGACCACATTGAATCTGTATAAAATTCTAAGGAGTATTACCATTTTGATAAAGCATAAGCAGATTCTTAAGCATATGAAGAGGCTGTGGTAGACATCAAACAGTAGAGCCTATGTCTTGCATGCAGAGATTTCATACATCGCTCATCCATCCAGGGACTTTCAGGTCCCCTGAGCACTTCCTGGGCACTGGATGAAGCAACATCACATCACTGGGTCTGAACATTGAACTAGCCAGGCCACGTATTGCTAGAATAGACTTCTGGGCCCCCAAGCACTGCTTGGATGTCCCTGACCAAAGAAAAGTAAGACATGTGAAAAGCCAAAGAAATTCCAACAGTTTGAGAACTTTTGGAAAAGAAGGACAAAAAATTGGGACACTCAATCCTTTATCTCCAAGAATCAGCACGAGTATCTGATATTCAGTTTAGCTATCTTTGATTCCCTCTGACCATATTTCAACACATCTTCATGTTTCTGTAGGAAACTGTCTAAAAGCTTTAACAGACACTTTATTTTATAACCTGCTTCTTGGGGACAAAAATAATTTCTTTCCTTCCTACACCCCTGGACCCATCAAAATATCAAAAATGGAAAATACAGTTATAATGTCATTAAGTATGGGTAGACAGGTGTTGCTTTATAACACCCTGGTGCACAAATGAATAGTGTACAACTGAATGTGTTCAGATGTACAAATGAATGTTGTACAAATGAACGGTGTATAAATGAATGTAATTTCTTAGATCTTTGCCACTGTAATCCAGGAGTCCTGGAAACCTCTGGTTCTATGAAAACCCCCTCTATGACATTAATCAAGTCATTTCCTCTTTCTGGCCCCTCGTATCATCTGGAAAATGTGTGAGATTTTGTCATCTCCAACAGTCATCTAGATTTAGATTTTATCACACTTCTCCTAACGTGTAGAGCATATTTATGTTTCATGGAGCTGACCTGTCTAAAGCCAAATTTAGTGAATGTGTTCATTAAATGTTTCAAAGTGGTTAAACCTGCTGAGTGACTTAAACCTGATCCTCTCCCTTTTGCATAACTTGAACTCCATACCCTTTTAGCAACTTTTGTAGGAAGTGTACATGGCACTCAATCAGTATTCACAGCAGATTTTTGGCATGGATAATTTGTCAGCTATAACATCACCCTATAAACTGCCCCTAAATTCCATTTTCTATTACTGATGAGAAAGGCCATGTGATAGAAATTTATGAGGTGCCTTAGGTTTGACAGATAGTCATGTGGATAAAAGGGCAAAGGAGGTCTCCTGTATTTAGAACCCCTGTAAAACCTGGAATTGTTTGTGAAAGTAGCATAGCAAAGAACTTCTCAGTGCTTTCCTTACTTCTCAATTACAAAGACACCCTGGTTCAAAACTATATTGATTCTGGAATTCTCTTAAAACAGAAGAAAATGACTTGATCTCATTTCAGAATTTTAACTTTTTAAAAATTTTTACCAAACACCCACTCAATCTCTCATTCTGACTCTAATCACAAGAGATTTGACCAGCACTTAATTTTCAACATCCTCGCCTGGGCCAGCATAGTGGTTTAAAGCTAATATTTGGATACAGACTCTTGAAATTACTTAATTACCCATCATTGCAGCAACATTAGTTGATTTTGCATTGTAACATTTTCCAGGGGTGCTGAGATCCCCTCCGGGGTCCTCATTTTGCCCTCCTCAAAGATCTCAGCCCTTGTTAGCAAAAGGATAAAGGTCATCTTTTAAAGAGTCAAGAGTGGGCCATTTTTTCCACTGACTTTCCAGAACTTACTTTTCTTCCTTAAGAATTGGCAGTTAAGAACCACCCATAGCTAGAATTTGATTTTTTCTGAAGAACCATTTTATAGTACTTTACAAAATGTATTATTACAGTCACTCTCAGAAAGTCTTAGATATCGATGAAAAAAAGTTCCCCACAATTTTTACACAAAAATAAGATTCTCGTCAATAGATTTCCTAATTAGATTTCTCACTGGAGAAGAATAAAACTGGTCACTGGGATGAAAGAGAAGATAGATGTTTCTGACTTATGGGAGTTTATTAATAGGCTATTACAAACCAGTGGAATTGCAGGTGGTAGAAGGAAACAGACCCACTTTAGAATGCCCCTCTCTGTGTGTGGCTGGCAACCTTGGGGCATAGTTTCAGAATCTTCACTGAAGCATACATCCATGCCAGCAGCCTGAGAATTTCCCCAGTGAGAACGAGGTGGGGGTCCTGATGCATTCACACTCCAGCGCTCTCAGGGACCAACTGCGTGCTTATGTACAAATTAAATGAGGGTGTTGAATATTGGCTTCGTGGGAAACCAAAGGTCAGAGAGTTTATTGGCACCAGCAAGCCTTGACTCCCCAGCTCCACAGAGAGCAGCAGAGGCCTGGACCCAAGCGGTATAGCCACCCATCCCACCTTGGAGGGACAAGCTGAGTCTCTCAGGCCCATTTATTTTGTCACCCTTCTGGGATAGTGAGTGTCTGGAAAGAAGTTTGTATCCCTTTGAATTATTCCAAAGAATTCTTGTCATTTCAAAGAGCCCTCTGGGAGCAAAGCAGACCAGGTTCAATGATGAGAGGAATGAATTACACACACCCACACACACACACACACACACACACACACACGAATAAGTTGGACACAGTGTCTAGAGATATTGGGGCGAAGGAGGAACAAAAGTAGAGGGGATAGACCTTATCATGAGTCCCTTGATCTCTCAATAGTTATTCTTCTGCAAGTCCCAGCCTGGAAAGGAAATGGGGGTGACGTCCTTACCATCTCTGCCTTGGTTTCCTGAAGGAGGTCCAGTCATATCTCACCATCAGGACCCATTGAGAGTGTCCCACCCATGCTAGAAAATGACGTTATCTCAGAAGGGAGAATAAAACAGCACTTTAGACTAAATAATCGTGATGACAATGAAGATAGATAATAGATAATAAATAATTAAATGAGGAAGGAAGGAAGGAAGGAAGGAAGGAAGGAAGGAAGGAAGGAAGGAAGGAAGGAAGGAAGGAAGGAAGGAAGGAAGGAAGGAAGGAAGGAAGGAAGGAAGGAAGGAAGGAAGGAAGGAAGGAAGGAAGGAAGGAAGGAAGGAAGGAAAGAAGGAAGGAAGGAAGGAAGGAAGGAAGGAGGAAGGAAGGAAGGAAGGAAGGAAGGAAGGAAGGAAGGAAGGAAGGAAGGAAGGAAGGAAGGAAGGGAAGGAAGGAAGGAAGGAAGGAAGGAAGGAAGGAAGGAAGGAAGGAACAACACAGGAAGCTCCTGTGTCTAAAGTTTCTCTCCTTACCTCCGTCCTACTTTCTATCCCTGTCACCCTCCCTCAGTCAACTGACAACCAGGTTTACTGTTTCTGGTAGTTGAAAACCTCTGCAATAGGATATGCAAAGCCAATTCAAGCCACTAGGACCCTGTCCTAGAGAAATGAGTAGAATGGAATTCTCACCCTAACGCCAGTGGCACAGGGAGAACACAGGGACATGCTAGGCGACGGTACAGAGACAAGCCTACTCTCAGCTGCCTGCCCTCAAGGACATCTTGACCAGAACCCTTGAATTGAGTTATCAAGTCTACAATAAGAGATACTAGGCCCCTCTCTTCCATGGTACAGTTAAGTGTTGAAATTTTTTTGGGAGGGTTGGTTTTGTTTGTTTGAAGCGGCACATCTGGTTGTGCTTGGGACTTAGTCCTGGCTCTGCACTCAGGAATCACTCCTGGTAGTTGTCAGGGGACCATTGAGATGCTGGGAATTGAATCTAGATTGTCTACAGGCAAGGTAAGCATCCTCCTCTCTATACTATCTCTTTGTTTCTGGTACTCTTCACAGGCAAGCTAGAGGTGTCAAAACAGTATAAGATACATATCCAAAAGAGCAAGGACAACAAATGCTTGTGTGGATGTGGAGAGAAAGGGACTCTCATCCATTGTTGGTGGGAATGTCGACTGGTACAGCTTTTTTTGGAAAACAATATGGACATTCCTCCAAAGACTAGAAATTGAGCTCCCATTTGATCCAACCATACCACTCTTGGGAATATAACCTGGGAAGACAAAATCACATAGCATAAACACCATCTGTACTTTTATTTTCATAGCAGCACTATTCACAATAGCCAGAATTTGAAAACAACCAGAGTGCCCAATAACTGATAACTGGATAATGAAACTTTGGTACATCCACACAATGGAATACTATGCAGCTGTTAGGAAAAATTAAGTTATGAAATTGCCTGTAAATGGATGGACATGGAGAGGATCATGTTGAGTGAAATTAGCCAGAAAGAAAAATACAGATATAGAATGACTGCATTTATTTGAATGATCACTTGTATCACTTGTCTTCCCGTTGTTCATCGATTTGCTCAAGCGGGCGCCAGTAACGTCTCCATTCATTGGGAATGAGGTCCATTATTGTTACTGTTTTTGGTAAGTAAATTTATATAGAGTGTGATACCGATATCCAAGGCCAGGCAAAACATTAATCAGGAGGTCTTGTCAAAGGAGGAATCTACCACAAATGTGGAAGTCACAGGTTAGATAAAACAGAGAAGGGAACAGTGTGTTAATAATCGTCTAAAAATGATAATACCAGCCTAGAACTAAGCATTGAATATAGGCAAAATGATACACATGATAACCTCTAAATGTCTGTATTGCAATCTACAATATGTAATAGTAGGAAGAGAGAGAGAGAGAGAGAGAGAATGAGAAAAAAGAGATAAAGAACCTGCCATAGAGGAGTCAAGGAGAAGTCTTGTGGCAATGATACTCACAGATGGAGACACTTTCTCTGTCCAGGAGGTTTTAGAGAAACACAATTGGCTGCAAAGAGTGAATTCCTCTTCCCAATCCCTTCAAGTTGGTCTCTCATAGGCCCTTTCTGTGAGGCCAAACTTAACTTTGACTGCACTGAAGACAAGATCAGAAGTCAAGGGCAGACCAAGCCAAAGGACACAGTTGAACAGCTCATCTGCTGTCACCCAGACCTGATTTTAGACACTTTTCCTTGTGGGCTGTGCTGGAGCCTGGGCCTCCCAGCATGAAACACTGAAGACCTGAGCTGACTGCAAGTGGGCCCAGAGAGCTCCCTTCCTGGGAGGAGATGCAGTTCTTAAGACAGGAATTTAAAATCAAGAGATGCTCAGTAAAGACTCAGAGATGACTCTGGGAGAGACAGGAAATTGCTAGTCAGGAGGCAGAAGCCCTGCTCTGGCCCATCTGCACCCAGGAGGGGAGGGGGACAAGTCTTTACTTTTAGAAACTCCCCATCCTTCATCTTCTCATGGGTTCCTATCAGTAATGTTAGTGCAGTGGGTAGGGTGCTGGCTTTGCATGTAGCCAACCCGGGTTCAATCCCAGGCACCCCATATGATCTCCTGAGCACCACTAGGAGTAATTCTTGAGTGAAGGGCCAGGAGTAACCCCTGAGCATGGCTGGGTATGGCCCCAAAAAACAAAAACAAAAACAAATGTTGTGATACAGACAAGGAAGAAAAAATGAGAGGCCAAAGACCCTCTGTAAGAGTCTACGAGGCTGGAATTTTTTTTCCTGAATTCATTGAGTTTCTTTTTCTCTTCTTTTTAGTTGAGTTATCCATGAGACACAATTACAAATTTGTTCATGATTGGGTTTCAGTCATACAATGTTCCAACATCTGTCCCTTCACCAGTGTACATTTCCCACCACCAATGTCCCCAGTTGCCTTCTGCCAATCCACCACCAACAGCCTACAGGCATCCTCCCTCCTCTCTCTCTCTCTCTCTCTCTCTCTCTCTCTTCCTTTCAGCACTCAGTTCTTGTCCTAAGTGATCATTTCCAACTATCACTGTCATAGTGGTCCTTTCTCTATCCTAACTACCCTCCCCCACCTGACTATGGCGAAGCTTCCAATAGTGAACCAGTGCTCCCAGCCCTTGTTTCTGCAGGTTCTTTTTTTAGGCTAGAAATTCTTGAAGCACATGTGCATGTCATACCCGAATTGCTGAGACACACCAATTACCCCACCTCAAGGTTCGCTTCCAGGTCTAGTTTCCAGGTTCTAGTCCTCTGTTTAGCTGTAGAGAGAAACGAAATCTCTCTGGGTCCCCATGGGTCTCTAACTCCTCTAACATTGGTCTATTTCTTCTTAAGGACCCTTGTAAGAGCTGGAGAGATAGTACACAGTAAGGTGCCTCTCACGCATATGTACGACCCAGGTTCAATTCCCTACTCTGCATATAGTTCCCTGAGCACCAACAGGTAGTGGCCCTGAGCACCATTGAGTATGGCCTTAAAAACAAATAAAATATTTTTATTCAGTAAATTTAAGGAAGATAGTAATATCTTATTTTCAGACAGGACAGAAATTGGAACATGACATCCGCATTTGATTTGATTTTGGAAAGACCTCAACAGTTTAACCCTTTACTGTTGTCACAGAAGAGTAAGGACAAGGCCAAACCCCTGGCTTTCTGGGAGCAAAATCCACCCAGTGCTCATGCAACCAGCATTAGAGCCTGAGCAAGGGAAGATTATGGTTCCTAACCCAAGTGAACATAATGAAATTTCTATAATGATCAAAACTATCTCCAGAACTTGCCAAATGTCTTCAGAAAGATAAGGTAAAGTGGACCTAATGACAATCCCTATTGGGCTAAAGTAATCCCAAAAGGTACTTTAGCAGTCTAAACAGAGAAGAGGGGAATTCTTTTAAGGGAAATATTGTATATCCTGGTTCTAGGGGAGGCAAGAAATCAAGAGAAGTATTTTTAAAACAAGAGTTTATATGTAGGAACATTCATTTTTTATTTGATTTTTTGTTTGAGGGGGGGGTCATACCCAGCAGTCCTCAGGGATTACTCCTGGCTGGCTCAGTGGGTCATATGGAGTGCTGGGTTAGAGAAACCCAAATAGGCTGTGTGCAAGGCAAGTGCTCTACCCTCTGTACTATTGATCCAACCTGTGGAACTTTCTGGATATGAACATAATGAAGCCAACATACAGGACAGGGTTCAGAATTTTCATTTCCTTTCATTTTCTTATCATATTCTTACTCTTTGCAAGTTGATGTCTTCCAGGAACTTTTTAGAGATTACTATGAATACGAATGTGGTATATTCAATATGCCAAAAACAGTAACAATAATGGACCTCATTCTCAAAGCATGGAGACGTTACTGGCGCCCGCCGAGCAAATCAATGAACAATGGGAAGACAAATGACAAGTGACATGTGACTATGAATGTGCATGAGCTCATTTCAAAACGAGAAAAGAAAAGTTCGAGGGAAGAAAAGGGAAGCATATAGTTTAGTCTTTTCTTATTCCCATGGTACAAAACAGAACTCTGAAGGACAATGTAGGTTGTCTTGCCTCCATCAGTTTGGTATTACTTCCCTCCTTCTCTGGTTATATAGTGTCTGATTTTCTTTTAAGGAAGGGACAGTTTTTAAGATTTCCCATCAGTCTCAGTCACAGCGTAGGAACAGATTATCTTTTCTGCTGGGTGCTTGCTTCTTGAGTAGAAACTCATGAGGACTGGTGTTCCGAAAGGAGATATTGGCTGTGTGTAGAGAAGGGAAAGGGCCTGAAAAGAGTCCCCAGAGGGGCTCAGGAATGACCAGTATCCCTCTGGTAATGCCTTTGAGTTGCCCGAGTCCATGAAGCTCAGTCCTGGTATCTGCAAGCAAAGAATCACAGACAGTCTTTAGAACTCTTTAGAGTGACACAGACCAAGCTTCCTGTAACAGGAGCATTTAGAAATTAATTTCTTTTCTGCCAATTAGTAATATGTTAAGGTCAACAATAGATACAATCAAAGTGAATTTACTAATTTACTAAATTTTAGGGGGAATTATGCTGAGGGGAGACAGGTCTGAATGTGCATGAGCTCACATTCAAATGCGAAAGAGGAAAATTCAATCAATATAGTCAACCCAGAATTAGTCTGTATCCAACACCATTAAATAACCATTAACAGAGCATTCCATGGGCCTGAGTAGATGGGGCACAGTGGTGTTCTTACGTTAAGAAGCAGAGTTTGTAAATATCCAGAAGCATTGTATTGTTCAAGAACTGGCTATGCTCAAAGTCAACAAACCAAATCTAGTAGAAATAGAGGACAGTGAACAAGAAACCTAAGTGGAAGTTTTGCCCCAGAAATCGTAAAGTGGAGTCCATGAATTGATCGATCTTGATTTCCTGGTGCTTCTTACATCTGGCTCCAGTGAGGATACACGTGGACCATCAACGGCTTTATCCAACGTTCCACCAGCCTTCTGCTTTCAATGCTCAAGGACATCCTAACACTTTGCTTTGGTGTGAATTCACTTGTGTGAATGATGATGACGAGGTTAGTTTTCTTCAGTCTTGGTCAGCCTGTGTATCCTAATGGAGCTGTCTGTATCCTGACCAGATGAGATTTGCTAGACTGCCTGGGCACCGCCTTTCTGACCTTGAGAGGGGAGAATTGTGGCCAAGCACAAAGCAGCCCTCCATCAACAGCAGCCCGGATCTGAATGGATATTGGCTTCCTCACCCTGTGTGAGGTTCAATTCCAAAATGTATGCAACTCTCTGATTCTGGTTCGAATTCTCAAGGAGAGTGAGTCCCTATTAACCCAGGAACAAGTTGCTTTGTATTTGGCTTCTCTGTCTCCTTAGATAACACTTGCTCCCAAATTCTTATCTTTGAATCAACTTCCAAGGGAACCCAAACCACAGCCCCTGCATTTTTAATGTCTATTATCTTTAGCTCACTGTACTCCTAAAAGCAGCAAAGGGACCCAGGAGGTAGCTCAATGGACTGGAGCACATGCTTTGTATGCCAGGATTCCAGGTTTGACCTGTCATACTTAAAGGTCCCCTGAGAACTACCAGGAGCCACCAAGCATTATAAAACCTCATACCTGGGACAGAGAGACATCTCAATGGTCTAAGTACATGCTTTGCATTCCAGGAGGCCTGAGTTCAGTCCCTGATATCCACACCTTTCTGAGCACCACTGAGCACAGAGCCAGGAATACACTCTGAACACCGTTGGGGATGCACGCCCCAAAAAAGAAACAAAAACAAAATGCAAGATAATTCAGGCTATATTGAAAGTGGGAATCCAGTTCTGCTTAAACTCCATTTTTTCAAATAGGGAATAGAAAGACAGTACAGCAGGTAGGGCACTTGCCTTGCATACAGCCAACCCAGATTTATATCCCAGACTGACAGATGCTCCCACAAGTATTTTCAGGAGTAAGCCCTAAGCACCACCACGTATATCCCCCCCCACCACCACCACACATACACACAAACAAACAGGGTCAGAGTGATAGTACAGCTAATAGGGTCTTTGATCTGGGTTTGGTCCTCGGCACCCCATGTCGTTCCCTAAACTCTTTCAGGAGTTATCCCTGAGCACAGAGTCAGGGGTAAGCCCTGAGCACTGCCAGGTATGGCCCCAAATAAAAACATGTTCTCAAAGAGAAGCACTGACATGCTTACACCTGGAACTTATTCAAAAACCCTCCAATTATTTGAGACCTGAGACAAAAGGCATTGATGACTCCAGAATAGCAGAAAACATCAACGTAGTACATGCAAATGCATGAATGAAGAGTATGTATGAGCCCAGTGAGACAAGCACAGCCCCCAGGGCTTTGGGGGCAGCTGAATAGGAGTTACAACTCAGGTGGCTCACTGTGGCCATTCGCTGTTTCTTTGGGTCACACCCAGCAGTGCTCATTGACTCCTTGTCTGTTGCTCCCAAAGCATGTGGTACTGGAGATGGAACTCAGGCTTCCTGCAGGCAGAGTTCTTGCTGGTTCAGTCTCTGGAACCAGCAAGAACTCTGGTTGAACGCTGGTTCAATCTCTGGACTCAGGTGTGGCTAAACCCACACTACAGTGCATAAAGAGTGTGTTAAGAGCTTATAAATGTGCTAAAACTATCAGAGAACTTTAGGCTGCAAACAGTGTGTTCAAGTCAGCACTTGGGTCCTGCCATTTCTGAAGTAAAAATGTCCTTTTGCCTGCCCACCCTCCCTCCCTAAGAGTTAGAGATCACTGCATGCAGACAGAAATCTTTTCTGGAGAGATGCCACCAAGGTTTAGAATCCAATATTCTGGCTTTGTTCTGCCTGCACAGGAATCTATACTTGGGCCCTGCTGCATGAGACTCAACCCCACCAGCCCCACGCTGACACCTCAGCCCCTCCCCGCAGGTGCTTTCCCTACCATGTGACTTGGCAGGTCCCGGAGTGATCAATGGCAGCTCCAATCAAAGGCACCCAGATAGGCCAGGCACTCCCCACTCCTTGATATAAAAGGTGTTTTATTTCTCATCCCTTTATTTTTGTCACTGAAAGAATGCTTCCCATGTGTGGATTAATTAAAGTGTAAACATTAAATATTGATTGATGCATTATCAGCGTGGAGCAGTGGCCTCCCGTCTGATTGATTCCTGCAGTGATTTATTGTCATATTTGGGGAGTCATTTCACTTGATAACCAAGAGGGATAGCCTGCCTGCCCCCTATAACCCCCCACCACGTGGGCCCCACTCCCTTCTCCCCGCCCCACTCCTGCCTCCTAGCTCTTCTTATTCTTCTAGGTGACATCTGAGTCCAATAACTAAAACATCTTCATTTCATTGTCGAGACAGACACAGAGAGAGAGAAAGAGAGAGAGAGGTGTGTGGCTTGACATTTGTTTTGCATGTGTGTGTGTGTGTCTGTGTATGTCTCCCAGACAATTATCAAATCAATTAGCAACTTAACACACACACACAATAACCAATCTACTGGCTTTAATGGGGATATTTCTGATTACCAGAGCCAGCCAGCCCTTTTTCTGACCCCCCCACAGAGCTCTGTGAGATATAATTAAGAGCAAGTTGGGGGAGGGGCGGGGTAGAGTGGGAAGATAAATAAAATGAAACAAAAAGAGAGTGGAAGAAACCTACGTCTGATCTTGTCATATCTCTGTACAATTGGCAGACAGGGAGTAACAATCCACACTCATCATTCGTCCAAAGTCTCTATTTTCAAACTCCCATCAGAAGTAGGCTATCATGCCTACTGTTAATCCAATTTTTCAATGAGGACATGAGCATAGAAAAGAGAGAGTCCCATGGAGCCCCCAAGCAATGAGTTGGAGCATAAACCTGAATTGAAATGTTTTATACAAATTTCTCCCAGCTAATTAGCCCCAACCTGTAAACTGGCCCCATAGTCTGAGCATGTGTGACTTCCCTGACACAGGTTCTGTAATCTGACCTCCACGCTGAAATATTAACTGGTATGGCCAGGGTGGAGCCCTTTTTGGCTTAAAATTGTGTCCTTCCAAAGCACGCTCCAGGAAAAACCCTTCATCTTCTCTCTCTGCTCTCCCCTCTTCAGATGGGAAAAATCCAACTCTGGTGAGAGATCTCTAGCACCAACAGGCAGGCACACAGAACTCGAATACACCATCTCCATTTGAGAAGGGAATGTCCTTGTAATAGGAGTTCTGTGCCGCCAGGGCAGTGGGCGGGTAGGCAGGCACTACCACGTTAGCCATCTCACAGACAAAGTCACAACAAGATAAAACAAGGTTCCATGAGTGAAGACCTCATTCAACACTTCCATCTAAAGATACCCACAGCCTGTCAACGGGTCTGGGGCAGAGCATTGATTTCCAGAGACCCTAACTCCCAGCCAGTAGCCATGCATGTGTGATCCAGGGGTCCGATAAAGTGAGTTGGAAGACTTTGGTATTACAGGTGCCTATTTCTTTTCTCAGGACAGGAGAGAAAGTGCAGGTGCTTTCCAGACCCAGGGAGAGACAACACAAAGAAACTTCTGGAAGCAGAGCCAGTGCTCCAAGTTGAGTTCTGATCTGGAGGCCACAATCAGGTTCTGCTTGACAAGGGTGGGTGTGTGAGCCATGCACTGCTCAGCCAAGAGCGCAGAGAACATCTCAGGACAGGCACAACACCCTGTCTGGACCTGAGAGGCCACTGCTCCATTAGTCATCAGCTCAAACACAACTAGAAAAGGGAGGCAGCAAATTCTCCTCTGGACATTTGGGCTTGAGGTTAAGGTTCTCCTCCCCACCCTGCGCTGGACCTTGCCCATGCACTCAAGTCCCCCTAGCCGCCTCCCTCACTTTTCTGTGCTGTGTCTCTATCCCGCATCCAAGGGTCAAAGTGAGCCCCGTGCTGCGCTCTCTGCAGGACGTGGCCATGTACCAGGCCCCCTCTTCTGTCTCTCTTGGTATGTCCCATGGATGCTCTATGTGAAATAAAGCATGGTTGGCTATTATAGAAACCTTGATCTTTTATGCACTATGTAAGGGCAAAATAGAACCACCAAGCCAGGAAAAGAATTCAGCATGTAAATAAGCACTTGCTTTGGATGTAGCCAAAACCAGGCTTGATCCCAAGCATGACATGTTGAGCTCTCTGAGACCCCTGAGCACAGAATCCAGGAAGTAAGCCATGATCAGTGCAACACACACACACACACACACACTCTCTCTCTCTTCTCTCTCTCTCTCTCTCTCTCTCAGTCACTCACTCATCAAATTTTGTTTAGTGAAAAATTGATTGTGAAACACAGCTTTCAACAAATCTGGTACAAACATATCCCTCTATCCTCTGACAACATTACACTGTATTATTTGTGTTCCCCTCCTTATTTCTAGGATTGAAGTGAATGAAGGCCACATGCCCTGGTTGCAGCACCTGCACACACACTCACAGCAGGGGCGAGGGGTGGTGCTCTGGGGGCTCACGTGTGCCTTTACTGTAGTGCTCAGTGCTCACCCCTGCAACTCCCGTTGCCGTGATCACATTACTTAGTATCTTTGCACTGAACATCAGGCAGAGGTTTTTGGGGAGATTAAGAGGGGCCAAACCCAGCAATGCTTAGGTGTTACTCCTGGCTCTGCACTCAGAAATTATTCCTGGGACCACATCCTGGGACCACATGGGATGCCAAGGATCGAACTCTAGTAGGACACACACAAGGCTAGAGCTCCACCTGCACTATTGCTCCAACCCCTAGTACATTTGGGGGTGGAGAGGTTAAGCAACACTCAGTGATACTCAGGGCTTACTCCCAGCTCTGTGCTCAGGAATTACTCCTGGTCATGTTTGGGAATCCAGGGATGCCAGGGGTCAAACTCGGGCCTGCTGCATGCAAGACAAGTGCCTACTCCTGGCTCTGTGCTCAGGAATTACTCCTGGTCATGTTTGAGAATCCAGGGATGCCAAGGGTCAAACTCGGGCCTGCTGCATGCAAGACAAGTGCCCTAACCTCTGGACTATCTCTCTAGCCCTATGGACATGAGCCACTTTGATGTGGTGCTGGGGATCTAGAAGACCAGAGCTGGTGGGGTCACATGTGGGCATTCAGGTGGGGCCAGGGACCAAACTCTTGTCCTCACTGGCCCAGCTTAGCAAGACAGGTGCTTTTCCTAATACTCCTCAGTTGAAAATTATTTTTTCTCCTTTGTGTGTGTGTGTGTGTGTGTGTGTTGGTATTAGTCATAGTGTTTGGTTTTCAGCTTCTTGAGTTGAATGTTTACACAGTGCATTTTCAAATGTATGTGTTGATAAATCTAGTTAAGGCTATAAATTGTTCTCTGAGTGAAATCTTAGCCATTTCCCATAAGTTCTGGAATGTGGCAACATTAATTTTTAAATATTTCTGAACTATATCTAAAATAGTTATTTCAGTTTTGACTTCTTAACCCAAGAGCTTATTTGGAAAGGTGATATTTTGAGAAGAGAAAATTTGCAGCATATTTTCTAGAAATGGCATCTACTAAAAACTCTGGGACTAGCTAAATGTCCTAAAATTGTCCTTTTCTGATAATTTCATAGCTGTTAGATTCAAAGGTCTAGTCATATTTGATAGATCTCTCTCAGCCCAAACAAGGTAGAGTTAGGATATTTCATGTAGCCCAAAGGGGTTGAGCAGTTTTGCCAAAACCTTCAAGAACAGACGTACTTTGAGACCTCTTGGCTTCCAATGAAATGCCTGTTCCTGCCACACTTAGACCTGGATCTTGACACGACTTCTTTCCTCAATGATATTTATGTCTTGTCTATGCTCTGTACTATTCTAGGAATACAACAATCCAGACTAAAATCTCAGCTCTCCAGGGCATTTGCAGGGAGAGTTTGCTATCAAGTAAAGGAGCAAAACATGTGAAAATGGGGCCATGGAGATAGAAGAGCAATCTGCTATCTTAAATGCAGCCAACCAAGGGAGCTGAGGGTCTTTTCACAGTCTCCTGGGCCCTCTAATTGTTTAGCAGCTTTCAGTCTAGGGACCACATCCATAAGTGCAGAGAGTTATGCCCCAACTCTGTGCTCAGGGGTGCTCCTGGCAGTGCTCAGGGGACTGGCCATATGGTTCTGGGAATGAACTATAGCTCTTTCATGCCACGCATATACTCCAACCCTTTGAACCTTCTCCTGTCTCCCAGGGTCCTCTAATTCTTGCAAGTTGCGTTGCTTACACAGTTACCTTTTCCCCACCACTCAAGTTAAAGGCAAAGCTACTGGGCATTGCTTTTGTTGAACAGGTCTCTCCTAGGACCTGGTATAACCAGCAGACATCTGCTGAGCACCTTTGTATACAAACCTAAGCACAGCAACACAGAGTATCTATTTCTTCTTGTGATTCCCACTTAACTGCCCATTTTATAGCTGAGCACATCAAGGTTCAGACCAATGAAGTCACCAAAAGTGAGTAGCCAACTCCAAGTTCAGTTACCTTTCAAACACCCTAGTTGTTGACTTGTTTTGGCTTTTTCTAAGGGTGGGAGGGGGATAATTTTGGTGAAAGCTGGTAGGAGTCCCACCGGATGTGCCTTCTGTTATCAGCATAAATGACTCTACCTGTTTGCATCACATCCTCTTTGGCGTCTCATCAGCAGTGGAGCATTTCTCTGACCACCAGTTGGTGAACAGCCTGAATGGTGTGGGGCAAGGGAACCTTTGCACTCTGGTGGGAGTAAGGCTAAAAGCAAACTGTGGAATGGAGCTCATGGACCAGCACTGGCTCTGCAACTCACCAGCAGGGTAGGGGGAGAGCGGAGGCAACGGACTTAGCCTCCGTGCAGAACACATAAGGCTGTCTGGACCAAGCCCAGGTCTGCCAGGCTACAAAACTCATCTTCTCCTGCCTCCCAGAGGCTGCTCAGAGCCTTCAAACCAAGTCCTTGAGCAAGAACTGTGACATCCTCAGACAAACATAGGACTCTGTCACCTCCAACCCATTGGACAACATATGAAATACTCCTGACAAGTCTGGAGTAAAAGTAGGGCAAAGGGAAGAACTGAATCCCTAGAGACTTCGGGTCACAGACACTCTGCAGAAAAGTCAGGGGCTGAAGATGGTGAGGGTGGGGGTGGGCAAAGCTTTAGTTTCAGATTGCAAGTCGGATGACTGAGGGGGGTTGCCTAGACACACAGTCTGAGCCTGGCCCCTGAGAACCTGGGACACGGTGAAGGAAAGAGGCAAGAGAAAGACACAGGTGGAACAAGGCTGCAGGCCCTGGAAGGGAAGGGCTCTAAACACAAACTGTGGGTAGAGCGGTAGTACAGTGTGTAGGGCACTTGCCTGGCATGAAACTGACCCAGCTTCAATCCCCAGCATCCCATATGGTCCCCAAGCCCTGTCAGGTGTGATCTCTGAGCACAGAAGGAAACAGAAGTTAGTCCTAAACAAAGCTAGACAAAGTCCAAAAAAATATTAAAATTAAAGGAAAAGTTGTCCCTTAGAGGCACTGTGGAGGGGGGCAAGCACTGGTCTGTGGGGTTGGGGGGGGTAGGACAGGCTCCTGGCTCCCCCAGTGTAGTGCTCAGCCACTGGCACCCCAAACCATCTAGCAAACATCTGCGTGCTAGAGGAGTGAAGAGGAGAGCACCTTCCAATTGCTTTGAATTTTTTTTGGTTTTATTTTCTTTGGGGCCACACTGGGCAGTGCTCAGGGCTTACTCCTGGCTCTGTACTTAGGGATCACTCCTATTGGGCTCAGAGGACCATATGGGGTGGCGGGATTGAACCTAGGGTCAAATGCCTTAAATTCCTGGACTTTCTGATCCTGCTTTGAATTTTCATTCATTCTTCCCTTCTGACCATCAAGGCTACCCCACACCCCACTCTGCTATTGCATCCACATTGCTTTTCTACCCCATTGTGTCCCAGGACTTGATCTCATGCAGGACAGGAGGCTATTGACCTCCTCATACCGCCCCCGGAACTCTGCTGGAATTTGCACCCTCTTACTCTGAGAGCTTACCTCATGCTCACAAAGGAGGGTCTGGGAGAGAAAACAGCATCATTTCTTCTGAAAAGGGCTTTCTCGGTTTTTAATCAACTCGGACCAGCCATCTCCTCATGTAATGTGTTATTTCCTGAAATTGTATATAATGGGTCTTGAAAGAAAAGTTTTGGGGGAAAACAGTTTTGAAGTTTGCTAAATGCCCACCATCTCCATAACCACTCAAATCAGGCTTTTTTTTTTTTGGTAATTCCTTTAAACTAAATATCTTTGATAATAAATGCAAATTAGGGAACAATAAATTATAACTTCTAGGCTGACCAGTGACTAATTATATATATTATAATTAACTCCAGTTTCCAACACAAGGTATTTATCTTAATAATCAGCCCACAGACGTTAGCATATCTTAAAGGGATTTGTAAAATGGGCTTCACTATTTGAAGGGCCATCCAAACTTCCTCCCCGGGCTATGTGAGGCTACACAATCAAAAGAGAAGGAATTCCTCTGTAAAAGGCGTTTGGGCTAAATATAAGTTGAGAAACTGAGATTATAGGCATAAAACCCTGATTTAAAAATATTTATCCTAAATACCCCCTCTGTCCATTTCTGAAAAGCCTTTAGGGACTAAATATCTACAATTTCCACAACCGTGTTCACAATATTTTTAACCCTACCTAGGCTTTGCGATTGCAGCCTAAGGGCCAGAGAGAGAGAGAGAGAGAGAGAGAGAGAGGAAGGAGAGAGAGAGAGAGAGAGAGAGAGAGAGAGAGAGCGTAGAGTGCTGAGCACAGGCGTTGCATGCAGGACCCCAAGTTCCATTCCCAGAACCACATGGTCCCTGCCAGGAACCACCCCTAGCACAGTGACAGAAGCAGCCCCGGAGCACCTCCAGATATGGCCCCAAACCAGATGAAACAACATGAGCTTAGGATTTGAACTTTTCCAAAGGAGGTGCCAGATCTTTCCAGAAGTTTCTGAGGGTGTTCTCTGAGACTCAGAAAGGACAGCCAGTGGTGCCAGGCAAAACAGCTGCCACCAGTTCCCTTTCTATCTAGCCCTGATCATCTGGTCATTTTAGAAACTTAATTACCCCATGATCAGCTGAGCTCTTGGCTTATATAGAAGGCAAGGGAGACCTGCATGAGAATTTTTAGCTCTACTTTGTTTGCTATTACATTCACATGTATGTGTGTATACACATATATATGATGTATATATACATACACATATATACACACATATATACGATGCTAAGTGTGTGTGTATGTGTGTGTGTGATGCTAAGTTTCGCTTCTCACATTTGCTATCGAGTCCAGCAGAGTTGACCAAGGTATAAGAAAAGGACAGCAGGTCATTCCCTTCCTCTCCCTCTTGCCTGATTTTCTTAATGATCCTGCAGACTTCATCTCTACCTCTCTGGGCTTTTTCTGGGGCACTCAGGGAGTCTGTAGGGTGAGTGGTTAAGCCTTTTGATTCAGCTGGTAATCCCAGCTCCGGCCATTATCGCTGCATTTCCCAGCTGTCCCTGGGTAATTGTCCAAGGGACTTAGACAAGACAGACCAGCCAAAGGCACCCCCGAAGGTCAAACCACAATAGAGCGTGGCCTGATTTTATCCGGGAGATTGATGCACAAATCACCTTGATTTCGATTTGGCACCGGGTTATAAACCGCACTTGAAATCACCGATAAAGTGGGAGATCAGGCCCCAGTGTGGACATTGTATTTTACACCGTCCGAGGACTTTTCCCCTAATTCAACCATAAATCAGCCCCCAAAGCAGGGTGTTGGGTCCATGTTAATAGAGACATGGCAGGGAGAAAGTCAGGGATGTGTGAGATGGAGACCGTTCTGGAATTTGGAAGAGCTGGACATCTCCAGCTTGTCACTGGGATATAAAATTTGCAAAGAACTAAGTCCAGTGAGAACTAAGGAATGCCTCCAGGGGAAGCCAAAATCAGCACCCAGCAAGAATTTGATGCCTGCCTAAATTTGTATTTCTGAACATTAGAATTGAGAATCATGATCTCAGTCTCGAGGTGGGAGAAAACAAAGGACGAACAAAAGCAAAATCTTCCATATTCGAAGTGTGAAAAAAAGTCAGGTGCTGTTTAAAAAAAATACAAAAAGGAGGGAGAGGCAAGAACCAATCAGAAGACCACTGCCATCCAGCCAGAGTGAGGCACCACAATGCCATGCCCAGTGTCCACGCCCTGAGCCCCTCCAGGAGAGGCTTTGTCAGGCTTATTTTTAAGCAAAGGGCTTTACTTTTTTTTCTTTCAACACACAGCTACAGTCACACTAGTTTATGTAACCTGTTCATACAGTGGGAGTTTACATTGATCTTGGGTCTCTGAGCCAGCTAGTACCTCTAGAGTCAAGGAAAACTGGCCTTTGTCTTAATTTCAGCCCCTAAATCTGCTGATGGGAACTGCTCTGCTCCCCAAATCTTCCTTCTCTCCCTAATACTCAGTCCACCATTCACCTGTGGGAGTCCCAGCCAGCAGGCCCTCCGGCCTGGCTCAGTGTAGGGACCTGAGGATAGGGTTAGGACAGGCAAGTTTCAACAAGTCAATGCAGTGCTACCAAGGACGGACAAGACCAAGCCAGGAAAAACTATACAGCGAAGTAGTTTCTTGCATTTATATTTTCTCCCACGTATTTTCTTCTTGAGCTTTGAAATCCTTCCTTCATCAAAGCAAGTAGGAAACGTTTAATGAGAGCTAGTCTGCTATTTGGGTTTACAACTAAAATTCTTCATCCCCAAGTGAAACAGAAACAAATAGGTTGATTCCATAAGAAAAAAAAATGTATTCTTCTTAAGGCAGTTGCCCTTGATTCAATGTAAGAAGGAATGACTTCAAATTCCACACAATGCACAACTTCCATCAAAGACCTATCTGAGCCACAGAACCAACAAAGCTGAAAGTATGAGATCCAAAATGACAACAACCAAACTTAAACACATGCCTAGCAAGGAGGCAGGCTAGGAATTGGGAGGAAACCAGGGACACTGGAGGAGGGAAGCTGACTCTGATAACGAGATGGGTGTTGGAAAATTGTATGCCTAAAACTCATTGATGATTAACTTTATAAATCTCCATGCCTCAATTAAAATTTTTTTTAAATTTTCACACTCAGGGCTGGAAAGATAGTACAACAGGGGTAAGGTCCTTGCTTGGATTGAATCCGACCCCGGTTCAATCCGCAGGACCCCATATGGTCCCTGGAGCCTGCCAGGAGTGACTCCTGAGTACAGGGGCAGAAGTAAACCCTGAGCATAGCTCGAAAGGGTCCCAAAAACAAAAAACATAAAAATGAAAAATAAATAGATACCACTTCTGTGTTTCTGAGTGATGTTAAAAAGAGCACAGTTGAGTTTGGAATGAATTCTGTTCTGGTACTTAAAAGCAGTTCAAAGGGCAGCATTTGCCTATCAGAAAGCTTATTTCTTAGAAAACTTACCACATTTTACTTTTTCTTTGCATTTAAGTGGAAAGCACAAACTGCTTCCTTTTGTAACTACCCTTTCCCAAGCCATATCTTATCAAGGCAGGAAAAGATGTCACTAACACACCCCAAAACCAAAAAAAAAAAAATTTATTACACTTAGAAAGGGAAAGGATCCTACCTGCACTTTAAAAAACTTAGTCTTGAAGGTAATTCATATTTCTGATATCTAACTTAAAGTCTATCCATGACTTCTACTCAAATCTCTTTTATAGCCATATCCACCTGCCCACATACCAAATTCCACAGGATGGATATGTCATTCCTAACATTCTCCCTTCTGAAATCCGACATGCCATTTCGTCAGTAAAGAAGGGAACAGCACCAGGCCCAGACAAAGTCAGACCCGAACACCTGAAGAATCTGCCATCAGTACTCATCAATACACTAGCTCGGCTCTTCACACTCTACCTGTTCAAATGCAAGGTACCCTCCCAATGGAAAACCAGCAGGACAGTTCGACTGTTCAAGAAGGGAGACATTCACAACATTGGCAACTATCGCCCCATCTACCTGTTGTCCATCATCTACAAGCTGTTTACACAAGTCATCCTGAACAGGATTGGCAGAACACTAGATGAAGGACAACCATGTGAGCAAGCTGGCTTCCAGAAAGGATTCAGCACAATCGACCATATCCACACAGTAACCAAGCTCATTGAGGTTTGTAGGGAGTACAAGATGCCGCCTCTGTCTCACGTTCATTGATTTAAAGAAAGCCTTTGATTCTGTGGAGACTGAAGCAGTCATCGAAGCCCTAGCCAAACAGGGCGTTCAAACCCAAGACCTCAAGATCCTTTGTGAGCTGTATTATGGATTCACCACCAGGATCTCACCATTCTACAAGGAAGTGATCATTGATGTCAAAAGAGGGGTTCGACGGGGTGATACCATTTCACCAAAACTCTTCAGCGCCACCCTTGAGAGCATCATGCGACAATTAGAATGGGAAGGAATAGGAGTGAAGATAGATGGTCGGCAACTACACCACCTCCTCTTCGCTGATGACATCGTTCTAATAACACCAAACATTAGCCAAGAGGCACAAATGCTGGCTGACTTTGACCGAGAATGTGGAAAGATAGGTCTACAGATGACTCTAAAGAAAACAATGTTCATGAAGAATGAACTAGTTCCAGAGGTCCCATTCACTCTCAATGGAACAAACATCTCTGAATGCAGCAGTTATGTGTACCTAGGTCGAGAAATCAACATGATGAACGACCTAAAACCTGAGCTGCGCAGGAGGAAGAGAGCAGCATGGAATGCCTTCAAAGGCATCGAAGAAATAGCTAAAAGGACAAAGAACCTCCGGCTCCGGGCACATCTCTTTGACTCCACCATTCTCCCTGCATTAACATATGCCTCAGAGACCTGGGCCCTATGAAAGCAGGATGAGAATGCTATTCGGGTCTCTCAGAGAGGAATCGAAAAGAGCTATGCTTGGAATATCACGCCTCACTCAAGTGAGAGAAGGAATCAGGAGTTCTGACCTCTGTTGCTGTTCCAGAGTCAGGGACACTGTCTCGTTTGCCAAGGCATCAAAAATCAGATGGGCTGGACATGTAATGCGATTTGGAGACGACCGCTGGACTAGAGCCATTACTGACTAGATCCCACGGGAGGTCAAAAAAAACACATGGCCGCCCACCTACAAGATGGTCAGACTTCCTTGTCAAGACCCTGAAGGAACGGTTTGAGGCTCTTCATATTCCTGAACCAACAAGATGCCATTGGGCTACACTGGCACGTGATAGGGTCCAATGGAAATTTACTGGCACCCGCTTGAGCAAATCGATGAATAATGGGATTCAAGTGATCAAGTGATATCTAACTTCATTGTATCCAAATCAAACTCTCCAGTGTTTTTCATACAGTTTAACCCAAAACAAACAAAAAGATAAGAATAAAAGTAGGATCCCTTCTGCACTTTGCCCGAGGTCATCCTGCCAACTTGAAATAACAAAAAGAAAGGAACAAAGTAGAAATCACAATCTCTTTCCAGTCTGCAGGGCTGGGCCTATCATGAGAGAGAAGACCCCCAACTGCTGGGGCTGGGCCCCACCTCAGCGCCCACCACTCTGTTGCTACAGAACAGCAGAAGAAATCTGGGGCTGGGAGTCCTCCACTGGTCCAGCCCTAAAAACATTCAGAGAGCTCCTTTTGGGACCCGAGAGTATGGTAAGACCCTTACCGCACAGGCCAACCTGGATTCCACCCCAGGATCCCGTAAGGTCCCTGGAGCAATGCCAGAAGTGATTCCTGAGCACAGAGTCAAGAGTAAGTCCTGACCAAGACCAGGTGTAGCTCCAAAACCCCCAACCAAAAAAAGGGGGCAGGGGATGGGTGGGGCGATATTTCTTCTGCTTCCTGGCACTTTCTAGATAGTGGCACCTAATCCAGAAAAAGACAAAGGCAGGGCTGGCAGGGAATCCTGAAGAGGGGGTGCCTAGGTACCACAGCACACCTGCTAGAGAAGTATATTACTGAGGGCTGACGCTGTGCATCCTGGGAGGGGGTGAGCAGAAGATGGGAGTAAAGGAAATTCCAGGATGACCCCTGAAGACCCCCCAGGGCAGGCTGCATGTCACTGAGCATCAGTGTCTTCTCAACTGACCCCAGGCCGCTCAATTGTTACATGAGGCTGGAAGTCAACTTGGTAGGGCCTCAGTTTCCACCGTGAAAAGGTGTGGGGGGATGCCCAAGGCCCTTGTTACACTCAGCTACTAGTGAACTAGGGTACAGTGATGCCTCAGCCAGCACCCCAAGTCCTGTGAGAAACGGGACACTACTCGTCTTCTGGCTCCCTTGAGATTAGCTTGACTGAGATGCTTAAAGCGCCTGGCCCAGCATCCACACAGGAATCCCAGTGCAAAGGGATAAAAGCATTTGCTTTAGGTTTATTTGCAACACTACCATCTTTTTTATAAAGAGGGTACCCCTCATTGGAGTTGTCACCAAAATCCCAGGAAGGTCTCCACTTCATTAAGGAGCTATGCCCAGTCCAGATGACCCCCACCAGGGCCCTCTGTGCCCTGGTAGAAATTTCCTGGATCCATCAGGGCCCAGAGGGCCAGGAAGCACCTACAGTGGGGAACGGAGCTTCAAGAGAGGCTTCCGGCAGGCAGGGGCTTGGGGAGCAGGGAAAGGGCATTTGAAAGAGGACATGAAGGACAACTTAGAAAGGGGGCAGCTACTCTGAGATGGCTGCAAGGAGGGGAGGACATGGGGAAGTCCACCACCCCCACCGCCCCACACTAAGTCTGCAGGTGCTGAACAAAGTTCAACCCCAAACCCAAACCTGAATGAGAGGAGCTGAGAGGGTGAACCTGGGGGGAACCTGAGGGTGTGGAAGTAGTCACCTGACCTAGCCCTGAAAACCCAGGTGTGCTCAGTTCAGCCGACCAGCATCACACAGAGGGGGAGACAGAGACCAGCCGCGGGGCAAGGCAGGGCTGGGCAATTCTGCAGGGAGCAAGCACTGCAGTGGCTTCACATACTCAACCCAGGCTCTTGGATTCTTACTTCAAAGTACTCTGGAATTCCAAAGGCTGCTTCACCTGAACCTCAGCCTGGACAGTAGGGCAGCAGCTTCCACTCTTACTGAAGAGCTGCCCAGGAAGGCAGGTCCACCTCCTTCCGAGTCACTGGTGGGGAGGGGGTACACATGGTGACAGCCCCTGTTTGAGTCTTTCACTTCTGCCTCCTCTGCAGACAGACCTGGGTGACTTGCTCTTCTTCCCTGCCTTTTCTTCCGGGCTGTCCCCACCCCCTCCCCTCTCTTTTTCTGCCTGCAGGACTCCCCCATCAGCCAGCAGATCCTGCTTTGATAATTATAGTTTATTGATCTCCTGCTGTTGGCTGCAGCAGTGGTTGGGGGTGGGGTGGGGTGCCTAGTGGGCACCTTCTCTCTGCACTCTGCTCCAGACCAGAGGTAGCTGGGGGAGGGGCTAAGGGGGCTGACCTGCCCCCACTCCCACCTTCCACCTCCTCCCAGAGCTGTGGCTCATCAAACCAGAGTGGACAGACACTTCCCACCTGCCAGCAAGTCTCCAAGCCCCCAGAGCCCCTCCCAGTCCCTACAGAGGAAGAAGGTAGAGGCTGGCCTGTGGTCACAGAGCTGCTGGATGTCACCGTGGGCACTGGAACTCCCAACCTGCACACACGAGGGGCATTGCCAGAGACAGAGAGAAGAGGAGGCGGCAAAGGGACAAAGGAAGGTTCTAAATATCCAGGAGGGATAACAAGTGCCCGACCCCCACCTCCTGCCACCAGGGAAGACACAGTCCCGGGCGGGTCCCAGGCAGGGTCCCCAGGCAGCCACCGCCCAGCTGCTGCCCTAGACACCCTGGCTCCCGAGCTGTTTACTTCTCAGCCATAAACAGGAAAGCCGTAAAAGGGGCCCCCTTTTGGTCAGCCACTCAGGGACGTCTCTCCCCTCCCCCTCTTCAGGAGCCCGCCAGGACAGGACCCGTGCTTTGAGGAAGGCTCTACCTCCCTTCGCCTCAAGAGCCCAGCCCTCCTTGACTGGAAATTCCAACTGCAAGAGTCACTCCCAGTTGGAAAATAGAGGCAGTGCCCACCCCAACAGTAACATGCAGATACAAGGCCCGTGAGGGACGGCCTAGTGGTGCTGTACTCACAGATGCTGAGGAATGGTCCAATTCCTAGAGAGAGAGAAAAACTGTAGGTCTAAAAGAAACCTAGAAAGATGGGGCCGGAGCGATAGCCCAGCGGATAGGGCGTTTGCCTTGCACGCGGCCGGCACATGCCGGCCTGGGTTCGATCCCCGGTATCCCATATGGTCCCCGAGCACCGCCAGGAGTCATTCCTGAGTACAGAGCCAGGAGAAACCCCTGAGCATCGCCGGGTGTGACCCAAAAACCAAAAAAAAAAAAAAAAAAAAAGAAACATGTTGAGAGAAAGAGGAGGAGAAAAGTCACAGATGAAAGATTAAATGCCTGTCTCAGATTTTTCAGGAAGGAAGGAAGGAAGGAAGGAAGGAAGGAAGGAAGGAAGGAAGGAAGGAAGGAAGGAAGGAAGGAAGGAAGGAAGGAAGGAAGGAAGGAAGGGAGGAAGGGAGGGAGGGAGGGAGGGAAGGAGGGAGGGAGGGAGGGAGGGAGGGAGGGGAAGGAAGGAGGAGGAAGGAAGGAAGGAAGGGGAGGGAGGGAGGGAGGGAGGGAGGGGAGGGACCCTGGATCGGGCTCCTTTGGGTGCCAGCAGGCGCCCTATTCCTGGGAAGTCCAATCCGTGCCACTTGACACATTTTAGCTAAAGACACTTGCTCAAAGCTTCACACAGAACACTTGTCTGTGTGCACCACTTTTAGCCCTGGCATTCCACTTGTAGCCCTGGCATTTCCACCTGAGGAATATACCTCCCAGGAAGAACTCCAAGATGGCATCTTTGCCAATGCGTGTGACTCTCTGCAGCCTCAAGTCCTGGCATCCTTCAACACAAGAGCTCTCTGGAAACCCAACTTTGGGTTACAGTGCTCATGTGAGGTCGTCCAGTCCCAGGAAGTCTTCTCAGATTTCTCCCTGCCCATCCCATCCCACAGACACTGGCCTTCATTTTCAGCTTTTTCTCTTTTGTTTTCTTTTTACTAAGATGTCGCAAGGTCTCAAGCTGGTGAAGCAGACCAAGCTCATTGGTATCTTGGCCTCTCAATGTTCACAAAGAGAAAGAAAAAAAAAACTCAATAAAAAAGGAAAAAGACTTCCAATCAGTTGCCTATGTATAATAATCAGGATTGCACATTAAAACTCTGGATTTATGGCCCCTCTTTTAAAAAAATCAGAAGATCTGGCAGCAATTGGCCCACATTCCTCTTTTACAACCATCAGCTGCAGCTGAGTAGCAGCCTTAGATGGGACAAATATCTTTCGTTTACAATGTCCCCTCCATCCCCTGATGTCCCTGGGAAAGTAGACCCATGAGTCATTTATCTCAGGCCACAGCTAACTAGCTAGATGATCCTGGGCAAGCCTCTCCGTGCTTTGAGTTTTCGAATGAAAATTCGAATAATAAATATAATATAATATAATATAATATAATATAATATAATATAATATAATATAATATAATATAATATAATATAATATAATATAATATAATATAATATAATATAATATAATATAATATAATATAATATAATATAATATAATATAATATAATATAATATAATATAATATAAACTAAAAATACCTATAGCAATTAGGGAAGCTAGGTTTGCTATGGTTAAAAAAAAAACTTAACGAATTACTGGAATTATTGGGTTTGGGGCTGCACTGGGTCACGGCAGTGACATAAGGTCCCAGGACAAGAGGTTCCTGTGTCTTTGGTAGTCTGGGGGTCCCTGAATGTCAGGGAAGGGGAAGAAAATGGGGACTCACCCACTGAGCTTTAGCACTTGCACTCAGAGAGGAAGCCCCTCCATTTTAATCAAGTGTGGTTGGTCGTTGTGTCTGGGCATGTGGTGATGTGAGGGATGCTTCTGGGGGCAGGAGACAGGAACTGGACCGAGCCAAGCTCAGGCCTGCACGCATTGATAGCTGGGTTCCTTTGCCCTTATCAGCACGCTCCTGGGGCTGGAACGGCGGTTAGGGTGCTTGCCTTGCAAGAGGTTGACCTCAGTAAGATCCCAGGTAACCCATATGATCCCCTGACCCTTGCCAGGAGTGATCCCTAAGCACAGCATCAAGAATAAGCCCCTGAGCCCTGCCAGATGTGGTCCCCCAAATTAAACAAAAAAATTCAAATATAAATAAAGTACACAGCCCCGACACTCCTCCCTGCAAATTGCATCTGCTCCAGACTTGGCTCTGCCTCTGGTCAGAAGCAGTTGTTTGAGCCCTAGAGTCCCTGGAGAACTGTGGACTCCTCTTAGAATTTGGGCCTGACTCGAGACACTACCCAGGCAGTATCCAACATTGCTCTGTACTCTGCAGGCTGACGTCATATTCTTAGAAGAATAAACTCTCATGTGGTTCTGACTCATGTTGGATAGAATGCATGTGTGCACATGTGCTAAACACACACACACATGCACACACACACACATACACACACACACACACACACAGAAGGTGCTCAAAGGAGAGGCCTGGCTGGTCATTACACTCACCATAGAGGACTGCTATGATACCCCAGTGAGTGGGGATGGGACGATGGGAATGAGAGAGAGAGAGAGAGAGAGAGAGAGAGAGAGAGAGAGAGAGAGAGAGAGAGAGAAATTCTTGAGAGGCACGTTGGATTAAGGTGCCTTTTCTTAGTCTCCTCTTGCATCCCTGGGTGTGGTCCCTCAGGACTTATCTGCTCCATGATGGCAAGTCAGGGACCTCTTTAAGGGGTGTAGCCACACGGGTAGGAATATTCCTTGAGTCCTTCAAGCCAACAAGTCCAGTGCTTCTGCCTACAGTCCCTATCTCACCTGGGGCTCAGCCCAGGGCACTGCTCCTAGGATGTTGGCAACCTGGGTTTGGCTGCTCTTCTTGCTTTTGCCATCCACATGCAGCAACCCAGCAGTGCACATCCCAACCCTGCTGCCACCCACTGTCACACCCCCGCTGTGTGTTCTTCTTTCGAATAAGCTTTTCTGGTGGGACAAGAGTGAAAGAAGAGGGCCGGAGTGATCGCCCAGTGGGTAGGGCGTTTGCCTTGCATGCGGCCGGCCTGTGGTGGCCTGGGTTTGATCCCTGGCATCCCATATGGTCCCCTGAGCACCGCCAGGAGTAATTCCTGAGTGCAGAGCCAGGAGTAACCCCTGAGCATCGCCGAGTGTGACCCAAAAAAGCAAAAAAAAAAAGAGTGAAAGAAGAGCTCTCAGCTGACGCAGGCAAATCTTTTGCCCAAAGGAACTTCTTCAAGTTTTTTTTTCCTACTGTACACGCTCCCCAGGGCCATGTCTCTACCTGCTCCTATTTTTATTTGAAAACTACAAAGTAAAGGACACCCCCCATACACATCGAGTACTCTATGTCACGATAGGCTTGTCCCTAGACTCCTTTCACGGCTGAGTGTCTGAGCTCCCTCTCCATTCCTGAGCACTTTCTTCCCTGCCAACAGCAGCACTGCTGTTGCCCCCTCTGCTCGGAGCCCTGCTGGTAAGAGCCAGCAGTAGACAGAAGAGCTGGTGACACTTTGAGCACATTATAAAAGCCAGGGGCAAGGAAGAATGAGCCACGATTCATTCTCTTTTGGATGCCTCCAGATCAGCCTGTACCGGATCTTTATCAGAAGAAGAGCTACTACTTCATGTACCTTAGAAAACAAGTCCCAGGGCCAGAAAGAGAGAGAGAGAGAAGAGAGAGTGATAGAGACAGAGACAGAGAGAAAGAGTGAGAGGCAGAGACATGGAAACAGAGAGAGATAAAGAGAGAGTGCAAAGGCCTCAGCATATACTTTGCCTGGCAGTCCTGGGTTCAACTGCCAGCACCGCATGGTCCCTTGAGCACCATTGGGAGTAACTTTTGAGCACTAAGGTGAGTCACCCCCTGAGCACCTCTGAGTGTGGTGCAGAATAAAGTGAGCAAACAAGAAGATCATGTATCACCTCAAATTGAGAGCAGAGGTGGGAAATGGGGCTAGAAATTGAGCTCACCTGGATTTTCTGTCTAAAGAGGTGGATGGAATCCAAAGCATCAATCAAGCTGAGGCTCTGGCTCACTCCACCTCCAGACTCATTCAAGCCCTTGGTTAGTCTTTGGATGTTTTTGGGTGGCCTGGATGAGTATCACTGCCTTGCTGGCCATCACAAGTAGGTAGGGGTGGGGCCAGAGCCATAGCACAGCAGGGAGAGCATTTGCCTTGCACAGGGCTGACCTGAGTTTGATCCCCAGCATCCCATATGGTCCCCCGAGCTCCACCAGGAGTAATTCCTGAGTGCAGACCCCTGAGCATCACTAGGTGTGAACCAAAAAAATAAAGTGGACAGGAGTCTGCTTCACCTGATCACTCACATTAATTCTCATGGGTCCCTTCTGCCTTCAGTGCTGGTGAGGGCACTGCTAACTCTTCTCACTCTTTCCATAAAGGGATCAGTGGACTGAGGCAGATCCACACAAATTTATTTATTTAGGACTTAAATTACATCAGCAAAAGCCACTCATCACAGTAGGGTTTGAGCAAATGTCCAAGTAGGCAGATCTGGAAGACCTGCATGTCTAGAATTCTGTCTACCTCATATTTCAGCTGCATGTCGCTGGGCTAAGATGACAGAAGATGTTCTGCAAAGAAATAATTGTGATCAACATGGGGTTAAGCAGAATGAAACCAGTTTTGATGGCTGGACTGACGCCTCTCGGCACCTCACAGAGCCAGGAATATGTTACTCTTGAGTGATTTTTCTTTGGAATTGTGTGAAACAGTCATGCAATGGTCTTAGGGAACATTGACACTTTGCGGAGCAAATACCCAGGATAAATAACAGGGAAATCCCTCTGTCTCTACACTTGCCAGAGACTCTGGATCTGACATCCTCCTGGTGGTCTAGCTGCAACACAAGGCACAGTTTTAGCTGAACGGATAGCAGAAAGTCCATTTCCAGGGGGCAAAGTCAACGGAACTGAGCCTGTGAGCTATGCTTGCCACCCTCTAACATTGCTCACTTCTTAGGCACCAGCCTCCTGCCCCAGCACTTACTTTGTGAAAGTGAGGCCCACATCTAGAGAGCCAAGGAAAAAGGGACATCAAGGCAACAGGTGCAAATGCTGAGCATCTGCTCAGGGCCCTTCCGGGCTGGGCTGCTCTGACCTAAAGCAGAGAACTAAGCCCCTTCTTGGCATGCCAATTTGGCCACTGCTGCCCCCTCTCCCTTCCAGGTTGCAGGGGTGGCTGCCTTTTCACCAACTGTCCCAGCCAGCCTCACTCTGGCCTGACCTGGGTTCCTTCTGTGATGATACTCTAAGCACCCAAAAGAAGGAGAAGGTGTAAATTACTTTGACATCATCACCAAAAGAATTTGTTTGTCTTCAATTCATTCGTATGATGTGATTCCAGGCTGGATTTCCAATTGTGGTTCATTTTTCCTCTCCGGATCCCCTGGCCATCTCTGGGGTACTTCAGCCGATAATTTCTGGGAACTCTCATAAATTGCAGCTTCAGCTGGAAGGTTGTGCTTGCTGGAGGCGAGTGATTAAACATTTTAATAACCCAGCAAACTTATCAACAGGATGACCCCCCCACCAAAAAAAGGAAACAATTTTATTTTCCCAGCTTGTGTTTCAGAGTATTTTACTACTGGGGTCAAATGTCTGTCCAAGATTTTTGAAGCCCCAAATTGACTTTGAACCTCCTCAAAGGTTCCTGTAATACACACTGCGTCCTGCCCCGTAAATCATCTGATCCTGGACTTGCATGCATCTAACTATCCTGTCCACTATCGCCATGGTGCCTAAAAGGTTTTTAATATAGATATTAAATATATCCATATCATCGCTCTAGCGAGAGTGGGAGCTGTGCTTCCTCTCCTCTGGGGTCTTTCGAGCTATTTGCTGCTGACATACACTATTAAAAATAAACCTACCCCCAGGATCTAGTCATTTTACACGGGATTAGGACTAATGTTATCATCTACAGAGCAGCAGAGGTTTGCCAACAGCAGAGGTCGCCGAGAATGATGGAAACACGATCATGTGCGATAATCTTCAGTGAGGAAATGACTTTCATCATCTGTAATATGTCATTTAGATGCTTATTTAAGACATACTATTGAACAAATATTGATGCCTTCAACACAATAAAAAAAACATCAATGCCACTACTAGATAAGGAGTCAGATTCACTTTGGGGCCTGGGTTGGAGTGGGTAGGAAATATCCCAGGAATCCTCATAATGAGCAAGGGGTGGAGAATGAAGGGGAAGGAGGTGGGAGAGGGAAGGAAAAGTCATTGGGTGCCAGTTCTTTCCATTAAGAATATCCTGGCACTGGTAGGTACAAGCCTAAGAGCTGTGTGATGACTTGACCAAAAGAATTAGCATTTGGGGTATTTGTTTTATTTTTATTTATTTATTTATTTATTTTTTGCTTTTTGGGTCACACCCGGCAATGCTCAGGGGTTACTCCTAGCTCTGCACTCAGGAATTACTCCTGGCGGTGCTCGGGGACCATATGGGACGCCAGGGATTGAACCCGGCCGGCACAGGCCGGCCACGTGCAAGGCAAACGCCCTACCCGCCTACCCGCTGGGCTATCGCCTCCCGCCCCATGGGGTATTTGTTTTAGGCAGCCAGCAGTGCTCAGAACTTACTTCTGGCTCTGAACTTAGGGACCACTCCTAGCAGGCTCAGGGAACCATATGGAGAGCCAGGGATCAAACCTAGGCCAGTTCCATGCAAGGGAATTGCCCTACCACCCCTACTACCTCTGTGGCCCCAGAAGGAAATATGTCTATTCCTGTTTTATGGACAAGGCACCCCATAATTCAACCAGTTTTTTCTTCTGGGGGATGTGGGACACATCCAGGGGTGCTCAGGGGATCAGGTGCTCTGTCAGTCGCACCCACGTGTGCAATGCAAGCACCTTTATCCCTGTACTATATCTCTGGCCCCTCAAACATTTTTCCTATCACCAGGTGGTGTCATGAAATCTGAACATGGATTCTTGTGCCAAGTTCACCTGCCTTAAGGCTTGTGGCCCCTTGATGCCGGAGCTGCCTGACATCAAAGGGCAACCAGCCCTGTCTCATTGCTAGTCATTTTCACCTGCTGCATTTGCATATCCTCACCAGCAAGCGCTGTCCCTGCCCAAACCCCCACCACCTGCAAGAAGCAAATGCACAACAATTTGGACCTGAGTCTCTGTTCCTCACCCCAAACTTTCAGGTACTCTTTCTGGAGAAAATAAGCAACTTGGGCTTATGATTTTCCAGGTCTACTCTGGCCATAACACAATGGCTCTGGAGACCAGAGCCCTTTTTTAGAGGCAAACCACTGACCACGACTCTCTTCTTGTTTCTCTGTTTTTCATTTGATCTCAGACACTAGAACCCCCTGCAGATCCCTGGGAGCTGGGACAACAGAAGAAACCTCCTTAGGAAACAGTGGGCATCTATTTTTATATTAAAAAAAGAAAATCACAGAGACTCAGGAACTGAAAGCACCTGCCTCCCAAGCATGAGGCAAGTGAGTTTGAATTCAAGGCTGCCCATGGGTGTCCCCACGGCCATCAAAAAGCACACAATCTCCAACATGCTTAGCCAGATGTGAACACGGCAACAGAAGCACACAGGCCCTGGGAAGGAAACACCAAGGCAATCCACCAAGGCATCCAAGGCACCCACGTTAGGGAAACAACATATGAAAGAGGAAAGAATTGGGAGGGGGAACTAGATAGTAACAGCGTGCACAGAGGTCCAGTATAGAGGAAGCTGGTAAAGAAAGGGCTTTCATTCCCGTTCTGTGGAAGGTTTGGAAGTGAGGGTGTCTGGTGAAGCGACGCAGCTGGGCGGGTGGGATTTGGCAAACCCCAACCCTGTCTCATTGCTAGTCATTTTTACCTGCTGCATTTGCATATGCATATGATATCTGTTATCCTAATTATATCTATTTTCCCAGGTACAGACAGACATACCCCAGAGTTGGGGTGCCCATTAGCAGATCACACAGGCCTCTGCAGCTGTGTTTTGATTAGCAGAAAAGGTTCTTTGGCATCGAAGAACTGAAATCACCTTTTAGGGTATGACAAAGCGCAGCCAAGCGTCGCACAAGTGAAAATCAGAGGTTTCTCTAAGGAAGGAGTGAGAACGACCACAAAGAATTAAAAGGAGAATAACCTTTAATGGTTTCAACTGTGAAAGCTCAGTCAAACTAAAAGCCTGCCATCTATCACGCGGGAGGTACTGGGCTGGCTCTCCTGGGGCCAGGAAGGAGGAGACCCTAGGGGGAGCTTCCATGGGGAGCCCAACCCATCATTTTTCCAGGCTGGGCTCCAGCAGGGAGGACTTGAAGGTGAAGAGGCCAAGGATGGTAGCAAAAGGATCCTGGTGTGTTCCCACCTGTCTCAAGGACTTGCAAAGTAGATGCAATCATTATGCAAATCACCACCAGCCTTCTTTTCCACCGTGGCACAGGGATGCCTTTCAGAAGACAAGGCTGTATTTTTCATCTTCCCTAGCTCCCACTGTGGGCTTCCATGCCCAAATTCCTGGGAATGGCAGTGTCCCAGTGTTAATCTGTGTTTTAGGTGTGAAGTGTGTGAATGGATGTTCCTAGGTTCATTCTTAGGCACCTGACCGCCTGTGTAAGGAAACCTGGGCAGGTGTGATCCCAACTGTAGTAAGCCAAAAGGCACTCGTGAATTTGCCTCAGCCAATGAGCCAGGCTGTGCTGCAACCATGCCCTGACCCCCAACGCCCCAATGTTGAATTCAGTGAGATTTTTCTTTCTTTTTTTTTAATTTTTTATTTTTACAATTACAAAGATATACAATTAAAAAGTTCATATTTGGGTTTTGGTCATACAGTGTTCCAGCACCCATCCCGCCACCAGTGCCCATCTCCCACCACCAACGTCCCCGGTTCCCTCCCCTCCCCAGCCCTGCTCCATGGCAGGTTCTTTATTTCTTTCCTTTTCTCTCTTTCTCTTTTCCTTCCCTCCAGACTATGGATTACAGAACATACATTAAAGGGTTGTCATGTGTATCTTTTTGCCTCTATTTAATGCTCAGTTCTAGGTTGGCATTAGTACCCTCGACAATTGTTGGCACCCTGTTCCATTTTCTGTCTTACCTAGCCTCTGACTCCCACACGTTTGTGATAATTTCCACCTTTGACAAGACCTCCTGATACATGCTTCACTTGACCTTGGATATTGGTATCTTAATATGTACATATATATTTATGTTATGCAGATAAATGTAGTCATTCTGTGTCTGTCTCTCTCCTTCTGGCTAATTTCGCTCAACATAATCTTCTCCATGTCCATCCATTTATAGGCAAATTTTATAACTTCATTTTTGCTAATAGCTGCATAGTATTCCATTGTGTAGATGTACCAAAGCTTCTTTATCCAGTCATCGATTTTCGGGCACTCTGGTTGCTTCCAGATTCTGGCTATTGTGAATAATGCTGCTATGAACATAAAAGTAGGGATGGTGTTTCTGCTGCGTATTTTTGGTTTCCCAGAGTAGATTCCCAGGAGTGGTATGGCTGGGTCAAATGGGAATTCAATTTCTAGTCTTTGGAGGAATGTCCATATTGTTTTCCAGAAAGGCTGTACCAGCCAGCATTCCCACCAACAATGGATGAGTGTCCCCTTTTCCCTACATCCACGCCAGCACCTGTTGTTCTTGCTCTTTTGAATATGTGCCAGTCTCTGTGGTGTAAAGTGGTATCTCATTGTTGTTTTGATTTGCATCTCTCTGATTCAATGGGATTTTTAGTCCCCCATAAGTCCACACAGATTAAGTTGGAGGTCTAGAGAATCAAAGAACCTTAGGGCTTAGAAAGTGCATATCTTCTTCCCTTCCAAAATATAGCAAGCCCTGACTTAGCATTTTTCTTCAACTTCATGTGACTTTTCAACATCAGTATAGGGCAAAAGTGAAACCCAAGTATGGTGGAAACGAGACTTTAGATTTTGATCTTTTTTTCCAGGCTAGCATTATTCCCTCAGGATCTCTGTCACTTGTGATGAGGGCCAACTCTCGGCTCCTGGTCCAGCACAGGTCAGCAGGGCACACAAACCCTCCTGCCCACACTGTCCATCACATCCAGCATCATATTCAGCCCAGCATTCCAGAGCAAACATGAATGAATCAACACTTAGCATAAAGCAGGTTCTGGGTTGGGTGATTTTTCCCAGCTGTAGACTAACGTAAATCTGTAGTGCACACAGCAAGGTAGGTGAGCTGAGCTATGACTTTGCATAGGTGTAGTCAACTGTTTTTGACTTAGAGTTTTTCAACTTCAGATGGATTTTTTTGTGGATATAGCCAGCCCCTGGTCAACCAGAGAAAGTGTCTCATTTCAGGGCTAACCAAAAAATGAAGATGCCTTGTTGGAGAGGGGAGACTCCTTGTGAATTGAAAACACTCAAGTGACTATAACCCATTTCCAGGTATGGCAGGCTGGAATAGACATTAATTCTTTTACCAGGTGTTTATTGAGCCCCTACTAGGTGCTGGGCATTGTCTTATGCAGCCAACATTGAGTTGAAGGCAGACAAGAGACAACAGTGCTATGATGAGTGACAAACAGAAATTCACTGTGAGGCCAGTGTGTCTTCCAGCAGGGGTGCGACCACTGCAGGGGTTCAGAGGTTCCAATTACAAACCAGAGAGTTGACCTGGTGAGGTTGACAAGAGCAAGCAAAGCAAGAGTGCCAAGATGAGTTGGGCAACAGAAGTCTGGAAAGGGAGCCCAGGCAGGAGCCGGGCAGGCACCAGAAGTTTGGATAACACAGTTTTGAACAATCCCCCAAGGCATGACTTGAGAACAATGTTCTATGAACGAGATGAGATGAACCTGGTATAGATGATGTGGTCACTTTCAAACTTGAGAACAGGTCAGAATCACTGGGATGACTTAGTAGCACCTGGAACTTCTCATACTTCATAGAGAGGGAAGGTTGGACAATCTGCATCTTCAACAAGCTCCCAGATGCCAATAATGTTATTGGGTCTGGACCACACTCTGCCCCTCTTTTCATAATAGGAGGCAGGGTCCCTGGAAGCCATTCACCTGGCCAACAGGGATCTACTACTGACACAGCTGGTTTGGAGGCTGGCTTAAGCTGTCCACTAGGCTTCCTTGTCCTCCTACCCACAAACCGCCTCCTCCCAGTCCTTCTCTCTTCTCCTCTGGGCCAGTCTGTGGGTGAGTAAATGATGTTCAGATGAAAATGCATGGAGAATCCAAATAGCGCAGTGGATCCAAGGTCACTGTTCACTTCTTCTAGTAATTCAGGTTTCCTGGTGACAATTTAGATGGTGTTCTAAGGAGGACTTATTTGAGGTGCCAGAGCCCAGACCAAAGCACCAAGGTACCACCAGAACCATCCAGAGGAAGTCAGTTGACCATGTCCCCCCTCCAGCTCCTCCTTTCCCAACTACTGACTCCTCAGGGCCCATTGGCTACCCATCTGGGGTGCCTTTCCCCTCCTGCCATGTGGCAAGCACCAGCTTATTCCCCTGCAAGAACTTGCTCTGGACAGAGCAGGTCTCCCACTGTGCCTGGGGCCTTTAGCAGCAGACAGGCTTCTCAGGTCTAGAGTCTGGAGGAGAGGCAGACACAACCTAGAAAGCCTGATGCGCATGAGCAGCACGCTCCATGCCTCAGGAGCCCCAAAAAAGTCTACTGCACATCCAATGCAGTCTTCCTGAGCAGTGCGAGTCTGATTCACTGGATGGGCACTGGGTCCCATCAATTTGTCCATCTCTGCTAGCCACCTCTCATGGAAGATGCTGTCGCTTCTTGGAGAATCCTTGAGAAAGAAGAAGTGGACTCACAGGAGCACTAGGCTTCCAGGAAAGGCAAACAGGGCTGGAGCCCAGTGGGGAGCGCCCTGCCTGCTCTCCTGCCCCCCTCCCCTCACACGCACTATATGATAAGTCTTGGGAATCCATGGAACTGGGCTCCCGCACTTTTTAGAAACTGCCTGTTCCCCATCTCCACCCTAAACATGGTCATTCAGGGGTCACCTGGAAAGTTAGTTTGACTCGACCACAAGTGACTAGCTCAGGACCAGCCTGGAGCCACACAGGCCATAAGAGAGCTTTCAGGAATGCTAGAAGTCTAAAGTGAAAGGGTCACCCACATTCTGGAGGGATCCCAGCCTGGCAGGCAGCACCATTTTCTCTCAGAAGACCATTGGAAGTGGGAGAAAATGCTCAGGCTAACTCAGGCTTCTGCTCTCAAGGCAGAAGGAGAGTGGGGGGCCCGAGTCCCTCCATTCCATAGTGCCTGAAGCCTGTGGCATCTAGTCCAGTTGTTCCAGTCCCCACTTTCAGAAACAGGTGCACTAGAGATTCTGCAAACAAGGTTATCCTGACCAATGGTACCATACCACTCTGGCCAGGCTCCCTTCTTGGAAAATGGCTCATCTCTGGTGGAATTTCCCCATAGACCACCCCTCACACTACCCAAGCCAAAACACCCAAGAACTATGCTAATCATCTTAGAGGGATACCAAGTCACAGACCCTGTTTAAAACAATGAACAGGGCCTCTCAAGTGCTGAAAGGAGGTTAGTTAGACTTTAAGGTGAGCATCTTCTCGTGTGTGGGGTTTTTTTTTTTCTTTTTTGTGTCACACCCGGCGACACTCAGGGATTACTCCTGGCTCTGCACTCAGGAATTACTCCTGGCGGTGCTCGGGGACCATATGGGATGCCGGGAATCGAACCCGGGCTGGCATGGGCCAGCCGCATGCAAGGCAAACGCCCTACCCGCTGGGCTATCGCTCCGGCCCCTTTCTCGTGTGTTTGGCCATGGATTCTAAAGTGCTGCTGGGAAAAAAAGGGATAAGCTATGTACCTTCATTCCGTTGGTGCCAGAGAAAGAGTTGGGGAGGAAGATATGTACCTGGAAGTGAGTATATGGCCTGCTGTGGGCCCTTGTTTCAATTAAAAGTAAGTCCACCTTGCATGTATAGTTACTTAAATGGTTTCTGACTCCCCCAAAGTGAACATGAGAGCTCCTTCCCCACACCCCCATGCCCTGCCACCCCACAGTCTCACCTGTTCTCTGTCATTTTAGATCACATATGGTCGATCACATAAGCATGTGTCTAACTGTGGTCATGTGGCCCAATTCTGGGTTTTTGGATCATTTTATTTATTTTGGTTTGGGGCCACATCCAGACATGGTTAGGGTCACTTGTGGCTCTGCACTCAGGAATTACTCCTGATGGTGCTCAGGGAACCACATGGGATGCCAGGTATCTAACCAGGGTCGGCGGCATGCAAGGCAAATGCCCTCTCGGCTATACCATTTGCTCAGGCCTGATAGAGCCTTTTTTTTATCCAATGAGACTCCAGAAAAGGGTTGCAGAGGCTTCTGAGAAAGTTCTCTAATGAACTAAAGAGGAGAAAAGAGATGGAGGAAGATGGAGGCAGGAAGGGAGAAGAGAGAGGAGAGAGAGAGAGAGAATGAAAGTCTACTCTCACTTTCCCCTGAGGACAGGTTCTTGATGCCATGGCTGAGGCCCTCAATAAACCAACTCGTTGTATGGCAGCTAATCAACTCCCTTCCCATCAAATCAGCCCGAGTCTAGTGTGACCCTCAACAGAGTTCATCTGAGCCTCAGATTCAGACCCAGATCCAGAGAAAAGGAAGAGATGCTAAGTGCTTGGAGAAGCCTAAGAGTGACACTTAGCCCTGCCTCTGGAAGCCCATGTGATACTCGGAAATTTATGCAACCCTTCTGAACCTCAATTCATCCATCTATACAATGAGCCATGGATATCACTGTGGTGGGAATTTGTCAATTCTAGAACCTAGCTGCTATCTCCAGTTCAAGACCCCTTTGGGATTGTCCAATGGTGTATGGTTTTGATAGAAGATAGAAGAGCCTGCTTAGCATAACTGAAGTTTCACAAACAAGAGCTTTTTGTCCTGCCATGACTGTGCCAATTGGAAGCTCTGTTGGCAGCTCAGCCAGTATAGACTGAGCCTCCAGTGCTGGAAGAGGTGGGCAGTTCTGTTGGTTTGGTGCAGTAGAGGTAGTACATGGTGGAGCCCTCACCAGCCTCCCAGTCCTTCTGGGAGTTACCAGGTTCAAGCCCCTTCTTATAACCTTGTGTTTCAGCCTCCGCACAATTTTGGCCTCCCCCAAATCTTCCTCCTACAAACTCCTTCCTGGTTTAGTGAGTTGGCCTCAGTTGCTTACAGCCAAGCACGTTGCTGGATAAAAGACCTTCTTTGTGAGGCTGTTGAGAAGCTGAGCTGAAATCACACTTGTCAAGCATTTCATTGAATGCCTGGCTCTCAACATGTCAGCTGTTGAGATTATTACGGGCTCAGATGGCCCCCATGACAGGATGATCTGAGTTAAACACAAGGTTTTAATTGACCTTTAAAAAAGAGTACACAGAATCCTAGTAGCCAAATTGGCAACTTTCCCTCCCTACTCAGACTCTGGCTGTCTAGAGTTTTCCTAAAGCCAAATTCACCAAACTGGCAACACAGTGGAATGAAGGCCCAGACGATCCAGAACCTGATCCCAAAATTGAAAATGTACAGTGAAGGATCAGAGAGCAATTACAGTGGGTAAGGGAAGTGCTTGCTTGCTTGGGCCGGAGAGATAGTATAACAGGTAAGGAGCCTATCTTGTATGCAGCTGGCCTGGGTTAGAGCCCAAGCACCCCAGATGATCCTCTGAGCCTTCAAGGAGTTTGCCCTGAGTGCAGAGCCAGGAGTAATCTCTGAGCACTGCCAACTATGACCCCCAAAATGGAAGGTGCTTGGGGCCGAGCAATAGCACAGCAGGTAGGGCATTTGCTTTGCATGCCACCAACCTGGGTTCGATCCCTGGCATGCATATGGTCCTCCGAGCATTTCTAGGAGTAGTTCCTGAGTGCACAGCCAGGAGTAACCCCCCTGAGCAATGCCAGGTGTGACTTCCTAAGCAAAAAAAAAAAAGGAAGGTGCTTACCTTACACACAGTGGACACAGGTTTGATCCCAGCACACTTTTTAGTCCCCTGAGCCCTGCCAACCAAAAGTGATTCCTGAATGCAGAGCCAAGAATAACCATTACCTGTTGTGAACCCAAATCAAAAGCAAAAGTAAACATAGAAAGTGTAGAGTAACAATACCAAGAGATATTAAAGGTATTAAAGGCACTTACCTCGTACAAAGCTGATCCCAGTTCAATCCCCAGAACACCAGTAGGTGTGATATCCAAGCATCGAACAACCCCTGAGCACTGTTGGGACTGCTGGGTGTGCCCCCACCTCGAATCCCAGAAAATAAAAGAATGTAGAAGGTCTGTGTTCCCAAGAGCGCCCCTGTCTGGCACACTTTGCTAGCCCTAAGGTTAAAGTCACCTTATAGTCTTGGGGACACAGGACACAGCAAGAGCAGAGATCAAGCCCAGTTCAGGAGTTCAAACAGTCACACACACACACACACACACACACACACACACACACACACACACACACACACTTGGACCATGTTCTGCAAGAGCACAGCAGCCTGGTCTCCCTAAACCAAGCTCCTTCTGCAGCAGGCTTGTGTCCTTACAGAGACACAGGCCAAATATCACTCCTGACCCAGCACCTTTGACATCTGATGGCCAGGCATCTCCAGCCACCAACATCTTCCCCACCAGCAGCTTGCTAGTGTTGAAAACAGTATATTTGGTCATCATTGGGCACAGTGGCCGAGTTATGGTTCAACCCCAGGCTCAGTTTGCAATTTCCATAACTCCATCTGTTTGGTCCCACAAAAGACTTGAGAGGCCAGGAAAGATCATGTCGCAAGAGATGAATGAAACTTGTGCAACTTCCACAGCCAGAGGGCATTTAAGTGGCTGGAGCCATGAACACCTCTCCCCGGGCCCCAGTGCGAGACAAGCCCCCACGTCTTGGCTGAAGAGGGCCTGGGCTGGGTCTGCAACTAGCCAGACCCCACCTCTTGGCTGGACGGGCCTGAACTGAGTCTGCAGGGCTGCAAAGTGGTAATGGAAGGGGGGAGCAACATGTGGACCTGCTGGCCTCCTCCCCAGAGGCTGGAACACAGTAAGTCCAGCAGAAGTTGCCTCTCCCAAACAACCAGCCCCCCATGACACCTCGCCCTGGACTAGTCTCCAGGCGGTGGACACTAGAGCCATCATGGGCCTGGCCTCTCCTCTCTCATCGCCTTACGGCACAGGAACTGTCTACAGCGCCTATAGTACCCTCCCACTTCCCATTCCACATTTCCGGTGTTGCTCAACAGGTTCTTCTTGGGCCTGAGGCTGGTTCGCCCTTTTCCTAGATGAGCCAGTCTCCCAGGGAATCCACAGGAGGCTTGACTATGGCTGCCAGCACAGAAGAAGGTGGCAGGGCTTCCCCATGCTTGGCAGGGGCATTGCCAACTAACTGGGGGCCAGTTAGTGGCCCCAGGGGGTCTCTCCTGCCTTGGCTTTGGAAAGGAAATGGCCGTATCCTGCCAAGCTGGTTACCTCACTTTTATATTCTTTTACTTTCTGTCAAATAAAATCAAATAAAATGAGTCTAGGTGGTGCAGCCCTCAGGGGGTCCTAAGCACCCAGAGAGGCAGACCTTGCTGCTGCTGGCCATCGAGGCCCATGGTGGACAATGAGCTCCACGGCCTGCCTGTGAAGCAGACAGGAAAGGCCCAGTCCCACTGGGGTTCTTTCCTCTCTGTCTCCATCCTCACTGGAAAGGCACAAACAAAACTCCCCCCACCCACAATGTTCTGATGGTAAAAGGCAGCAGAAGGGAGGCAGAGGGGTCAGGAAACCCTCTCTAGCTTTGGTTTGAGTCTGTAGCAATGATCTAAGGAGACTTTTCTGTTCTGAATCAGCTTGGGCATGTGCAGAATACTTGCAGGTGGAGAAGCGGAAGCTCTAGGAGAAGAGCTGTTCACGCCAGGGCTTCTCAAGATCCACACTCAGCCTTTATGAGCTGGTAAGGATTTGCTGAGTGGGGTAGATGGGGCTGTGCACTGCAGGCTAAATAGCACATAGGATCTTCACCCAGTGGGCACCAGTAACACCTTCCAATGTTACCGTCAAAAATGTCCCTGGGGCCAGAGAGATGCACAGTGGTTAAGGCACTTGCATTGCGTGCAGCCAACCTGGTTTGTTCCTTGGCACCATGTGGTCCCCTGAGCATCACTGGGTTCAGCCCTGGAGGCTCCTAAGTATCACTAAGGTGGCCTCGGGATCCCCAGCACCACAGCGTCTAAGCAGTAGTGTGCCCCCAGGTTCTTGCATTGAATCACTCACCCAATTGGCCAAGATTCAACAAGGAGGAGCCCCTCATTTCCTAAATGCCACCAGAGAGACTTTCCCAACCCTCTCCCTGCCAAAAAAAAAAAAAAAGTTCCACACACTGAAAAACATCCCTGGGGACGAAGAGAGCCTTAGGAAAAGCCCACAGCTCTGAGCAAAGGTAGGGAGGTAAGAACAAGTCCCCCTACATCTAGGATGGGGAAACAAGTTTTTCTGCACCTAAACACTGACCACATCCTGAGGTGTCAGGAGAAGTGAGAGTTGAAAGAGCCCATCTCCTCCTCCTCATCCTCCTTCTTTCTCTTGCTTTGCTTCCTCCTTACCACCTCCTCCGCTTCCTCTATCACCACCACCTCCTCCTCCTCCTCCTCCTCCTCCTCCTCCTCCTCCTCCTCCTCCCTCCTCCTCCTCCTCCTCCTCCTCCTCCTTTTCCTCCTCCCTCAGCTACCTTTACTGAAATGCCTGTTACCTGCCAAGCACATGACTGCTGTTCAACACCTCAAATACCTGGCAAGCATGAGTGGTTATTTATGCTGGGTGGCACTCTGGCAACTCAGCCATTATTGCACCAAATATGGCAGGCGGATATGCCCTTGTGGCCGGCTGGCTCTCTGCTGCCCAAGCTAGCAGCCCTTTCTTCCCTCCCTGATCAGGCATGATGTCAGACCAGGGCCTTCCCTGCACACAGAGCCAGCAGAACTGAGCTCTGTTCCTGATGAAGAATGGCTGTTTGCTGAGGCCACCTCCCGGCACCCCTCCCTCCCCCCCCATGCCTCATCATTCCATTCCACTACCCCCAGGATGCTCCAGGAGCAACTGAGAAAACTCAGAGCTTGTGGAAGAATCAGGGCCCACCCCTAACCTTACAGCCAACATCACCACCCCCTTAACACCACTCAGACTGCACCTGAGGGCTGGAGCTCTCTAAGCTACCAGCAGTCATCTAGAATATGCAGAAGCTCCACACACTTGGGTCCTGCCCTTGAGAGGCAGACAATCTGTCCCTGCCCCCAACCCCAGACTGGTGACTGCACAGGTCACCTCCATTTACATAGGAAAAGAGATCCCACCAGCTTAAGAGATTTGGGGCAGATAGCTACAATTAGCCAGAATAAGGGTTTTAACTCAGACATCTGTTCCCCAAATCCCTCATTCTACCTCTTTCTCTTACAAACTTATTGCCTCACCTCTCTAACCATCAGAGCAAAGAGAAGGAGCAGAAGAATCCGCCTTCCCTTAACCAGTGAGTCCAGATGCCAGGCAAGATTAACACAAGGGCCAGCAAGACTGGCTGCTGCTTCAGTCATAAACTCAGCTAGAATCAGAGACCAGAGAACAGAGTTGGCTGAGCAATGCCTGGAACTCCTGTCCGCTCCAAGGCTACTCAAACTGTCATCTGTGGCCAGGTGCCTGGTCTGGCCTGTTGTTGGCCTCGCCTGGAGGAACTAGGATACATTTTAATGCTGCACTGGGACATGAGTCAGGAAGTTCCAAAGTCCTCACATGGGGACTAACACTGTAGTACATTTTGGAGTTTATATTTTGTGTAGTTCCATTTTCTACTTTATTTTTTCCCCTAGTAATACATTTTCATTGTATTATCAAAACATTTCTACTGAGACTGTACCACCTACACGGCAGAGCCTGGCAAGCTACCCGTGTTTTATTTACTTGGTATGCCAAAAACTAGTAACAATTATGGACCTCAGTTCCATGACCTGAAAAATGGTTTCAGGCTCCTCCTGTCCCTGGAGCAAGCAGATGCCCTTGGGTTACACTTGCTTGTGACAGGACTAATGGGATGTTACTAGTGCCCACTCAAAGCAAATCGATGAACTATTGGAAGACAGTGATCAAAACATTGCTCCATGACAAATTGAGATTGGGGGACATCCCGAAATATCCCACAAGGGCAACTCTTATTCAAAAAATTGGCCTTTCATCATAACTGGCCCCCAAAAGCTAGAGAATAAACTACAGGTAAGCCTGGGGATTTAGAGCTGTGTTGGTCTAGCTTCAGACCCTTTCATCTGGATGTGCCAAGGTTTTATGCTATATATATGTATATACATGCATATATATAACATAAATATATATATATATATATATATATGGAACATTCGCTTTCAACATTCGAAGCAGGACTGAAATATGTTCCAAAACCACATAAGCATAAAGTATACCACTAAATCAGTTTTGAGATGAGGTTGTAACAATGGCACTACCAGTGCAATCAGGATAGAATATAACTCAGTTACCCCTATACCAGATGCCCCTTCTCTCCACCTCTATCCCACACACACAATAACTAAAGCTCTCATTTGCTTTCTGCTACTGTATCTTGACTTGCATTTTCTAGAATGTGTGTAAACGGATGATAAAGTATGTGCTCTTTGGGCTCTGTCTTCTTCTACTCAACCCAACTTTTTTTTTTGCTTTGTTTTGGGGCCATCCCTGGTGGCAGCATTGCTCAGAGATTACTCTTGGCTCTGTGTTCAGGAACCACTCCTGGTCCTGGTGGGCTCAAGAGACTGTGTGGGATACTGGTGGTCAAACCTTGGAAAGATACATGCAAGGCGAGCACCCCGTCCACTGTACACAGTATAACATTTTTTTAATTAACCTGCATCATTGTACATATCGGTCATGTGATCCCCTTTTTTAAAATATATGAGGAATATTCTATTACGGAAAGTTCACAATTTGTAGTATCTATGCAACTGGAAAGACTCATGTTTATTTTTTCAAAATTTCCTTAATCCTTTCCAAAGTATAACAACAGCAAGGAAGAGGAAGAGACAGAGGACAAACAAAAGCGAATTTGCCAAACTCACCTGCTCCCCTTGCTGTGTGCACTAACTCTGGCCTAGAGTCAGTGTCCCCGAAACCAGCCCCTTCTACTGAACACTGAAGGTCATTGATCCCCAGAATTTTCCCTGATCCCCCAGTGTTCACTCCCATGCCCCTAACCAAACCATTTTCCATCATTTCACAAATTTTATGTTATCAAGATCACTTACCATTTTGTGAATGATTTATTGAATCTTGCTAGTTTCTAAAAAGAAAAGATAAAAAGTCATTTCCCCTTCCCTTCATTCTTGCTTGCTCTGTTTGTTCATTTGTTTTTGTTTTAGGAGAGCACAGCCATACCCAGCTGTGCTCAGGGCTTACTCCTGGCTCTGTGCTCAGGAATCACTTTTGGTAAAGCTCAGGGGACCATAGGAGGTGCCAGGGATTAAGCCCGATCAGCTGAATGCAGGGCAAGCACCCTACCCCTCTGAACTATGGCTCTAATCTTGTTGTGTGTTTTTAATAAATTCTCTGAGGAGTACACTCATGCATTCATTAAATACATTTTGGGTTTGGGGGCATATCCAAGCAGAACTCAGGGGCTATTCTCTGCTCTGTACTCAGGCTGCTATGAGGTGCTGGGGCTCAAGTCCAGGGACTTCTGCAAACACAGAGCATGTCCAGTCTGTTGAGTTGAGTTTCTCCCCAGCCCTACTGTTTCCAAGACTAGTACACACACATATATCGGACTGGGTGGCTCAAACATTTGGTGTCGGTCCATCTCTCTCTCTCTCTCTCTCTCTCTCTCTCTCTCTCTCTCTCTCTCTCTCTCTCTCTCTCTCTCTGCCATGATCCTTGCTGAGGGCTGCATTCTTTGGCTGTAATGATCGCACACATTCTGGTTGTAGTGTTCACTACAGCATTAAGGTCCCTGTGGCACTCACATGTACTTGCCAAGAGTTGTACTTCTTGGCTTAACTTTTTGGGTCATCATGTTCACAGAGGGTTGCAGCCTTTTGTTGGATGTTTATACACTCCTGGCTGTAGCGCAGCTGGTAATCAATTACGGTGTTCAGCAAGATCACAGCCAGAATTGGGCATGGAGCATGAGGTAGCCTCTGGGATTGAACATTTGACCTTCCTCTTACCAGGCAGACATTTTCAGTCACCAAGTTCTTCCAGTCCCTGAATCTCTCTCTCCTTTTTTTTTTTTTTGCTTTTTTGGGTCACACCCGGCAATGCTCAGGGGGTTACTCCTGGCTCTGCACTCAGGAATTACTCCTGGTGGTGCTCTGGGGACCATATGGGATGCCGAGGATCGAACCCAGGCCGGCATGGGGCCAGCATGCAAAGGCAAACGCCCTACCGCTTGGGCTATCGCTGCGCCCCTTTCTCGTGTGTTTTGGCCATGGATTCCTCAAGTGCTGCTGGGAAAAAAGGGATAAGCTATGTACCTTCATTCCGTTGGTGCAGCTGCCAGAGAAAGAGTTGGGGAGGATGATATGTACCTGGAAGTGAGTGTATGGCCTGCTGTGGGCCCTTGTTTCAATTAAAAGTAAGTCCACCTTGCATGTATAGTTACTTAAATGGGGACCATATTGGATGCCGGGGATCAACCCCAGGTCAGCCACATGCAAGGCAAACACCCTACTCTCACTGTGCTATTGCTCCGTCCCCATGAACCCCTTTTTTTCAAATGTCTACCCCCCTTTATGAATTCCAGAAAACCAAGGATGTTTTCTGTCTTGTTCTCCATTATATTCTTCATGCCTAAAATACAGACAGACATGTACTGCTGCTTAATAAATGTTAGGTAACTGGATATATAAGGGAGGGAGTGAATGAATTTGAAAGTATGAAGACACTATAGATTGAACTGTATTTTTTTTCAAGATATAAAACCTTTGGCTTTGAAAACCAGAACTCTCTGATATAGGAAGACATTTAGGGAGCCACTCACCAGCCCTTGGGACTCTCTATAGATCAAATCTCAGACCAGGAAGAGAACTGACAGTGCAGCCCAGACGTGGAGACCGATTTAATTCAGTGGTGAGAAAGCCAGCCTGGGCTGTCCCCACTGCGCTGGCTGGCTCCAACACTCCTACAAATCATCTGAAATGCTAAATCATGTTTAAATCGCTCTGATTGTGACCAGCGGGAACCATGAAGGACACTCACACATAATTTACATACTGCCAAGCCCTAAGAGCCTCTAAATAAAAGCCCCAAGGGCCCCGGCTCTATTTTTTGAGGAAGGACACCAAGTGACAGATTAAATCGAGTCTGTTCCCTCCGCACTAGGGGAAAAGACACCTCCCGTCCACTCACATCTGCGCGCGTCTTAAACCGCATGTGCTGACAGCCGCAGCCGTGGAAGCGGTTATTACCCACAGCCTCTGCGCAGGTGCTGTCCGCTCTGCAGCTCACACAACCGCTCCGCTGCCAACAGCTATTTTTTGCTCAAACTTTCATTCTTTTCCAGATCCTACCCATAAAAAAAAAGTGTTTCGATCTCAAAGCACAGGGAGAGAAGCTCCCAAGCGCACTTTGCTTTCTGCCAGTAAATTTCCAATTGCATTCCTGTCGCCACGTGGTCGTGAGCGTGCTCTTAATTCTGACACAGTCCTAGTGGATCTGAATTTAGACAGACCAGAGCCGGGGAAGGCAGGGCGGCCTACTAAGAGGGCCCTTCTCATCGCATCTGTGACATTTGGCTATAGAAAGCCCCCTGTCATAAATGTAATTAATGTTTATGTTTGAGCTTGACTCTTATTTCATGATAAAATCCTCATTTTATAATTAATGTTCATTAAAAAATAAGATGAGAGCAAAAGGGCAGGGAAAGGAGACTCGGGTAAACATGCACTGTTCACGGCTTTACCCTGAGAAAGGGCCCGAAGGAAAACTTCTGTTTTTTCTGTGCAACTCTTGAATTGATGTTACCAAAGAGATAAGTCATGGAAGCCCAATAGTAACATTAAATGAACTGTAGGCTGGCACCGGCAACAGGCCACTGACAGGTCCATCAACTCTCAGGAAACTTCCAGAAGCATGAAGGTGGTCAGTCCTTGTCTGTGTGGTCCGCATGCACAAGTGGATCTGGCTCATCACAATCATTCATGTCTGTTTCCCCTAGGAGTTAAGACTTCCTAATGGAACTTAGTAAGAAATTCCCTGAGATCAACTATTGCTTTTGCCCTTGCTCCAATACCATTCCCCATGCCCCCCAACAAGAATCCAAGCAAATGGAAACACTCAAATGTTTGATTACCCACAAACAGGGGAAAGGATTTGCCAGCTTTATTTCATGGTTCTATCCTCCAGGCACTCTGTACTATAGAGCAAATGAATAAATGAATGGATGGATGGAAAGATGAAAGAACATCTGGCTTGCTGGATGGATGAAGAGATAAATGGATGAAAAGATAATGAATATATTTTAACCATATTATATTATTTGATACTCACAATAATCCTATGAGGTAATAAAATGTTTACACTTGCACTGTGTTAATTATATGCCAGTCACTATTCTAAATCCTTCATACATATTAACTCTTTTAACCCTTGAAAGCTCAATGCAGTCAGGACTTCGATTATATCCAGTTAATAGGTGAAGAAACTGTTGGAAGCACAACGGGGGTCACAGGGCTAAGAGGGGGCAGTGCTCACTGTCTGCGGGACCATCTTAAGCACCGTGACATCTTAAGCTTCCTCTCCATTAGCGACATTTTATGGAGCAGCAACCAGAGGGGTAGCAGTGGTAATCTGACCAAGGTTGCTTCCGATATGGGGCCACACTGAAGGCGATGCTCCCTGGGCTGCTAAAATGACAGTGCCAGTATGAAACCCAAGGAGCCTGATGCCAATAGCTACAGTAAGATATATAGGAAAACCTGATCCACTGCAAATATCTGAAATCAGTAAAGAGAGATCATCAAGAGGGCTGAAGAGGAAGCGGAGATACAAAGGCAGGTTGTCTCAGCTGTAATCGCCCCAACTGAAGGTCCAGGAGAGAGAAAAAAGAAATGAAAATAAAGCTGGAAAATGTGGGCTTGACCCAAATTCTCCTGTTGAGGCAGGAAAGAATCAAGAGTCTTCTTGTTTGCAGTCCCCAGGCAAAAGCCACAGCATGTCCTGAGCCAAGTTACAAACCCAAGTTGCCTCTCTTACAGCCCTAGCCAAGTTCTGAGGAAGACTTTCACGATTGGATATTAACACAAAAATATGTTGGGGTGGGAGTTGGGGGAAGATTGAGAGATGGAGCACTGAGGCCAGGACAGAATGAGAAGTATGAATGGTAAAGAAAAAAAATGGCAGACCTCCTTCCTGACACTGGTGTGTGGGAGTTGATAACGTAAAAGAGAATTGCTTCTGTTCTGAGAAGACATATGAAAGCCGGGAGATGCAGATTTGGAATGGGGAGATTTTAGTCCCTGAAAATGAAAACCCCATGTTAAACTGGGATATTAAGTTGACGAGCACAGTACTGTTATTACAGTGACTGGAGAAATAACAATGAACACAAGAATCCAGAGGAAGAAATTTGGGTGCAATAATTAAGGAAATACCGTTGTTGCCTGGAGCGATACTATAGTGAGTAAGGTGTTTGCCTTCCATGCAGACAACCAGGGTTTGATCCCTAGCACCCCATACAGTCCCCGGAGCTCACCAGGAGTGATTCCCTGAATGCAGAGCCAGGAGTGAAGTACGCCCTGAGCACCATAGTGTGTGGCCCCCAAGCAAAACTAAACTAAATAAAGGAAGGAAAAGAGGGAGGGAAGGAGGGAGGGGAGGGAGAGAGGGGAGGGAGGGAGGGAGGGAGGGAGGGGGGAGGGAGGGGAGGGAGGGAGGGTGGGAGGGAGGGAGGGAGGGAAGGAGGGAGGGAGGGAGGGAGGAGGAAGGAAGGAAGGAAGGAAGGAAGGAAGGAAGGAAGGAAGGAAGGAAGGAAGGAAGGAAGGAAGGAAGGAAGGAAGGAAGGAAGGAAGGAAGGAAGGAAGGAAGGAAGGAAGGAAGGAAGGAAGGAAGGTTGAACTGAAGAACTGAAGAAGAGAGGGACAGGGTGATTCAGCACCCCCTTTCCAACCCTTTCTTACTTATCATTCTTGTGGAGGTGAAAAGGACATGCCTTTAACCCACACAGTTGTGTGGACTAGCCGGGAGCTAGAGCTCTGGGCACTTTCCCCATCCAGAGAACTACTCCCCGTGAAAGTCCAACTCCACTGGAGACTTGAGAGGTTGGTAAATTACAACTAAGGTGAGTGAGTGACAGAGCCAGGCTGGCCTTGCTCAGATCTGCACTGCAGGGAAGAGGGGAGCCAGGAAGTTATGGCACGCTGCAGCCAGAGAGGGCCACCTGATTTTGACCAAACAGAAACCAAAGGGCGCTTCCCTGCACGAACCCAGCCCAGAGAGAGCCCACCCCAGGCAAGCGCTCCTAGCCAACAAGCTCATTGTAAGAACCACAATGAACATTTCCTTGAGACTTTCTTTTTAACCTGTTCTGTTTTTTGGTGTTTTGTTTTGTTTTGTTTTGTTTTGTTTTGTTTTGTTTTTTTAAAGGACACTTTACTGGAGAAAGTGGCAAGGTATTCTTTAGGTTCGTTACAGGGATTTGCTAAATTAGTTCATCTAGGAGTCCCACCGGGAGGTCTTTTATAAGTGAAAATGAGTTTCCTGGCAGACCCCAGTCACACCCCCAAACGTGCGGCGCCCTCCACTCCACAGATTCCACACCTATCCCCAACAGATGACTGTAAGAACTAATCACTTTCCACGGGATCCCAAAGTCCTACTGCTTGAGCTGCAGGCTTGGCAGCGGTAAACCTGGTGTTTTTCTGAGCATCCCCATTGCCAGGTTCCAGGAATTAGCTGCTCTCCTAGTGCATGGGGATGTTTCCACCCCTCACCGCACACCCCCCAAAGAAAACCACAAACAATTTTTAACAATAAGAAAGCCAAGTTTTTCTTTTTCACAAATTCGATTAGTCTTTTCCACTTTCTCTACTCCGGAGGCATTTCCTTTGGGAGGAATGTTATACCCTCATACCCGGGGCTTCCCTTAGTGAGGTATTCTTGCATGCGGGGCGCGACGCATTTACGTGACAGTTACTCCGGGTGGATTTTGCGAAGTGCAAAATCGCAAGCACTTGCCAGTCGCCCGCGAAGGCGGTTGCTAAATGCCAGCGTGAAGATGGCCCGGCAAGGGGAAGCAAGACGAGCTCTGGCGCGGACGTGCGGCGTGGGGCCCTTGGCTGGGAGGCGTGCGGGTGGTTTCCCAGACCGCCCTCGACTCGCCACGGTTCGATTTCCCGCCGGTGCCGGCGCCGGGGCGCCTGTTCCCCCACGCAGCACCCGGCGCCGGTCTAGAGATAGTCCTCGGCTGCGGCCGGCGGGAGTCCCCCAGAAAGTGCGCCTTCATGGGCTCCCGGACTTTGCAGGCTTGGGGAGCGAGTGCGCACCGCCGAGACTCCTCTGCAAGCCTGCGGTTCGAAACCTTTCCAGGGCCCAAGAAGTTAGGATTCGAACGGCAGCCAGTTGGCGAAGGCAGGAGTTTGCTGTCCTCCCCACCCCACCCCCTCCTAGCACTCTGGTCCCAGCGTTCCGAGGAGAGAGCGCTAAGAGCTCGGACACTCGCACCTCAATCCCTTCTCACAAACTTCCAGAAGGGAAAAATACAAAAACACCCCGAATGGTTAAAACGGGTGCATTCAGCACCCCATGCTAACACCCCCACTCCCGCCGCCGTCGCCGCCTCCACCCCGTCCCTCCCACCCGCGGTAGGAGGGGAGGGACCGGGAATCTGATCTCCGGGCTTCGGCCCCGCACGTTCCCCCATCAATAATGCGGATACCCTCGGGGCGCCTCCACCCCGCCCCCCGGGCGCCGCTGCCGCCTTTTCGCTGCTTTTTGCTCAGTACCAGAAAAATGAAACCGCCTCTACCGCCCTTCCAGCCTCTGCAGGGGCAGCGGGGCGTGGGGGCCACAGGTTGAGGAAAGCAGGGGCGCGGGCATAGCACGTGGGGCGTCCTCGGCTTCCGAGGTGCGTTTCCCGCCTAGCATCGACGGGAAAGGTGGTCCCCGGCCGTGCCCAGGCCTCGTTCCAGGCCCCGGGGTCAGAGCCAGACTGGGCCCAAATGCGATATATTTGCAAGGGGGGTGAGAGAGCTCCAGGCCTCAGTACCGGGAGGCTCCATCTCACCTTCTCAGAATCGAGGGTGCGGAGGAGAAGCCCGGAACGCTGGCGGTGAGAGATCAGTGGCGGCTTTGGGGCACAGCACTTGGGCCAGCGAACCCGCCAAAGACACTCCTGGGGCCCTGGGCGCGCTCTACTTCAAGAATACCCGGGCCCTGGCAAAACCGAAGAAACTCACTCGGGGGTAGGAACGCAAGCTCGGACCCCGAAATGGGATTTTGCACACAACTCGCTAAGTGCTTTGCTCGGGTACGGTCCTGAGTGTTCTCGAGGTCACGACCTGAAGCAGCCCCGGTTTCTGCTGGGGGCCATCTCCATTCCCTACAGTGAATCATCCTGAAAGGGCCCAGTGCTCTGGCGCGAACTCCGCCACTCCCATCCCACCAGCCGCTGTCCCACGCAAGGCTGGGGCCGCGCGAACGCCTTTGCCGCGCTTGGGGGGAGCCGTACGCGCGACTGGGCCCCGGCGGTGACACCTCAGCAGGCTGCTTTGCCCTCACTCGCCCAGAAGCAAAAATCCACTTCCCACTCTCCGGTTTTAGCAATTTAATAATTTGTCCCGCGGCACGCGAAACCGCACCGCACCCCAACGCAGCGGCGACCGCGTCAGCGAGCCGCCGAACCGGGGCCCGAAACAATGGCCCGTAATTGATGTATTGCCATCAACAATAAAGACCAATTCTCCTCTCCCCGCCATTCCGACCATCCCCCTCCTCCCCCCCCCCTCCTCCGCCTCCCTCTCCTCTCTCCGTGGCCACAGAGGGAAGGAAAACAAACAAGAAATTAGCTGGGGGATGCGGCGCGCCGTGCGAGACGCCAGCCTCTACGCCGTCGAGGACGCACTGGAACGAAAAAAAAGTTATTAAAGTTTGGATTCCCCAATTGATGTATTTCTGCTCGCCCCTTTTGAATTAAATAGCGCCAAGCTGCTTTGGCGTGTGTCTTTCGTTTAGTTGTTTGTCTGGTATGGTGGGGTGGGGGTGGCCAAGGTTTTTCCAGCCCCCCATCCTTAATCTTAATCACAAGTAAGGCAAGTAACGAACACGTGTGAAGCGATTCCCGGGAACTTCCCGCAGCGCACGCAGCGCTACCGGGAAAAAGTGTTCGCAGGATCGCCAGCTCCCGCGCCGAGCCGGGCGGCACGCGGTGCCCCGGAGGCCCGGACTTTTCAAGAGGCCAAGATGGTTGGCACCGATGCGGACAGCTCTGAGCGCGGGCGCCCAAGAAACCTGCACGCACGTGCCTTGAGATGTGTTCGTGTGCCTGGGAGAGTGGAGGGGGTTGTCTGTAGGGGACCACCGCTCTCGGGGCAGAGGGTGGGTGTGGGATTTTCACGTGCTCGAGCACACTTTCCTGGGGGTCTAGGGGAAGCGGACGGCTCGCACCCCAGTAGCACGCAGATCCATCTTTGCCGAGGGATCTGTTTAAATATTCAGTGAGAAATAATGGCATTTGAAGCACCACCTATGGAAACATTATTATCTTCATTCTTCAACATCAGCCACACTGATAGCTTCGTTTGTCTTTTTATCAAAATCTACTGTAACAAACAGGACCTGGGGAGAAAATGGGAGCGGGGCGGAGGGGGGGTGTGTGTGGCGCGCGCTGTGTGAGGAACGGCGAGCGCAAAAAAAAAAAAGGGGGAGGTAGAAGAGAAAAGGTGAAGAAAGAAGTTATAGCAAGGGGTGGGGGAAGAGTCGGCTGGAAGAAAAACATTCGCTGTACTCAGAAGATAGAGATGTAAAGAGAGCAAAGAAGCTGGAGGGGTGGGGGGGGAAGAGGAAAAAGTCATTGGGGGCACCATAGGGGTGCAGTGTGCCTGACGCTTGACTCGGATGATCGGTGCCCACTTCCGCGCGAACCGACCGCGGTGCTATCCAGACACACAGGCGCTCCCGAATTGGGGCGTCCTTATGAGCCCTCTCCTTTCCCGATCGTGAGATAGGGCAGGGATTGTGTATCTGCACCCCTCCTCCCCTCCTCCCCGATTACTCAGCCGAAGTTTAGTTTGTCCTTTGGGCGCAGCACTTCGGGAACCTTGAGAGAGGAGACCCCGAGACGCGAGGGGGGAAGAGCTAGACACAGCCGAGGACCGAGTCTCAGGTTCGCAGGCGACCGAGCCAAGCGGAGGGAAGCGGGTCCCGGCCTCCCAATTCCGGGTTCGGGGGACTTAGGGGGAGGCAAGCTGCACCCCAGCTTGTCTGGGGAGATGGAGATAAAGCGGAAAGTTGGGTCTCGCGCTCGGCAAGTGTCCGAGAGCTGAACGCGAGCTTCCGCGGGGGTCAGACAGCCAACAGAGACCCCCTCACCCAATGCCTGATCAGCGCCACCTCGTCGGCCTGAGCCCGGGGCGCTGCCCTTTCGTCCAGGGCAGAGAGCCCAGGGGTCCCTGGAGAATGACCCGGTCCAGCCAGGCTGGGTCACCCCTCCCGAAGCTAGGGAAGGGCTGCAGCGTTTAGGGGTAAGCGGCGCCCCCTCCCATCCCCCAGCCACCCCCTCACTCCCACCCCCCGGCAGGAGCTGAACTCGGAGCCCCGGGCCGGTCGCTGCTCTCCGCCCGCCCCGGGCTCGGCGGCGCCACCGCGGCCGCCGCCTCCCCGCGGAGTGACGCGCCCTGCAGCCAACCGGGGCAGGCGGGGGGGGAAGGTCCGGGAGGGGTCCTGGGCGGAGCCGGGCCGCCCCTTATCCCACGGGCTCGGGGCTGCATCTCCCGAAAACTTCAGCCCTAATTGTCCTGGGAATGTCCGAGGTAGAGAAAGGGGGCGAGGGAGCCAGAGAGGCTGCGGGATCTGGGGCCCTTGGAGGAAGATCGGGGTGGCGGGAGAGCTGCCCCTCCCCTCCCCAAATCCCTCAAACCCATCACGTTCCCAAACCTTTCCTCGGTCCTCTTCTCCGCGCCCCCGCGAGCCCGGGATCCAGGGGATGGAGAACTCCGGGCGCAGGAGAGCCGAGCCAGGCGGCGAGCGGGAGGGAGGCCGGGCTGCGGCGGGGAGGCGGACCGGCGTGGGGCTGGCTCTTCCCCACTCGCTTTTTTTTTTTTAATGGGAGTGGGGGGTGGGCTGCTTTCTGGTAGCTCTTAAAGAAACGAAGAAACACTCACGAACCGGGACTTCCTCTCCCACCCCTCTCACCCCCCCAAATTCCGCCAGGGACTCCCTCCCCTTCGCGGGCCGCGCGCCTAGCGCCGGAGTTGGGAAGTTCGCGGCGCGCCCGCCGCTGGGTCTCCAGCCCGGCCGCCCGCCGGCCCCACCCCCCACCAGGGCGGCTTCGTTCCGGGGAGGGCATGCTAATTTGGGTCGGCCCAGCCCGCAATGGGGGGGTCGGAGAGGGAGGGGGGCGCAGGCCCGGGCGCCGGGGCGCAGAGGCGGGGAGCAGGGCCCCGGCGGCCGGGCCGCGGAGTCCCGGGCGGTCGCGAAGAGGGTTAACCCAGTGCCGGGCGGCGCGGCGCGCAGAGCCAGCCCCGCGGCCGGCTTATTGGGCCAGCGCGCGGAGAGACAGGGGTCTGCAGCAAATCACGAACTAATTGATTAAGGCGAGCGGGTTTGAATAGCGCTGGCCCGGTGCCAATCGCCTTTCAAAGAGCCCCTCTATGATTAATCGCAATGCATTATTGATAATCATAATTATAGCAGGACACATGCGCGCTGCAGCCCGGGGCCGGGGAGCCGGGGGAGGGGGCGGGCGGCGGCCGGCGGGGAGCCGCCGCCGCCGCCGCCGCTCGATTTCCGTAATTTTGAGAAGATTTTTTTTGTAGTTTTTTTATTCTGCCCCAGCTGATGTTTGAGCCAGCATGTCGCGGAGGAAGCAAGCGAAGCCTCAACATTTCCAATCCGACCCCGAAGTGGCCTCGCTCCCCCCGGCGAGATGGTGAGTGCTCCGGCCCGCGCCGCGGACACACACACGCACACACACGCACTCGCACTCACACTCACGCACCCTCGGACCCACGCACACGCGGCGGCCCAGCGTCCGCTGCCCGGCCGCCGCCGCCACCGCGTCCCCGCTCGCCGTCTCCGCCCGGAGCGGTGTTTTTTGTTTTGTTTTGGGGTTTTTTTCTCCTTCTTTTTAATTTTCCAGTGGCCTTTGCTGGACTTCTCCAGGCCGTGGAGAAAGCAAACACTCCTCCCTGCGGGATCTTTCCGGAGTTGCTGGGTCTTCTGGTGAGGGGAGGAGAGGGGACGCGCCGGCCTTTCCGGGCAGCGGAGCAGGGACCAGCCGAGCCGCGGTCGGGGGCGCGGGTGCCGGCAGAGGCCGGTGCCCCACTGCTGGGGCCCCTCACGCTCCCCTGCGGCGCTCCCGGGAGTCCCCGGCTGGTCCTGCGCCTCCCCGGCCCGGGGAAGGAAGTTTACTTGATGCTTGGGGCCGAACTCCCAGCGTCCGGGGCTCCCTGCGCCGCGCCCCCCACCCCTCCCACCTGGGCCAGCTCCGCGGAACCCCGGGGTGCCTTTGGGGTTCAGAGCAGTGAAGATACAGACACTCCTGTCCCGGCGCCGGCGCCTGACATGCTGGGGTCGCGGTCAGGGCACAACGCTCTTTGCGGCCGCTTGCGGAGTGCAGATGGAACGAAGGGTCTTGTCGGGGTCCGGCTCCCCAAGTTTTATCTCCAGATCTTTTCTCTCAGCACATGCACCCTCTCCGCCCCCGCCCAAGTCCTTAGATTCGGTGTGCATGAGGTTGAGAATTGCGGTACCGTATTTTTCGGAGTCGTGAGGGTCGTTTACCGGGACTGAGGTGGGGGGACGCTTTTTAACCCAGAAGAGAACACCCCTGAAACCCGCACTTTGACTCTCCAATGGAGGCGTCCAGTGCGGAGTCCCGGAGGGAATGAACAAGTCCAGAACAAAGTTTGTGGGGGGAAGCTTGATAGAACCAGGAGCGCCAGAGATCTGGGCAGGGAATTTGGGGTATGGACGGAGGACACCCTTCTTGCCTTAGAGGGGGACTGACTTTAGTGGGTACTGCGCCCCTCCCCGGGTTCGACGCCGGAGGCGATGGAGAGGCATCGGGGGCTCGTTTCCCGGTTCCTTTCACGAGCCCCGGCAGTGGGAAGACTAGGACGAGCCACCCCAGAGTGATTCTGTCGCCTCTCGCATGCTCCAGCTTTAGGGGTTCTGGAGGTGAGGGCTGGGAGTCCAGCCGAGGTCAGCGCTGACCTCCTTGGTCGCCCGGGCCCCGCGGTTCCCGGGCTCCCTTCCCCAGAGGCCTGCTGCGCCGCAGAGCGGAGCGCGGGGACCCGCAGGACCCCAACAGGCCAGGCTCGCTCTTGCCATCGCCCACTGTCAGTAAGAGAGCATGGGGACTTCCTGTAAAATATCAGGGAGAACCGAGTCTGATTTTTAAAAAAGTGTTTACTGCGTTTGTCCCACCTCTTCCCACCACGCTTTCTTAAAATTCTGTAGCCTTACGGAGTCTCTGTGAATTCCCAATCTGCGGAAAGGACCCCGAACCCCACATGTCCACCCCAGGCAAAACTGAGTGCATTGTAGCAGAGGAGGCTAAATCATCCAAGGCCCGCAGCAAACCCGCGTAATTTTTTTTTCCAGGGATTTTCTCAGCTAGCAGCTCCTGTTCCTCACCCCCACACCCATCTTTTCCTAAAGTTTCTGGTGAGACTTTTTGCCCGGCGAGCTCCGGGCTCAAGTTTACACTTTTACCTGAGACAAACTAACCAGAGAGGAGGAAAAATGCCTTAGTCTGTTTTGTAAATTTGTACCGATTTTATCCGTTTTCCAAAATATCAAAATAAAGGCTCCAACTTAGAGATCCATGATGTCTGTAAGCTCTGGTTTTCCTTCCCTGGCTATGACTTCAGAAAGGGCTTCTCCAAATAATAGCAAAAGGGAGACCCTTTTCCCTTCATTATTTATTAGACCTTTTTATTTTTAAGTTTATTTGAGCTTTGAGGTAAGTTGATTAAGTGAATTGAGTTTCTTTCTCGCTCTCTCTTTTCCCTTTTTCTTACCTTCCTCCCTACATCTCTTACTTTTTTATCCCCAAAACTGTTTCATTGTCCAAAGAACAGTAAACTATTGGGGGGCTGCCGAGCACTTCCCCCCTTTTCTCTTCAGTAGTAATAATGGTTTTAGGTTGTGCCTTTTTTTTTTGTACGTGGTAGAACAATAAGTTTGGGTTCTCCTGCTTAGAGGGTAGATTTTGTAATAGGTTTACAGGATTTAGTATGTTGTAATAATATTAGGACACAACTAATCCTCCTCCCCGTCTCCTTTACAGGAGGGTCCTACTCTCCATTTTATTTGGGGGAGAATGGGGAGTAAAATGGAACTAAGAGTTTATGACATAGCTCAGAGTTCCCTTTGGAAAAAGTCACCCACTACTCTGCAGTAATTTTACCAACCTTCATTCCTTCTTCCCTTCCCCAAATAAGTACATACTTTTAAGAAGTTAATGGGTTTTTTGATTTGTGTGTATATGTATATATATATATATATATATATATAGAGAGAGAGAGAGAGAGAGAGAAACAGATAGAGACAGAGAGAGAATGCTAAATTTTTAGAAGACATCCTCAAATATGTGGTTATTTTTTCTTAATCTTGAAATGGTCTTAAAATACGACAGATAAAATATTACACGTACAGAGTTTGATCTGGTCAATGCTTTTTGTCCCCGATGAGCACCTTGGTCCAGAGTGGAACCTAGAAAAGTTTATGTACCCAGTAACAGTCACCCTGAAAGGGGACTCCCAAAGCTAAGGGCTGCATGTCATGCATGTATGTGTTTGAGTGAGTGAGTGTGTGTGTGTGTGTGTGTGTGTGTGTGTGTGCGTGCGCTCATACAAAGAAAACTGGGGCCCTGCTAAAGAGCCACACTAACTAACCTCACTGCAACCATTTCAAGAACACTGGTTCATCTGGTCAGCTTTAAAATGTGCTGTTTTAATTCTATTTGATATAACTGTAAGACCAACAGCATCCTAAAATAAGCTTGGAATTTCTGACTTCTTATGAAACCAGGATTGTGGTAGATGTGACTTGCCTCTTAAACGATATTCAACAAGTCTCAGATTACTTGTAGAAAAAGAAACTGCCATTGGAAAAATTATTTACTGAGATAAATAATTCTGAGGAAAGAGACTATTAGAAGCTAGTGGTTTTGTATGAGGATTTGGATTTCAAGAGAAAGTGTGTCAGTGTATGTGTTGGGGGGCGCTTTTCTTCCACGGATGGTGTTTTTAAGATGCCTGTAACTACATGGATAATCCATTCATTTTATTTTGGTGCTCACCATTTTTCACAGAAAATATAATATTGGGAGAGAGATAAAAAAATCATTAACTGCCTATAAAGCATTGACTCATGTGAAGTATCTTAAAATTTCATCTTATTTCTATTAATAATGAAATTCTATTATTTACCAAAGTAATTTACTCCATGTGGGCAGCTTAATGGCAATACATTGATTTGGGGGCCCAAAAGGTTAGCGAGAACTATAATTAATTGCTTTTTTTGAAAAAACCGACACCTGCAAGATAAGGCAGTTGGAAAGAATTCGTGTTTAATCAGGCCTATGTTAAGTCTGTGCCATTATGGAGATGCTGGAGGAGAAAATAAAATGCAAATAGTTTTTTGGGATTTGCTTGTGGCTACTCATACTTCTTAAACTGTTCAGAACAAAAACACAGGCCAGCCAAGAGTAGCTGGGCAAGAGAGACTGTGTGTGAAAGGGATTTTGTGATACTGACCATTTTGTGGTTTATTTTATGTCTTAGGCTTTATAAGCAGAAGTAACAATTGCTAGGTTATTCTTTGGAGACTTGAGTTCGTGTCTTTCCACTTTTGAAGCACGTTGTCACTTCTAACAATCCGTTTGGAGGCAGAGCTCTTCATTTGCAATGTGCCAGTCTTTATGGGGACCAGGGAAGAAGAAGGCAGACTCTCAGTACCCTAAGTTTTCTGAGATGGCTTCAAAGCCATCAAGTAGTAAGCAGAACAAAATTCCCTTCAGTCTTAATTTGGTTTTTCTAAGACCTATCCTGGCCCAGCTGGCCATCTCTTCCCCAAATATTCTTAGATTACCCCAACCAAAGCAGTTTAGCAGTTCAGTAAAGGAGATGGCAGATGATCCCCGTGAGGCACCACCCTCCCCCAAACCCAGAAGAGAAAAGTTTGTGTGCCAGGCTTTAGAAAGCCTCCATGTGTCGAGCTGTTTTAACCTTTGCTAGCCTCCTCCCATGCAAAGGTGACAAGGTCCAGATCATAATATGTCCTTCAGTATCTCCCCAGTGACCCCCAAATTGAGTCTTGCTAGTCACTTAGCAGGAAGTTCGTAGTTTATTTTAGTTTCACCTTATCAGCTTGGCTTCTTTTCCTAACCTTACCCCTGTCACCCTCAGATGCCAGACCCCCAAAGGGGAAGATTGACAGGTCGTTCCCATCGCCCCGGTTTACCCTCAAACAACAGGGATTTAGTTTCTTGTGCCTTTGCCAATGTTTATGTAGTCAAAGTTTAGATCGCGCCTAAGGAGTCTCTCTTTTCCGCGTCACTGGAAAAGGAAAGCCACAAAGAAGTTTTTGAACAAACCCTTGCAACTGGAACCCCATCTAGTGTTCAGTTTGATTCAGCCAAGGGGCAGACATTTTCCCCTTTCATTTATTGTGTACACGAGGTGGGCTCAAAGCACGACTTGAAAAGCAGTGAGTGTCTTGTCGGGCTTGCTATTTTTCCAGAGATTTCACTTGTATTCTTTCACTAGAGCATACGCAAATTCTGGTCAGACACCGAGGAAACTCCAGGGATGACAGAAATGTATCCTGAGGCTGTGTTCCAGAGAGGAACCATAAGACAGCACAGAAAATATGCATAGCATATGTTGTAGTGTTTACAATTTCTCAGCATCTGAAGCTGGACATTCAGATTCAGGCTTGTTCCAGGTCCATGAAAAAAAAAAGATAAAAGACCGACTGATCAAAGATTGTGACAGTCATCTTAAACTGGTCTGAGAAGAGCAACAGTCTGCTAAAATGATGTGTAAAATCATCATCTTAAAAGAAGTTCTTTTTACAAAAATGCTAATATGGTTTTAAGGTACTGGGAAGGAAAGTGAAAGATCTTTCTGAGGATTTCCAAAAAAGAAAACTCAGTGTGGTAGAGGAGGGTTGTTGGTGTTTTGTTTTGTTTCTTCCTGGCTGACTAAACCTTTCTGTGTGGGGTTTGGTTTTATTTTTATTTTCTTAGTAGACAAACACTGGGGCACTTCAGTTTTCTGCTTCTGCCATGTTAGGTTCAGATGATGAAAAACTGGCAAATTTGCATTGGGCATCAAGTACTTAAGTAGGACAACAAGAACTAAAACATCTGGGATTTCAGTCGAAATGGTGTGGATCTATCAGACCACCCCAAGCAAATAGAAACATAAAATTCCAAATAGCTTTGTGTGTGTACATTCTTAGAAAACCTCGACTTCTTTAATTTTCCTATTGGTGAAGGTTACAAAATTAATTTGTATTCAAAATCCCTTGAAAAAAAACCAAATGTTATGTTCACAAAGTACAGGAACAAGGCAACTGTATTTACTATAATGGGGTCACCAGTTGCAATCCTGTGTAATAGATTATTGAGAGAGATACAAGATAGCAGAGTCTGGGAAAATGAATTAGAGCAAACTAGAGTACATGTGTGTATCTTATTATAACTAAAAATATTCCCTTTGTAGTTAAAGAATCAAATTTAAGCTGGTGTTTTGTGTGTTTAAGTTGTTTCATTGAAATTCTGTCAGAATACAGAAGATAGATTTAAAGTTAAAAACTATTACAGTGCAGTGACACTTTTGAAATAAATCAAAAGAGATAACAATTCTTCTTCTTCTTCTTCTTCTTCTTCTTCTTCTTCTTCTTCTTCTTCTTCTTCTTCTTCTTCTCCTTCTTCTTCTTGTATTCATAAACATCAGGAAATTAAATTAGTTGACTCTACAGTGAGATCAGATGTCAGCTTATTAAAATGTTGTGAAAAACTAAACTAAAATGTAGGCAGTTAAAAAAACACAGTCTCTTTCTTATGAGCAACTAGGCATTTATTTTTAAGCATCTATATTTTTCCATCCTGTTAGCACAATCCTAAATATAAAAATGTTCAGGTTGAAAACTTGAAAATTCTCAAGTGAGTCTGAAGAAGCACAAATGCAGAATTCAAGCACAGGAAAGTAATAATCCGCTGAATCCTAGGGAGTAACTTTCTTTTAATTTTCTCTATATATTATGAGGATATCAGATGTTTAGAAGTTAAAAAGAATTAAAATGCCCTTTTAATCGTGAGCACAGATGTGCTAAATATTTGAAGCAACTACATTGTAATGTGTACAATTGATGAAGTCAGTTTTCTGATTTCCCTTGCTAGTTATTTAGTTCTGAATCTGTCATTATTTGTCTAAGCCCAGCTGACCAAGCAAAACTGTGTTTTAAAGTGGCTTTATGTTTTGATAAATGTGAGCTGGTTGAAAAGTATTTTCCACTGAATGCAGAGCTTAATAGAACATGCTGACATAATAGTTTTAATGCATTTTGTTGAAAATGTGTGAACAAACAGAATAGCTTTTGTTCCTTCATAATTGGCTGTAAAAGTAGATGGAAACATAACCATTACATATGGAAATGTGCAAAGAGAAAGAAATAACATTTCTGTTGAATATATTAGGAATTGCATTTCCTAGTTTAAAATAAGCATCCAAAATGGATGCATCATTTAAAATTGGTTGTCAAAATAAGAAGCTTTAAACAGAATTTTTGTCACATTATTTTTGTCCCAAGTTAAGCAACATAACTTTAGAGAATTTCATTTAATATTTTGTTTATATTATTTTAAGGCAGGGAGAGCGACAGAAAGTGCTTAAAACAGCACCTAGATTGTGCATAGGAATCCGGCACCAATTAGGATGATTAAACATTAAATTAAAACTGAATCATTACTGGTATTTTCTGCTACAACTAAGATTTGTTTGGTATTGTTAATGCATGTTGCACTATACCCTTGTGGAGATTAAAAGATGGGTATTAAGAAAGCTAGCTTGTTAAGTACAACTTAGCTCCTGAATAACACTCCTAGTGAATACGAGTGTGCATACATTGGGCATACTTTACCAAGGGCTTCTAATCAACTTCGGCATCACTCAAGGCAAAGAGAGTTAAAGAATTTTCAGAAGTTAGCATTTAGGTATTAATTCTCTTTTGGGGGAATGTAAAATCACTCAAATCTTCTTTGATGTTTCCTACCAAAATGGCAAACAACAGACTCCTTTGAGTTGACTGGAAGTTTACAAAAAAAAAAAAAAAAAAACCTACAAAACTCAACAACAAAAAAATCCAACATTTTGATTTTGTATTTATTCATATTTGCAATTAGTTTTTTTTTCCCCCTGCAAGTTTTCTGGGAGATTCAATTTGGAAGTCATGGAAACTAACTATTATCTGATTCAGTTCTGCAGAAAAGCATGCAGGGAGGTAATCCTTGAATTAAACAGTTTTTTTTTTCACAGCCTTCAGAGATGACCACACACCATTTGTACAACAGAAGTTGGTGTTCCCCATGCTGGGCAAACAATGGGACGCCATCCTGTCTTTGAATAGGATGTTAGCCTGGAGTTGGAGATTTTTATGTTTAATTTACAAATGGATCTTAGTGAGAAGAAATCTGAGCAACCAGTGGAAACAAACATGAAATAAAGGGATTTTTATAATGAAAGGTTCAGGACAATCTGTTAAACAATTGATAGCAGTTAAGAGCAAACTGTTTTTAAAGACATTCAGACAGGAGAATTGTAAGGCATTTCTAAACTCTAAACCAAGAATTATTTCTTTTCTTTCCCTCAACTGCACATCTTTCTTCAACTTGATGTCTAATCAGAAATGTAAATCTCATGGCATTTTTTTTTAAGATAAGAAGAGTACTTTTGCTGAAATATTTAGAGACATTAATGTTGCCATTTGGAGCGTTGTGGCATATATTCCCTGATTAGCAGAATGGTAGCAGGGTTGCATTCTTTCATTTAAAAATAAACATGCCATGGCATGATATGAGGGTACCAGGCGTGCCTTGGAATGGGTCATGATCATTGTGTCTCTCTTCTGTGTATGTTTTACTTTCTCTTTTGTGTTCAACCCGGTCTGGAGCGTCAGTTAGGGAGCATTTCGTCCTGGCGAGGCAGAGCAGCGCGTGTCACAGATCACACTCTGTTCAGGTTGTAGGTTGGGCCTGGAGATGGTTTTCGAGTTGTCAGCCTTCAGCTTGGGGCCATGCATTTTTTCCCCCTCTTGTCAACAACTGATTGGAACCTGAATGACTACAAATTAGTTCAGTGACAGAACAAACTGTCACAGATATCTTTGAATCCATTGAAAATGAATAAGGGTGACAGAAACTCAAGAGCCTAATAAGTCCTCAGAATGGTTGCTGGCCCCTCTCTGGATGAGTAGACAATAAGGTATATAAAATATTGGAAATCAATATTTTGCTATAGAATTTCACTATGCACCGATGTCTTCGGTTCATAGTATTTTATATTTTGATGGATTATCTGAAGGCCAGGGCCATCCTCAGATAGACAGTTGATAGGAGTGTCTCCAACGCCCTTAACATTTAATTATGAACATTCTTAGGTGATATTGATCGGTCTTCAGCATCTGTAGTTGTGAGTTTTGCACGTTGACTACAGTTGACCCAACCCTTTCCGCGCTCCTGAAGGCGTGGGTGATGCCATGTGTCCGACCCACCTTCTCACCCTGCACCCTTTGTTGTTTGCAGGCAACGCCGAGAAGGGTCAGCTCAGTCGTCCTGCTAAGAGCAAGGATGCCCACGTCTGTGGCCGGTGCTGTGCCGAAGTTCTTTGAATTATCCGATCTTCTGCTACACAAGAAGAACTGTACTAAAAATCAATTAGTTCTCATCGTCAATGAGAGCCCGGCCTCCCCACCCCGAAACCTTCGCCCCAGCCCTGCGCCAGAGAATCCTGATGAGAGAACGAATGACACCGTGAACAAAGCAGAGCAGGTGGACTGCAGTGACCTCTCGGAACATAGCGGACTGGACAGGGAAGAGTCCATGGAGGTGGAGGCCTCGGCGACAGGCCAAGGTGGCAGCAGCGGTGGCGGCCAGCCCCCAGCCACAGCAGCGGCTCCTCCACGGGTACCTCAGCGATCACAACCTCTCTACCTCAGCTCGGGGACCTGACGACACTGGGCAGCTTCTCCGTCATCAACAGCAACGTCATCATCGAGAACCTGCAGAGCACCAAGGTGGCGGTGGCCCAGTTCTCCCAGGAAGCGAGGTGTGGCGGGGCCTCAGGGGGCAAGCTGGCTGTCCGGCCCTCATGGAGCAGCTCTTAGCGCTGCAGCAGCAGCAGATCCACCAGCTGCAACTGATCGAGCAGATTCGTCACCAAATATTGCTGTTGGCGTCTCAGAACGCAGACTTGCCAACGTCTTCTAGTCCTTCCTCAAGGTCCTTTACGAACATCTGCCAACCCCTTGTCCACACTAAGTTCCCATTTATCTCAGCAGCTGGCGGCAGCAGCTGGATTAGCACAGAGCCTCGCGAGCCAATCTGCCAGCATCAGCGGTGTGAAACAGCTCCCCCAATCCAGCTACCTCAGAGCAGTTCTGGCCACACCATCATCCCATCCAACAGCGGCTCTTCCCCCAACGTCAACATCCTGGCGGCAGCAGTTACCACCCCATCCTCGGAAAAAGTGGCTTCGGCCGCTGGTGCCTCCCATGCCAGCAACGCCACAGCCTCGCAGCAGCCTCACCAGCTTTTGCAATAAGCAGTTTGTTAAGTCCTGCATCTAATCCACTTCTACCTCAGCCGGCCCCCCGCTAACTCGGTCTTCCCCAGCCCTTTGCCCAACATTGGAACAACTGCAGAGGATTTGAACTCCTTGTCCGCCTTGGCCCAGCAAAGAAAAAAGCAAGCCACCAAATGTCACTGCCTTGAAGCAAAGAGTTCCTCCGACGAGGCATTCTTCAAACACAAGTGCAGGTTCTGCGCCAAGGTCTTCGGGAGCGACAGTGCCTTGCAGATCCACCTGCGCTCCCACACGGGGAGAGGCCGTTCAAGTGCAACATCTGCGGGAACCGCTTCTCCACCAAGGGGAACCTCAAGGTCCACTTCCAGCGCCACAAGGAGAAATACCCGCATATCCAGATGAACCCCTACCCGGTGCCTGAGCATTTGGACAATATCCCCACGAGTACCGGCATCCCCTACGGCATGTCCATCCCTCCAGAAAAGCCGGTCACCAGCTGGCTTGACACCAAACCAGTCCTGCCCACTCTGACCACCTCGGTGGGCCTGCCGCTGCCCCCGACCCTGCCGAGCCTCACCCCCGTTTATCAAGACGGAAGAGCCAGCCCCATTCCCATCAGTCATTCCGCCTCCAGTCCCCCAGGCTCCGTCAAAAGTGACTCTGGGGCCCCAGACCCCACCACCAGAAACCTGGGCCCCCTCTGAGGAGGGCGAAGGGTCCGCTGTGCCACCCCCTGGAGGCAAAAGCGAAGAGAGTGGCTCTGGCATGGTCACCAGCTCAGCCCCGGGGGTGGCCAGCGGTGGCCCCCTGAACTCCCCGGTGGCCGACAGTGGCCCGGGCAACACCACCACCACGCTCACCAACCCGCTGCTGCCACTCATGTCTGAGCAATTCAAGGCGAAGTTTCCCTTCGGGGCCTCTTGGACTCCTCCCAAGCCTCAGAGACATCCAAGCTCCAGCAGTTGGTAGAGAACATTGACAAGAAGGCCACCGACCCCAATGAGTGTATCATCTGTCACCGGGTCCTCAGCTGCCAGAGCGCCTTGAAGATGCACTACCGCACTCACACCGGCGGAGAGGCCCTTCAAGTGTAAGATCTGCGGCCGGGCCTTCACCACCAAAGGGAACCTAAAGACCCACTACAGCGTCCACCGGGCGATGCCCCGCTCCGAGTCCAGCATTCCTGCCCCATCTGCCAGAAGAAGTTCACCAACGCCGTGGTCCTGCAGCAGCACATTCGTATGCACATGGGAGGGCAGATTCCCAACACCCCGTCCCTGACAGCTACCCGAATCCATGGAGTCAGACACAGGCTCCTTTGATGAGAAAAATTTTGATGATCTAGACAACTTCTCCGATGAAAACATGGAAGACTGTCCCGAGGGCAGCATCCCGGACACGCCCAAGTCCGGCCGACGCATCCCAAGACAGCCTGTCGTCTTCGCCTTTGCCCCTAGAGATGTCAAGCATCGCTGCTTTGGAGAACCAGATGAAGATGATCAATGCCGGCCTGGCCGAGCAGCTACAGGCCAGCCTGAAGTCCGTGGAGAATGGGTCAGTCGAGGGGGACGTGCTGACCAATGACTCGTCCTCGGTGGGTGGTGACATGGAGAGTCAGAGTGCCGGCAGCCCGGCCATCTCAGAGTCTACCTCTTCCATGCAGGCTCTGTCCCCATCCAACAGCACCCAGGAATTCCACAAGTCACCCGGCGTCGAGGAGAAGCCACAGAAAGCAGGGCCAAGTGAGTTTGCCAATGGTTTGTCCCCACCCCAGTGAATGGTGGGGCTTTGGATTTGACCTCTAGCCATGCAGAGAAAATCATCAAAGAAGATTCTTTGGGGATTCTCTTCCCTTTTCGAGACCGGGGTAAATTTAAAAAATACTGCTTGCGACATTTGTGGCAAAACCTTTGCTTGTCAGAGTGCCTTGGACATTCACTATAGAAGTCATACCAAAGAGAGACCGTTTATTTGCACAGTTTGCAATCGTGGCTTTTCCACAAAGGGTAATTTGAAGCAGCACATGTTGACACATCAGATGCGAGATCTACCATCACAGCTCTTTGAGCCCAGTTCCAACCTTGGCCCCAATCAGAACTCAGCGGTGATTCCCGCCAACTCGTTGTCATCTCTCATCAAGACAGAGGTCAACGGCTTTGTGCATTTTACTCCTCAGGACAGCAAGGACACCCCCACCAGTCAAGTCCCTTCTGGGCCTCTGTCATCCTCCGCCACGTCCCCAGTCCTGCTCCCAGCCCTGCCCAGGAGAACTCCCAAACAACACTACTGCAACACTTGTGGCAAGACCTTCTCCTCGTCGAAGTGCCCTGCAGATTCACGAGCGAACTCACACTGGAGAGAAACCCTTTGCTTGCACTATTTGTGGAAGAGCGTTCACAACAAAAGGCAATCTTAAGGTACCTCACCCCATCTGTACACCCCACCCCCTGCTCCATATTTGTCAGACCTCCACTCCACAGAGAGCCTTCTCTCTAGGGGAGGGAGCCTGACTTGGGAGGTGGGGGAGGCAAATGAAGGAACTGGGCAGTCAAGACCACAGCAGGACCTGGGGCAGCCTGTTGCCCACCTAGTGTTGGGTGCAATGAATAATCTGGTCCCTAAGCAAGGCAGCCGCGGCCTAGATCTGGTGTGTCGCTAAGTGCCCCCAAATGAATTGCTTTACCTACCACATAAGACAGCCTAGCCTGGCCATGGGCTATTGATTGAAGGCCTCCGTGTGGCCTGCATGCTGCCCGGATCACTTAATAATTACAGTTCGCTTCGGCATAGGCATCTATTTTTCATACCCATGCAGTCCAGCCGGGTTTGTTTTTCTGAAAAACAATATCGTCACCACTCTGCTAATGGGTATTATGATAATTGATTATACAACACTTCCTACTGATAGGTGTTGGAAATAAAGCAAATATGCTTAAGTTCTAGAGCAACAGTTGAGCCCTTGGATTGTGTACATTTTTCTGTTGACAGAGTATTTCTCTAGAGATTGCCGCCAGTAATGTGAGATGAATAATTACTTTCTGGCTTTTCTCTCCACGCCGGGGCCCTCCCTCTGGGCAATCAGCGAGGGGTGCTCTCTTCCCATCTGAAAAGGACATTTATAGGGTACAGGGTGTCAGATACAATACTTACCATGGCAATGAGAGTGGACATAACAATTCTTCCCCTGCAAGGAGCTATCTGCGACTGACTGGCTTGCTGGAGGCCATTATAAGCTAAGTACATGTAATAAAAAAGGAGTAAGTAAGGCATCCTGGCCCAGGGGAGAGGAGAGGGGGCGGGCTGCAGAGAGCCCATGTGCTATTACAAGTCACTGGACTAGACGCCACGATGCCCTGTCCACTGTCAGGCGCCTAACGAGAGTCGACATTTAGGCCACTTGCTTTGTCGCGTGTTAGGATATGAGTTGAGACAGATGCAACTATTAAGCTTCTCCGTCCTCTCTCCACTCTCTCCCTCTTCCCCCTCTCCTCCCCTTCTCCCAGGTACACATGGGCACGCACATGTGGAACAGTGCCCGCGCCGGGGCCGGCGGCTCTCTGTGGATGGCCCCATGACATTTCTAGGAGGCAATCCCGTCAAGTTCCAGAAATGTTCCAGAAGGATTTGGCGGCCAGGTCAGGAAGTGGGGATCCTTCCAGTTTCTGGAATCAGTATGCAGCAGCGCTCTCCAACGGGCTGGCGATGAAGGCCAATGAGATCTCCGTCATTCAGAACGGTGGCATCCCTCCAATTCCTGGAAGCCTCGGCAGTGGGAGCAGCTCACCTATTAGTGGGCTGACAGGAAACCTGGAGAAGCTCCAGAACTCAGAGCCTGGCGCTCCTCTGGCTGGCCTGGAGAAAATGGCAAGCAGCGAGAACGGAACCAACTTCCGCTTCACCCGCTTCGTGGAGGACAGCAAAGAGATAGTCACAAGTTAAAGCAGCTCTGGCTGGGGGCAAGAGTCTTCCTGTTCACAATGAGACCCTCCTCTCCCCACCCCCTGCTGTGGCCTCCTTTTCTTGCCCGCCACCCCCCCACCTACCCACCCTCTTGGTTCCCCAGATCTATGAACTACATGACGAAGACGTTCTTTTTTGTATCTCGTTCAACTTCTAGAGTTCTAAAAAAGCTTATTTATTAGTGATATAACCTTGCTTTGCAAACAGAATGCAAGCGTTAACTTTGGTCTTCTGTATTTTGGACTAAATACTAATTGACTAGGAGTGCTGTAAACTTGCTGTCACATTTATGGCCATTGCAAGTTGCCCTGCTAGGCGGTCTTAATCTGGCATTAACTTATTTTCTATATCCAGTTTAATATGAATCTGGTGTTGATGCAATGCCTCAGTGATGCATTAGATCTCTAATAAAGTCTGTATATAAATGTTCACTTTGATCCTGCTGGGAAGTTTTATCAGCAAACACATTGTCTAATCTTTCGAAACAGAATTAAGGAAAGGACTGAAAGTACAGACTGAGCAGTGTGGTTCTTTGAAAGGTTTAGTTGTTTTGTTTTGGTTTTTGGGTTTTTTTTTTATTTTTTTTCTAAAATTCAACCTGCTTTTTTTTTTTTTTTGGTAGATTTAACCATTTCCGTTTTTGAACTGCTATTTGTATTGTGCTTTTTACTTGAGTCGTCCTCAATGTTAATAAGTTTCTGTACAGTAATAAGCACGCAGAATTCTTTAGAGAAAATACAGTGTTGTTTTGGTAGTTGAAACTGAGACGTAACATTTTGCCTTGTAGGTATATTCACAAATAGAAAGTGTGTGCTGGGATTTCACAATGCTGCTAAGTATAGCATCTTGAACAACCTTCAGTGGAGAAAATGTAGATGCTCTTGTATATACAGTAAGAAATATCACTTTCATGAAAATGTACATATGTTCCTTACAAGAGCAAATGCTTCTTCTTGATTCAGAGAGCAGGTATAGTGTTTGTTTATTTTGTATTAGGTATGGAAGGAAAAATAATTGGACTGTTACATGCACTTTCTTGGAAAGTTCAAAGGAAAGGGGGGTCCAATTTCTTTAACATTTAATACTTACTAACAACAGAGATACTGTAATTTTACTCAAGTAATCAAATACATTTTTTTGCAACAGATAAAACAAAATACTGTGTCTGTGTTTTCAGAGTGCATTTCTATTTAGCCAGACCCCCAAATGTCCCTTATAACTGTGTCCCCAGACATCAGTAAAAGGTGTGTGTATGTATTGTGTGTGTGTGTGTGTGTGTATCTCAGTAAGGAATTGTAAAAGTGTTACAGAAACAGGTTTTCATGGACCTCTGTTTTCTTCTCCCTCCTTAAATTTGTATGCACTTATATTTATTTTCTCAGTATTAATCACTTCTTTAGCCATTCTTCTCCCAACCCCCTCTCCCCGTCTGCACCCCCCCCCCCCCCCCCACACACACACACACAAAAGAAGGGAATAGGGAGAGGAAAAATAGGTGGGGTGGGGTTTCATTATTCTAGGTGAGTAGGTATATCGTCTTCAGCAGAATGCTGTGCCGGTTTTGACTTGACTTTATGTAGTTTCATTTCATTCTGTTGCGTTTTCTTTTCTTTCTTTTTTCTTTTCTTTTTTCCTTTTCCCCAGGCAGCTGAGAGCATGGCTAGGGAAAGCCTGATGCAGCTGGGGTTATATAAGCCGAATCTGAAACTGGGCCTCCACCCAGAGAGGTCAATGTGTTCTTTATTTGATTAGGCTTTTAGACCCTTACACACATACATATTTGAAAGAAAAAGATCAATGAAAAAGGATGCTACATAGAGTCAATTTGAGGGTTTCATCTTCAAAGTTCAGTCGGATTCTTCCTCTCGTGCTTTGGCTTGAGGGAAAGCATGTTTTTCTCCTGAGCACCATTTTAGGGTGAACAAATAGGGTGGGAGTTGGGGTTTAGAAGAGGTCGATGACGTTTTTTTTCTTCCCAGAAGACGGTGAACGACCCGCAGTCGGTGACCAGGTAAAGAAACAGCGGGACCATCTTCCAGCAGAAGTTTCTCCCTCTGCACAGGCTACTGCGGCCACTCGCGGCTGCGTCCCCAAACTGGGTGGTCTGGGGGCCCGAACGCTGCCTCGGCACGGGGCCTGGCCCCGCGCCCCGGGAATAGGGAGCTGGCCCCGGACCGCGACAATTCGCGGGTGGGCGCCCCCCAAACCAACGGCCGGCTCGGGAGGGGTGTACGCGTCGTCATGACGCACAGACCCACCCCGCGTCTCGGCGCGCCAACGTTTCCAGGGTGATTGCACCGCTGGGGAGAGTCCCGCCTGGGCCTCCCCCCCGGAGGACAGAGGAGCAAAGGGCCGGTTTGTAGCCCAAAGCGCCAGTTTTCCTCCGGCCCCGGAGACTTTGGCGTGGCGAAAGGGGCGTGCGACTCCTCCCCAGGGCTGGGCCCGAGAGGAGGTGCCCGGGCCTGTGTGGTCAGGGGGTTCGGAGCTTCTCCCGGAAGCGACCCCTGCGCCCCAGGATTGAGCCTGGGGACCCAATAAGTGTTGGGGAGCCCCCCCAGGGCAGCCGGGATCACGCGGCGCTCCGCGCTCAGCCCGTCCCGGCCCCCCCGCCCCTGCGCCTCTCGGGTCTCTCAAAGGGGCGCAAGCAGCCGAACCCCGACGCCGTTTCCGGAGCCAGCGCTCAGCAGCTGGACCCGCTCTCGGGGCCCCTCGGGGCCAGCTCGCAGCCCCGGCGCAGGCCCCGGCCCCGCACGCAGCCCTGGGGTTGCGCGTCCGTTTCCGCCGGCGCGCGTCCGAGGCGAGTCTTTCTTTTCGCTCTCCCCGCCGGCCGCCTCCCGGCCTGCGTTCTACTGAAAGTGAGTTAAAGGGGCGCAAAAGCCGCTTTTCCCTGGGACAGATTTTTTTTCTTCCCCGAGGCGATCGGAGCCCTTAGGAAAAGGTCGGAGCCTCGGGGTCTAGGGCTCCCTCAGCCCCACCCTCAGCCCGGTCTCCCCTTTGTCCCTGCCTATCCATCTATTGATCGACGATCTTTCTAATCTATTGATCATTACCTGCCCATTCCCCCTTTCCATTCATTTCCAAAACAAGAAATCGCCCACAGCCTAGCGTCCCTCCCAGTGTGATAAATACACTTAGCCTCTCGGCTCAGCCCCCCAAAGAGAAGAATTATATTTATAAAGCAACAGGGGTTTATTTTTAGGCAGATGATGTGCGCGCGCGCCTCCCCAGCCTCGTCCCCACCCCCCCTCTTGCCCAGTCTCTAGCTTCGCTTTTTCCAAGTCTTTCTGTTTCCCCTTCTGAAACTTGAGGTGCATCGAGGCAGTTTTAGTATCACGGAGAACCCAGAATTTTCTGAGTTGTTACTGTCTGGTATGATGACAGCTAAATTCATCCCCCGTTTTTTTATTTTTATTTTTTTGTAACTAAACATGACCATTTCTCATTTTGGTGACATCATCGTTTTCTTTCTAAAAAATTTTTTTAAAGACCCGAGTTATCAAAATAAGGAACGGTACAGCAAATTACAAAAACAAAAAACAAAACAAAATACCTGGGCTCATCACTTAAATCTATTAACGCTAGCCAGTTGGGTTGTCTTGGTTTTGTTTTGGTGACTGCTTTTTCTTTCTGTCCTGGTCACTGTCCTTCTCCCTCTTCTCTCCTTCCCTTCCCTTTCCCTGTGTTCTATTGTGTTTTCCCCCTTCCATCTCCCCCTGCTCCCCAAGCCCCTCAGAACACACACACTCCCTCACCACCACTTCCTATTTTATGGAAAATATCCTGGGAGGAGCAGATCAGTGATTTTCAGAGATTTAGTGGAGGAGGGAGAGAATGTGGGGAGACACAGGTGGGCAGCTGATTTTACAAATCAGACCTGAGAGGAATTTTGAGCTCTCACAGCTCAATCCTGCTGGGTCAGGTTTGCTCAATTGATTGTTTGGGGGAGTGGGAGATAACCCTTCTGAATTGGAGGAGGGGTGGACTTCATGTAGAAAATCCTAAATGATTTGCCGTTGACATAAATTTCTAGCAGTCGATTATTTGCTTATTGTTTTTGGCATGTTGTGAATGTCAAGAACGAGGGGACTTGAAAAAAAAGGGGAAAAAAACCCTTTCACTCTGTTAAAACTTTGCAGTCCTGTTAGAAAAATAAAGCACCAATGTCTTCATGAGGAGTTCCACAAGCTCCCCCAAATAAAACAAATGGGAAAAAATGTAAAGTGAATTTCAAAGGCCTCCACAGTACTGGGCAATCTGAGATTCACAGAAATCTGTGAGACGATAAGACAGGAATTAGGTCATCTGGTCCAGACCCCAGGAAATATGTTTAGATCAAAGCCTGCTTCGTTAGAATAAACAAAACAGCACCCACTGGGCCCCTACCAATATTTTCATCTCAGTGCTAAGAACTGCTAATCTTTCCAGCCCGATTTGATGAAAGGAGGTAAAAATTACAACTGTGCAAATGACAGTTAAAAAAATGTCCTCTCAAGTATAATAGGAAGATAAAGACTTAGATTGGAGCTAAAAAGTAACAAGATCCAGGCCCAGAGCAACACAAACTTCCTGGAATTTTAGCACTAAGTCAATTATCTAATCCCAGCCCATTGTTCCCTCCCTGTGCCCCCCCCCCACCACCACCACAGAGGGGACCAGATGATTTACATGAAAAAAAAGGTTAAATTTTAACTGCAGTCTAAGAACCTTAGAACTTTGCAGGAGGCAGACTTTTGGGTTCACTTACTTTTACATTCCTTGATGTAAGAACCTACCACCCCCCCCAAACCTACTGGTGTCAGCCCTGCCCCCCAGGCAGTGATTGGGGTGGCCCACTGGTCTGTATTGGTATGGATATAGTTTCAGGCCAGGCTGGAATCTGGGCTGCCCTTCCCAAAGATCAACTGAGGCCCGGGCCAGGACCACAGGGGATGGCAGCTGTTGGCATTTTAGCAACTCAGCCCCCAAGACTTGCTTTCACTACAAAATTTGATGGCCTTAAACCAACTACCAGGGAACATTTGCTAGATAGAAACATCCAGAAAAGGGACAGGAAATCCCAGAGAAGGAAAATTCACCCAGGCTCAATCCAAGGTTGTAGCTCCTTACTGAGCGGGGTTTCCTCTTAACTGTTTAAACATATGATTTGGCGCCTCTTATGTTTCTAGGACCATCTGAGCTCAGGTTTAACAAAGACCCAGGGACCGCCTGTCAGCTGGGTTCTGGCCTGCTCTCCAGCCAGGGCGACGGGGGTGGGAAAGGTGCGGGGCCTCTATAAACACCACCAGGAACAGGCCATCTTCTGTGTGGGCCTTTGGCTGCTCACCTCGGGGAGGCCAGTCCCGGATCGGATCGGCGTTTCACTGACGTGGGGCTGCTGTGCTTTGAAGACAAGTGCACTGTGTTGAGGCCGCACAAGTCGCGCTGCCTTGAGAACCAGGGTGGGATCTGGCCCAGGCTGTGGGGCGCCACCAAAAGGAGACCTGGTGGTGGCTGTAAGGCCCTGGATGGGGCAGTGGGGATCAGCTCCCATTGCTGTCTCAGGGACTGACAGTCGCCTGTGAACGCAGTCCCTGGAAACAGGGCGGGCCCTCTCCGGGTGCCTGGGGATCCAAGTCAGCTGTGTTCAGGATTTGGGGTGCTTGCTCAGGCCTCAGCACAGCCCTGTGGGATAAGCAGCATCCTGTTGCTGACTAGCTGACCAGATGGGCCCTGAGAGTGGAGGAGACAGTGACCAGCAGGAGACCTGAGGCTACTGAGAGAGGCCTGCAGGGACTATGGGTCTGTGCTGACCCAGCGGGTTTCCCTAGCTGCTCTCCGGGGGTCCCATTGCGTCCCTGGGGCTCCCATCACCCTTCCCGGGGGCTCCCATCACCCTTCCCTGGGGCTCCCATTGGATTCTGTGGCACCGTGGTTTCCCCCCCATGAACAGAGTCAATGTTGGACCAGAACCAGCACCCAAGCTGGTATAAAAAGGGCAGCCCCGCCCCCCTAAAATATCCCTTATTTGATCACTTTGTTGACAGTATTATCCGCCGATTTGCTGTGGGAGCTGTCGAGAATCAAACCCTGTTCTAAGGCTAGCTAGCTAGGTAAGAACTTTACCACTGAGCTACATCCTTGTAAGAGCACATGTATCTCTCCTTTTAATGGTGTTTGTTTGGGGCCGGGAGCACACATGGCTGTGCTCAAGGCTGACTCCTGGCTCTGCACTCAGGGATCACTCCTGGCCTCTGCTCAGGGTGCCAGGGTTCAAGCCCAGAGTGGGAAAAACAAAACAAAATATTTAAAGGGGAGAGAGATGGGGAGATGGCACAGTGGGAAGGATGTGTGCCTCGAATGCAGCCAACCCAGGTTCAATCCTCAGCACCCATATGGTCATCTGAGCACTTCTAGGAGTAATGCTTGAATGAAGAGTTCTTCAGTGAAAAATCAGGGCGTCAGCTCTGAGCACTGTCAGGTGTGACACCAAAACCAAATAAAACCCAGGTGGGCCATGTGCAAGGCAAATGCCCTACCTGCTATACTATCTCTCCAACGCCAAAGGGCAAGTGTATTTGAGCAGAAGGAAGAGAGAGCCCTGGGTTGACACCCCCATCTCTAGCAAGACACACACACACACACACACACACACACAAACACACACACTCCAGAGTCCATTCTAGCTCTATGCTGGAAACATTCTTGCTCTCCACACCCCAAATAAAAATAATATGCTTATGAAAATATATGCTTATTTTCATAAGCATATTATAGTACAGCTTAATATGCTAAGTATAGCTTCATTTATTTTCTAGGAATTTTCCTCTAATATTCAATGGCCTCTTGATCTAGGCATATGTGATGTTTGGAGGTCCCAAACCTTCCTGACCCCCCCGCCCCACCTCTACTCTTCAGCTCAGGCCTTGGCTCTGGCCCGAGTTTTGCTAAGAGTGGTCTGGGACCCATTGGAGCTTTACGAGGCTAGTCTAGTCTCCATCAACGTTATTTAATAGAATGGAAAATATCAGAGCAGAGCACACTGGGTAGTAAGGGTGGGGGAGAAACTGGGGAAGCTCATGTTTTGGGGTAAGTGTACACGCACATGAGTTTTAGGTCACCTTGACAGATGGACCTCTGGTGCTTGGGGTTTTTTTTTTTTGTTTGGGGGGCCACATTTAGTGGTACTCAGGTGACTATTCAGGGCTCCTGCATGTGCCAACTGAACTTTCTCTGGCCCCACAATATGTACTTCTTAACACACATTGCTACAACACACACACATACACGTAAGTGTTTAAAAGGGGCTGGGAATGCAGTATAGCCATGAGCACTTGTCTTGTAAGTGAGAGGTCATGGGCTTGACCCCAGCACCGCAAAATAGAAAACTAAATAAATAAAAAAAATAAAATCTGGACAAAGGACCTGGGGAAGCCGTGGGGGTTGCTTCTTACCTCTGCCTCTCAGCTGGGATGGTAGGAACAGGGCTCTGGAGAGGGGCTGGCAGTGGGGGGGTGGGGACAGGAGAGCAGGGACCAGGGCACAGGCAGGTTCAGGGGCCAGGCGTCCTGGCCCGTGTCTCATCCATTATGCAGAGGTTACTAGCTGCAGCTTCTCCAAGGAAAGAGAAGCTCAGCCAGCAAGGTTTGTGCTCTCTTCTCCAGAGCTCCTTCCACCAGGAGGATTTTAACAGCGTTTTGCCCTAAAAAAGGGATTTCTCCTCCAACCCACACAGGAGTGCTAAAGAGAAAAACGAAACGGGTAGTAGAAAAACCCATCACTTTACGAGCTGCACTGTCCCTTTAAGATCCCTCCCCCCATTGGAAAGTGGGGCTCTAGCTCTTAGGTAACCACTCTTACAGCCCTGCCAAATCCTGCCATTTCGAAGCATCCTTAGTCACTGTGCTGAGGATGGGACTTACTGTAGCCTAAGTCTGTGTAGTCCTGAGTCATCGTTCCTAGAAGGGGCCTTTTAGAAACACTGCTCAGAGAAGCAGTTGTCCGCGGACTTGAGGAAGATCAGTTTCTTTCTGTTCTTCATGGCCAAGCACAAGCACACGAACGTGAACACACACACACACACACACACACACACACACACACACACACACCACCACCACCACCACCACCACCACCACCACCACCACCACCACCACCTAGATCTCTACACTGAGAATGATGGAAGGAAACTCCTTTTCCTGCAGAGAAGTTGGTCTGAGAACTGGAGACCCAGGACATTTCAGTGTATTATTCTCTGTCTCAGAAGATATCACCAAAGATCAGATTGTCCACTGAAGGCCAGCACCTGGTGTCTTTCATTGGGGGCTTTTTGGGTCACACCCAGTGGTGCTCAGGGGTTGCTCCTGGCTCTGCACTCAGGAATTACACCTGGCAGTGCTTAGGGGACCATACTGCATGCCTGGAATTGAACTCAGTTTGGCCATGTGCAAGGCAAATGCCCTCCCTGCTGGAGCATTGCTCCAACCGCTGCAGATGACTTCTTACATAGCAACATTCAGCTGCAGAAAACCATTGCAATAAGAAATTACTGAATGAAAAATGTTGATAAGAAATACTCAATAAGAAATTATTTAGTGCTAAACCAGAAATTACTCCTGACTGTGCTCAGGAGTAATCCGAGACATTAGAGATGCCACGAATCAAACCCAGGTCAGCCGCATACAAGGCAAATGCCCTACCCGCTGTACTATCACTCTGGATCCCAGTGCTCCTAATGTGTTCCTTGATTTACCTCATGTAATCCCTGTACATGAAGTGGTTGGTATCGCTGCACCTATTTTATGAACAGGGAAACTAAGACACAGAGATATTGATGACATGTTCAAGGCCACCTAGCTCCAGACTACTAAGCTATTTCTTGGTCCTGTCAAAAACCATCTCCAAAAACCCACTGTCGACCCCACCATTATTAACTCAAGAACCAGACTTACTGATTAAATAAATAGTTGAGTCTCTATACCTTCACCTTACCTTCACCTTTCCAGGCCCTGTTTCTAGCTCTCCAGAGTAGAATTCTCTGGGATACACCAACTAGGGTTTAGTTCTCTAAACACCTCCTGTCCTAAGTCTTTCGTACTCAAGTTGCCCTGTAGAGCGTCAGGGTAGGAGACCATGCTAGCTCTGACCCCATTTACTCTCCCAGTGAGCAAGAGAAACTTTCTGCGTGTGATTGTCATAACCTTTCTGTGAAGAGCTGGTTCCTCATCAGATCATATTTTTTGTGTCCTGTCCATCGAGGGAATGACCAAGTCACATGGTCATGTCTGGCGCTTTCTCCTCTCCCCACCCTGTTCCCTCTCTCCTGGGAAAATAAATCAGCTCCTCCTTTTCACAGCCTGTAAACCAGGAGTTCTCACTGAGAGGGGAAACGTTGTGTTTGAATTCTCACAATGAAAAAAATCGTTAACAGACACGAGCAGCTGGTATATTTTTGTCTCCCTTGTGAAGACGATCAATGAGATTCACATCTTGTTTCGCGCACCAAGACAGATTGGAAAATTCCTGGAAAATCAAGGAAATGTTTAGGGAAGTAGTTCAATGGTGGCACATGGAGGAGACGGGACCAGAAGAGGATGGGAGGACTGGGGTTAGGGAGTTTCCTTCCTCTCCTGGATGTCTACTCCCGATTGCTCAATAGATCAGTTTACTGGATATCCGGTGGCTGGATATCAACAGCTTGACTGGATGTCAACCTCTGTGCAAGGAATTCAGACTAGAGTCGCCAGTGCCATCTGAGCAAAGCTTCCTCTGTAGACTCCAAAAACTGGATCAGTAGCTTGTGGGGCTACCACTATGCCTTGGCTTATAGCCACTTCATTCTGCTTTGTACAGCATTCTCTTCCTTTATATCAGCTCCTATAATTATAGACCTCACTACCATGACCTGAACGAATGGTTTGGGCTCTTCATGTTCCTGGAGTGAGCAGATGCCCTTGGGCTACATTAGCATCCGACAGGATGGATGGAGATATTACTGGTGCCAGCTCGAGCAAATCAATGAACAATGGGAAGACAAGTGATACAAATGATATCAGCTCCCTGGGTGCTTACCTGTCTCCACCTGTCTCCATCTCATCTTTTTATTTATTTATTTTTTTTTTGCTTTTTGGGTCACACCTGGCAATGCTCAGGGGTTACTCCTGGCTCTGCACTCAGGAATCACTCCTGGCGGTGCTCAGGAGTGAGCACCATATGGGATGCTGGGGATCAAACCTGGGCCAGCCACATGCAAGGCAAAAGCCCTACCCTCTGGACTGTCACTCTGGTCCTCCGTCTCGTCTTTTATCTTCTGAACACTGGTTAGGCTGAAGTACTAAGATCCTTAGACCCTCCAAAAACCATGTCATCACTTGATGGCTTCCACAAAGACCCTCTTGCTTAATAAAGTCACCCATGTAGACGCTCAGGGCTAGGTTAGGGTTGGGGAGGATCAGTGGGTCTGCTCTGGTGGGGTCCACATAGGATCTGAAAGGAGCAGGAGGGGGTGGTAAGTTTTAGGTAAGTTAGGGCAAATTTCACAGCCCCCAAAACGCATAGCCCTCAGAAAGAGCAGGATGCTTGAGGCCGCCATTCACCCCACTGGCAACCCGGCTGACTTCAGTCTACATGTGTGTTTTATTTGGCTCACAGACATATTTTAACAAATTTGAAAGTGTTGCTGATATTTGAGAGCCAGGAGATCTCATATAAAAGTTCAAATTTCCAGATTTGGGGGAAGGTAGATGATCTAGGATTTTGCTTCTCTGCACTTCCACGACTAGCGGGCGCAAAGGAAGTCTGGCCTCTTTGGATGGAACAAACCCATGCTCAGTTTTTGCTGGTTTCTCTCCCCACTCCTCCCCAACCATCCCACTTACCTATCAGTCTGCTGGTCTCTGGAAACAGTGACTTTCCTCCATAGATGTGATCCAATCAGCTCATTAACAAGCAAGGAAGAACAGGCTAGAGACAGATACATGTCATTAGTAATTGGACAAGGGCAGCTTGAGGTGGCAGGGGCCATTGGATAGGAGGGGCAATGACCAGTGCAAAGGCATTTGGGACAGGAGGAAAGGTAGTATCGCGAGTAAGTTTCTTACTTTGCATCAACTGTTCCTGGTCTAACCTCTGGCACTACACACCGCCCTCTGGGCACTACCAGTGTCTTTGGTGTGGTCCAAATCCTCCACCCCCAAATAAAACAAAAGCCTGCTTTAGGAGAAGAGCTCCATTAGGAGCAGACTTGAGGGTTCAGACAAAACCTGGATTTCTCCGCAGGCATCCTGGCTGGAAATGCCAGAGAAAGAATTTGATGAGCTTGCACTGGGTCTGAGGTAGGGGAGAGTAAGTTTCCAGCTCATCCTATGCATGCAAGCAGCTTGACCTTGCAAAGCTCCTTCACATTCTCTGTACCCTGGCTGGGCCCAAAAGATGGCCATACTGTTGCTGCAACCAGATGGGGAAACTGAGACCAAGAGAATTTTGCTAGACCTGTGTGCAGAGCTCCATATGGGAGAGAGAAATGGAGTGCCATGGGGTACTTCCTCTCTCCCAGCCAGTCTTCTTACTAGGTTCTCCCTTCTTTGAAGAATTCAGAACCAACCACTGCCAAGACTAGAAAATTGGTCTAGCTTCTACCTCGATATTACCTTCTACTTAGGAACTACCTAGACAGACGAAGCAAGCTCTAGTTCACCCCTTGCTACAGTGCCTTTTCCTACCCCAGGGATGCCTTTGGTCTCGAGAATGATACTAGCTTGCCGGGCAGAGTTGTTCATTTATTCATTCATTCCATTGCTCCTACTCTGTGGGAAGACTGTTCCTTACCCTGGGTCACATTAGTGACTAGATGTTTGTCTTGCACGCGGCTGACCTGTGTTCAATTCCCAGCATCCCATATGGTCCCCGAACACCCCAAGATGTAACTCCTGAGTGCTGAGCCAGGAGTAGCCCCCTGAGCATTGCCAGGTGTGCCCGAAAAGCAAAATTAAACTATTATTTAATTGATTAAAATAATAAAGATACCAATCATGTCATACTGAATTATCATCATCATCATCATCATCATCATCATCATCATCATCATCATTATTATTTGCTTTTTTGGGGCACACCCGGCAATGCTCAGGGCTTACTCTTGGCTCTGCACTCAGGAATTCCTCCTGGCAGAGCTCAGGAGACCATGTAGGATGCCAGGGAGCAAACCCAGGTCGGCCACGTGCAAGGCAAATGCCCTACCCACTGTGCTATGGCTCCAGCCCCTGAATTAATGTGCTAACCACTTCCATTGGCAAAGACCATCATGTCAAGTGAGTCATCTGCACTGAATTCCAGAATTGGGGATATTGTCCCAGCCACCTGGCTGAGACTCTCAGCAGCCCTGAGAGGAAGATTTGGGAGGCTGGTGGCCACCAGTGCCATTGACCCTGAGCTGCACTGTGTTGCTGGGGCCCAAGTACTGAACCATCCAAACTGCACAGCCAAGCTGAGTATCACCAGGATTGCCCCTGAGTCCAGCTTGAGAGGCCCATTAAAAGGAAATAAAATACTGGGACTAGAAGCAGGTTATGTACTTTCCTTACATATGACTGACCAGAGTTCCATCCCTGGAACTTCATTTGGTCCCCTGAGCTCTGCCAGGAATGATCCTTAAGCAAAGAGCCAGGAGTAAGCCCTGAGCATGACTGGGTATGGCCAGAAACAGAACAAAGGAAGAAAGTACTAGTCAGGAACTAGAGTTTCTAACTCCAGCTGGGAGAGAGACAAAGTCAGAATTGTTCCCTAAGAAATACTTTATGGCTAATGCAGGCAGAGAAAGGACAGTCATAAACTGTCCCCAGAGAAATAACATAAGAGGAGAGTATGCACCTCGCCAGGGGAGGGTCTTCACCCCTGCCAAAGAAGGCACTGGTAGTGCTGCTCCCACCCGGTATCCCCCTTTAGCCTCCTTTCATAACATGGTGTGAAGAGGGATTGGGTCTTCCCAATTCCTGTTCCTGTAACAGAACATAGTACTTTTTGGGGAAACTGTTTATTCTTGAATTAGTGATGGTTACTAGAAATAATAGCTTTCTACTTCAAAGGCAAAAAGATAAAGTTGGGAGCTGTGGTTGGTGGAAAGAAACACTTCTTGATTAGAGAGAGTC